>CM060596.1:32887016-33472016 GCA_030578255.1 Tiaroga cobitis
AAAGCTTGAACATTTTATTTAATTGAAAAGCCTTTTTGAAATAAAATGTGTTTTTTTCCCTCTGAAATAGCAAAAGCATCGCACACTTAGCTGTACCTGCTCTAAATAAATAATAGTATTTAAATAAAAATACAAAATCGAAATAAATAAATTATATAAAACAAAATCAAATCAAAGAAAATAAATCTTATTAAAGTTATGCAGGCACACATTTAACAATAATTTTCAAGTGACAAATAAAATCAATCAAAATTCCTTACACATGGAGTTAATCCTGACGATTCCTGAGGCGCCTTTCCTCATGACACTCGCTTTTTTTTTCGAAGATATATTTTCTTTGGTTTGATTTTGTTTTTGTAATAATTTATTTTATTTAGTTCGATTTTGTATTTTTATTGAATTACTCTTTTTTATTTAGAGCAGGTACAGCTAGTGTGTGATGCTTTTGCTATTTCAGAGGAAAACAATAATTTTATTTAATTAATAATTTTTGTTTCAGTCCACCATATAATTATGTTGTGTTTGATCTATGGAAAAAAGTTAGTTGTGAAATGGTTGAATATTAACAAAAGTTAATAGTTTTTTACAAGTTAGAATAATACGATATATATATATATATAAACAAGCCGGTGGCACCGCCACCCCGGTGCCTTTACGGTTACTGTGCATGACGGGCAATATCGTAACTCCGCTTTGACCTTTGAGAAGATGTGTGCTATAGAGCTTGCATTGGTGTGGGCTCTGCAAAAGTGTGTGTGTGTGTGTGAGGCGTGATTGAACAATGTAGACATATATATATATATATATATATATAAAGGCACCGGGGTGGCGGTGCCACCGGCTTGTTTATATATATATATATATATATATATATATATATATATATATATGAATATAGCTGCGAGCAGCGATGAAGGGCCAAAGCCGGCGGCACCGCCACTCCGGTGCCTTTAGGTAACTAAAGGCACCGGGGTTGCGGTGCCACCGGCTTGGGCCCGTAATCGCTGCTCGCAGCTATATTTTATTATTATTATTATTATTTTACTACCTTTTGGGCACTTTTGGGGGTCTTAACGTGCTCGAAAACTCTTGAAACTTTGCACACATCTCAGAACCCGCGGCCATCAGGGCCGGGCTGAAGCTGGTACCCGGGCGTGGCAGGGGGGCTCGACAGCGCCCCCTGGAACGGGGTTTGAACACTTGGTCCATAAATCAAACACGCTTGCATGTAATAATATGAAACTCAGTACACATATAGATCTCATCGGTTCATATATACTTCATGCTCTTACTTTTTACCCCAGCCCAACAGGAAGTCGGCTATTAAGGGTTGTTTGGAAAACACATGCAATGGAATGTGAAATACTCCTCCTAGAGAATTCAAACACACGGCACGAAACTCGGTCAGCATGAAGTCAAGACACTGAGGATGAAAAATTGCCAGGGGATTTTTGATATCTCGAACGGTTTGGCCGTGGCGAGTAAACGAAATTATGGCGAGAAACGTGAAACAGGAAGTGTGTTATAACTACTGCATACATTAACTAATCTTGATGAAACTTCAGCAGTGTGTTCGTTGTAAGAGCCCGATCACATGGATGTGACTATTGTGAGTCAAAGTTATAGCGCCACCAACTGGAAGCAGGAAGTGTGTCACTTTCAAAATGCTTTTAAATCACCCTCTTATTTTTACCCGATTTGCTTCAAACTTCATGTGCATAATGTAGACACACGCCAGATGTAGACCTGTGAAAGGATTATTGATATCTTAGATACTGTTGCCATGGCAATGCATCAAACATTAATATTCCTTTTTTTAAGCTTTTTCATGCTTTTTTATGCTTTCGGGCACTTTTGGGGTTCTTAACGTGCTCGAAAACTCTTGAAACTTTGCACACGGGACAAAACCCGCGGCCATCAGGGCCAGGCTGAAGCTGGTACCCGGGCGTGGCAGGGGGGCTCGACAGCGCCCCCTTGAACGGGTCAGACAATTTGGTCCATATATCCAACACGCTTTACCCTATTTGCTTCAAACTTGATGTGTATAATGTAGACACAAGCCAGATGTAGACCTGTGAAAGGATTGTTGATATCTTAGATGCTGTTGCCGTGACAACGCATCAAACTTTAATATTCTTTTTGGATACTTTTGAGATTCTTAGCGCACTTTTGGGGCCCTTAACGTGCTCAAAAACTCTTGAAACTTTGCACACGGGTCAGAAACCGCGGCCATCAGGGCCGGGCTGAAGCTGGTACCCGGGCGTGGCAGGGGGGCTCGACAGCGCCCCCTGGAATGGGGTCCGAAAACTTGGTCCATAAATCAAACAGGCTTTACCCGATTTGCTTCAAACTTGATGTGTATAATGTAGACACACGCCAGATTTAGACCTGTGAAAGGATTGTTGATATCTTAGATGCTGTTGCCGTGACAACGCATCAAACTTTAATATTCTTTTTGGATACTTTTGAGACTCTCAGCGCACTTTGGGGGCCCTTAACGTGCTCAAAAACTCTTGAAACTTTGCACACGGGTCAGAACCCGTGGCCATCAGGGCCGGGCTGAAGCTGGTACCCGGGCGTGGCAGGGGGGCTCGACAGTGCCCCCTGGAACGGGGTCCGAAAACTTGGTCCATAAATCAAACACGCTTGAATGTAATAATATGAAACTCGGTACACATATAGATCTCATCGATTCATATATCCTTTGTACTTTTACTTTTTACCCCAGCCCAACAGGAAGTCGGCTATTATGGTTTGTTTGGAAGCGTATGCCCCTGGAATTCGATATACTCCTCCTAGAGAATTCAACCAATCGCCACGAAACTCGGTCAGCATGAAGTCAAGACATTGAGGATGAAAAGTTGCCAGGGGATTTTTGATATCTCGAACGGTTTGGCTGTGGCGAGGAAACGAATTTATGGCGAATAAAGGAAACAGGAAGTGTGTTATAACTTCTGCATACATTAACTGATCTTGATGAAACTTCAGCAGTGTGTTCGCTGTAAGAGTCCGATCACATGGATGTGACTATTGTGAGTCAAAGTTATAGCGCCACCAACTGGCAGCAGGAAGTGTGTCACTTCCTAAAGGCTTTGAAATCACCCTCTTATTTTTACCCAATTTGCTTCAAACTTTATGTGTATAATGTAGACACACGGCAGATGTAGACCTGAGAAAGGATTATTGATATCTTAGATACTGTTGCCGTGGCAACGCATCAAACTTTATTATTCTTTGTTGATGCTTTTGAGACTCTTAACATACTTGAAATTGCATGAAACCCGACAGACACATCACATTTATTAGACAGTAGACATGTGCAGAGTTTCAGAAACGGGCATGGTGAGAGCAATTAGAGAATAATGTTTAAGTTTAAAAACAGCCAGAATGGTTGTTTAGTCAAAAAAATTTTTTTTCCAAATCATACATAGTGTTATACTGCCCTCTTGTGTTCAAAATCAGGTAAAAAGCGAAAGTAAAATAAGGACGTCTGCACAATTCATTAATAATGGTGCAGAGTAGAGTGAGCTTTTTCAATTAATTCCTATGGAAGTAGGAATGAACTAAACAACGTTCGCTCTGTTCTGCTCGTCCCTCACCGTGGGCGCGCAGAGTTATGAATGCCCGTGCAGCCGTGAGCATTTTAGTTTCATTTTAAAATTAGCGCCATTTCGGGGGACGTATTACTTTAATTTATTTAACAAAAACACAATGTTGTGTTTAATTGCGAGTGTACACAAATATAAGTAAACACTTTGACGTTTGAATGATGTCCTGTATGAAGAAAATGACGGAGTATGTTTCACTGTTCAATCGCGCTGAGCCACCCAGACCCCCACACACACACTGACACACACACACACACACACACACACACACACACACACACACACACACACACACACACACACACACACACACACACAAACACACACACACACACACACACAATAATAAAACATTCAACCTAACATATACAAATTACACTGCTATGTTGAAATAGTCAGTAGTACAATTTGTATCATTCACAGTAAGCACCGCTCCACTGTGATTTTTCCAAGCACATTTTTGCACAAGTGAAGAGGATGATTTTTTCCGTCGATATTGGAACGTGAGTGAAGTACAAAGCCTGTAATAAAGAATAGTTTAGCATCCAAATACATCGCAAATGTTGCAACATTTAGATTCTAAAGAGAGATTTACGTGAGCCTAACACCACTTACTTTTACTTTTGTTTTAAATTATTTCGTTTTGGCTTTATTATAGTTATTTTTTTATTTGTGTTCTGTTCTGAATATCATTAAATTTATAGGATTTGTTGTGGAATATTTTGAGTGTATAATCAAATAACACTAAACCGTCACTAGGTGTCGCCAGGCGACCGTCTTAATGAGCGGGTCATTGATTCATTCGTTCAAACGATTCGTTTGAACGACTGAGTCATTCATGAATGAGACAGATGTTTATGGATTGGTCATTGAATCTTTGAGTCAACCAATTTGTTCAAAATGCTGAATCATTCAGTAATGAGAAAACACGTTGCTGTGAGATGCAATGGTTCTGCTGTGATCTTTGTTTAACTATTTTCGCTGCTGAAACAGAAGAACAGTCAATATTGCATCTAAAATGTAAGTGACTTGACACGTGTGTGTGTGTGTGTGTGTGTGTGTGCGTGTGAGTGCGTGCGTGCGTGTGTGTGTGTGTGTGTGTGTGTGTGTGCAATCAATCCCAGGTAAGAGGCATGAATAATGAGAATTGGACTTCTAGGAGTGAGGTTAATATTCCGGAGATGGTTCCCTCGGATTGTGAAAAGGAGGCGGCGCGGGAGTGGCCAGGCATTGCGCTACTTCTGTTTCAAAGTTTAAAACAATGCTAATATCATTTTTTTGAACGATTTCATTACAAATGTTTATTTTATATATTTATAAAATATTATAAAATATAATAACTATGTTTTGTCCTATTAACAAAAGACAGGCAATGTACTATTAACAAATGTTAATAGTTTTTTAAAAGTTAAAATGATACTTTATGCATTTGTTTTGTGTCAGATGATTAACAATATAAATTAAACAAAGCTTAAAACAAACAAAATAATAAAACGAAAACAAAGCTTGAACATTTTATTTAATTGAAAAGCCTTTTTGAAATAAAATGTGTTTTTTTCCCTCTGAAATAGCAAAAGCATCGCACACTTAGCTGTACCTGCTCTAAATAAATAATAGTATTTAAATAAAAATACAAAATCGAAATAAATAAATTATATAAAACAAAATCAAATCAAAGAAAATAAATCTTATTAAAGTTATGCAGGCACACATTTAACAATAATTTTCAAGTGACAAATAAAATCAATCAAAATTCCTTACACATGGAGTTAATCCTGACGATTCCTGAGGCGCCTTTCCTCATGACACTCGCTTTTTTTTTCGAAGATATATTTTCTTTGGTTTGATTTTGTTTTTGTAATAATTTATTTTATTTAGTTCGATTTTGTATTTTTATTGAATTACTCTTTTTTATTTAGAGCAGGTACAGCTAGTGTGTGATGCTTTTGCTATTTCAGAGGAAAACAATAATTTTATTTAATTAATAATTTTTGTTTCAGTCCACCATATAATTATGTTGTGTTTGATCTATGGAAAAAAGTTAGTTGTGAAATGGTTGAATATTAACAAAAGTTAATAGTTTTTTACAAGTTAGAATAATACGATATATATATATATATAAACAAGCCGGTGGCACCGCCACCCCGGTGCCTTTACGGTTACTGTGCATGACGGGCAATATCGTAACTCCGCTTTGACCTTTGAGAAGATGTGTGCTATAGAGCTTGCATTGGTGTGGGCTCTGCAAAAGTGTGTGTGTGTGTGTGAGGCGTGATTGAACAATGTAGACATATATATATATATGAAGAGGTCTTTTCCAAAACGCTATAAATCCATTTCAATAGTTTTCAGGAAAATTACATTTTTTACCTAGACCCACACATTTTGTGAATATTCAATTTATCCTGTTAAAATGTTTTATTGGCTCAGTCTGAACATGTTGAACAATGATTATTAAATCAAACAACAATATTGTTTATGATAAATTAAAAGTTAATTTATTTTTTTTCCAAAACGCTATAAATCCATCAATTTTTTCCAAAACTGTATGGTTTGTCTTTAAAAAAAAAAAAACGAGAGCATGTAACATATAATCAGGGGCTCATACTATAAATTAAATTTAGTAACACATTTAGGCTAAAAGTCATTTGGTGCAGAACCTGAAAATAGTAATGATATCAATAGCTATTCAATAAGTTATTTAGTAATACATTCAGAGTCATTTTTAGTAAAGTGTCAAACCTGTAACAAGTAGGACCAATTTGTCCACTACATATGCGTAAAAAAAACAAATTATTAAAAATATTTAATAATGATAACGATATTCAAAAGTAGTGATGGGCACCCCTCCACCACACACACACACACACACACACATGCGTGTATAGGCTACACAGCATGTGAACAAAGCGGAGCGGCGTGACGCTTACATATAGGCTAAGTTTAAAAAAAAACTTAAACATACGTTTCATATTTATGTTTAATAATATAGGCTAATGTTATTTTTTTTTATTTAATCTATGTTGATTATATGAAAAGGGAACCGCATGAGATGAGTATGATAGGATTAGGATCATAAGATGACCAATATATCGGAAAACATTTGGAATGGGTCAGACATGATTTTGACCACTTATTAAGTTTTGTTTAGTAGAAAGCCTTGCTTTAAAGTGAATTTCGTTTTGTATAAATTGTATCTTCATTTTAATCAATGTTTCATCAACAAATTGACTGGATTAATAATAAATAAATAAGCAAATATATAGCAGACATATAATCAGGACACGGAAGCGCCCGCGCGTGATCTGGAGAGCATCACATAAATGAACCGAAACACAGCGATACTTGCCTCACAATCCTGAGAAGTATATCTATAAAAAGCTTGAAATGTCTACATTTAAACAAAACAATAAAAAACGAAAAGAAATTGGCTACTCTCTGCGTATGTAGGCTAATTCAAAGTGTGCATTTCTCTCTATAGGCGCGTTCACTACTGCGAAGATGGCGAGTCAGCATATCAACTTTATCTTTTCAGCTATATCTGACAGAAAACACTAATTAAAAAATAAACAATTCAAAAGTTTCATGCATAGGCCTAATCATTACTTTTGTCGGTTCTTTGTGGCAAGCTTTATGCGTGAGATGCGGAATAGGCAATTAAAAAAATGGTCATTATGGTTTCTCTCCCATATTTAAATAATTAAATCAATAGAAATATGTGATTAAACTTAAATGAACTACTACTAGTCGATTAGAAAACTCACTCATTTTGAGGAATAAATGAACATAAACAAACCTCTGTTCAGAGCGCCACCCTGTTGGATTGCGTAGAACGTTCACCGAATTCTGATTAGTCGAGAGGATTTATCGCGTTTAGGCTAAAAATAGGTTTGGCGCTTATCGCGTTTTGGAAAGAAACTGCATCTTGTAGTACATTTTAAACAAGGAAATGTAGCGATTTGGCATGAAATGTTGATGGAGCAGTGAATAGGTTCAGTGCACAGCAACATGACATGACAAACTCATTTTTTTTAAAAATGGCGTTTATCGCGTTTTGGAAAAGACCTCTTCATATATATATAAAGGCACCGGGGTGGCGGTGCCACCGGCTTGTTTATATATATATATATATATATATATATATATATATATATATATATGAATATAGCTGCGAGCAGCGATGAAGGGCCAAAGCCGGCGGCACCGCCACTCCGGTGCCTTTAGGTAACTAAAGGCACCGGGGTTGCGGTGCCACCGGCTTGGGCCCGTAATCGCTGCTCGCAGCTATATTTTATTATTATTATTATTATTATTATTATTATTATTTTACTACCGTTTGGGCACTTTTGGGGGCCTTAACGTGCTCGAAAACTCTTGAAACTTTGCACACATCTCAGAACCCGCGGCCATCAGGGCCGGGCTGAAGCTGGTACCCGGGCGTGGCAGGGGGGCTCGACAGCGCCCCCTGGAACGGGGTTTGAACACTTGGTCCATAAATCAAACACGCTTGCATGTAATAATATGAAACTCAGTACACATATAGATCTCATCGGTTCATATATACTTCATGCTCTTACTTTTTACCCCAGCCCAACAGGAAGTCGGCTATTAAGGGTTGTTTGGAAAACACATGCAATGGAATGTGAAATACTCCTCCTAGAGAATTCAAACACACGGCACGAAACTCGGTCAGCATGAAGTCAAGACACTGAGGATGAAAAATTGCCAGGGGATTTTTGATATCTCGAACGGTTTGGCCGTGGCGAGTAAACGAAATTATGGCGAGAAACGTGAAACAGGAAGTGTGTTATAACTACTGCATACATTAACTAATCTTGATGAAACTTCAGCAGTGTGTTCGTTGTAAGAGCCCGATCACATGGATGTGACTATTGTGAGTCAAAGTTATAGCGCCACCAACTGGAAGCAGGAAGTGTGTCACTTTCAAAATGCTTTTAAATCACCCTCTTATTTTTACCCGATTTGCTTCAAACTTCATGTGCATAATGTAGACACACGCCAGATGTAGACCTGTGAAAGGATTATTGATATCTTAGATACTGTTGCCATGGCAATGCATCAAACATTAATATTCCTTTTTTTAAGCTTTTTCATGCTTTTTTATGCTTTCGGGCACTTTTGGGGTTCTTAACGTGCTCGAAAACTCTTGAAACTTTGCACACGGGACAAAACCCGCGGCCATCAGGGCCAGGCTGAAGCTGGTACCCGGGCGTGGCAGGGGGGCTCGACAGCGCCCCCTTGAACGGGTCAGACAATTTGGTCCATATATCCAACACGCTTTACCCTATTTGCTTCAAACTTGATGTGTATAATGTAGACACAAGCCAGATGTAGACCTGTGAAAGGATTGTTGATATCTTAGATGCTGTTGCCGTGACAACGCATCAAACTTTAATATTCTTTTTGGATACTTTTGAGATTCTTAGCGCACTTTTGGGGCCCTTAACGTGCTCAAAAACTCTTGAAACTTTGCACACGGGTCAGAAACCGCGGCCATCAGGGCCGGGCTGAAGCTGGTACCCGGGCGTGGCAGGGGGGCTCGACAGCGCCCCCTGGAATGGGGTCCGAAAACTTGGTCCATAAATCAAACAGGCTTTACCCGATTTGCTTCAAACTTGATGTGTATAATGTAGACACACGCCAGATTTAGACCTGTGAAAGGATTGTTGATATCTTAGATGCTGTTGCCGTGACAACGCATCAAACTTGAATATTCTTTTTGGATACTTTTGAGACTCTCAGCGCACTTTGGGGGCCCTTAACGTGCTCAAAAACTCTTGAAACTTTGCACACGGGTCAGAACCCGTGGCCATCAGGGCCGGGCTGAAGCTGGTACCCGGGCGTGGCAGGGGGGCTCGACAGTGCCCCCTGGAACGGGGTCCGAAAACTTGGTCCATAAATCAAACACGCTTGAATGTAATAATATGAAACTCGGTACACATATAGATCTCATCGATTCATATATCCTTTGTACTTTTACTTTTTACCCCAGCCCAACAGGAAGTCGGCTATTATGGTTTGTTTGGAAGCGTATGCCCCTGGAATTCGATATACTCCTCCTAGAGAATTCAACCAATCGCCACGAAACTCGGTCAGCATGAAGTCAAGACATTGAGGATGAAAAGTTGCCAGGGGATTTTTGATATCTCGAACGGTTTGGCCGTGGCGAGGAAACGAATTTATGGCGAATAAAGGAAACAGGAAGTGTGTTATAACTTCTGCATACATTAACTGATCTTGATGAAACTTCAGCAGTGTGTTCGCTGTAAGAGTCCGATCACATGGATGTGACTATTGTGAGTCAAAGTTATAGCGCCACCAACTGGCAGCAGGAAGTGTGTCACTTCCTAAAGGCTTTGAAATCACCCTCTTATTTTTACCCAATTTGCTTCAAACTTTATGTGTATAATGTAGACACACGGCAGATGTAGACCTGAGAAAGGATTATTGATATCTTAGATACTGTTGCCGTGGCAACGCATCAAACTTTATTATTCTTTGTTGATGCTTTTGAGACTCTTAACATACTTGAAATTGCATTAAACCCGACAGACACATCACATTTATTAGACAGTAGACATGTGCAGAGTTTCAGAAACGGGCATGGTGAGAGCAATTAGAGAATAATGTTTAAGTTTAAAAACAGCCAGAATGGTTGTTTAGTCAAAAAAAATTTTTTTCCAAATCATACATAGTGTTATACTGCCCTCTTGTGTTCAAAATCAGGTAAAAAGCGAAAGTAAAATAAGGACGTCTGCACAATTCATTAATAATGGTGCAGAGTAGAGTGAGCTTTTTCAATTAATTCCTATGGAAGTAGGAATGAACTAAACAACGTTCGCTCTGTTCTGCTCGTCCCTCACCGTGGGCGCGCAGAGTTATGAATGCCCGTGCAGCCGTGAGCATTTTAGTTTCATTTTAAAATTAGCGCCATTTCGGGGGACGTATTACTTTAATTTATTTAACAAAAACACAATGTTGTGTTTTATTGCGAGTGTACACAAATATAAGTAAACACTTTGACGTTTGAATGATGTCCTGTATGAAGAAAATGACGGAGTATGTTTCACTGTTCAATCGCGCTGAGCCACCCAGACCCCCACACACACACTGACACACACACACACACACACACACACACAAACACACACACACACACACACAATAATAAAACATTCAACCTACCATATACAAATTACACTGCTATGTTGAAATAGTCAGTAGTACAATTTGTATCATTCACAGTAAGCACCGCTCCACTGTGATTTTTCCAAGCACATTTTTGCACAAGTGAAGAGGATGATTTTTTCCGTCGATATTGGAACGTGAGTGAAGTACAAAGCCTGTAATAAAGAATAGTTTAGCATCCAAATACATCGCAAATGTTGCAACATTTAGATTCTAAAGAGAGATTTACGTGAGCCTAACACCACTTACTTTTACTTTTGTTTTAAATTATTTCGTTTTGGCTTTATTATAGTTATTTTTTTATTTGTGTTCTGTTCTGAATATCATTAAATTTAAAGGATTTGTTGTGGAATATTTTGAGTGTATAATCAAATAACACTAAACCGTCACTAGGTGTCGCCAGGCGACCGTCTTAATGAGCGGGTCATTGATTCATTCGTTCAAACGATTCGTTTGAACGACTGAGTCATTCATGAATGAGACAGATGTTTATGGATTGGTCATTGAATCTTTGAGTCAACCAATTTGTTCAAAATGCTGAATCATTCAGTAATGAGAAAACACGTTGCTGTGAGATGCAATGGTTCTGCTGTGATCTTTGTTTAACTATTTTCGCTGCTGAAACAGAAGAACAGTCAATATTGCATCTAAAATGTAAGTGACTTGACACGTGTGTGTGTGTGTGTGTGTGTGTGTGTGTGCGTGTGAGTGCGTGCGTGCGTGTGTGTGTGTGTGTGTGTGTGTGCAATCAATCCCAGGTAAGAGGCATGAATAATGAGAATTGGACTTCTAGGAGTGAGGTTAATATTCCGGAGATGGTTCCCTCGGATTGTGAAAAGGAGGCGGCGCGGGAGTGGCCAGGCATTGCGCTACTTCTGTTTCAAAGTTTAAAACAATGCTAATATCATTTTTTTGAACGATTTCATTACAAATGTTTATTTTATATATTTATAAAATATTATAAAATATAATAACTATGTTTTGTCCTATTAACAAAAGACAGGCAATGTACTATTAACAAATGTTAATAGTTTTTTAAAAGTTAAAATGATACTTTATGCATTTGTTTTGTGTCAGATGATTAACAATATAAATTAAACAAAGCTTAAAACAAACAAAATAATAAAACGAAAACAAAGCTTGAACATTTTATTTAATTGAAAAGCCTTTTTGAAATAAAATGTGTTTTTTTCCCTCTGAAATAGCAAAAGCATCGCACACTTAGCTGTACCTGCTCTAAATAAATAATAGTATTTAAATAAAAATACAAAATCGAAATAAATAAATTATATAAAACAAAATCAAATCAAAGAAAATAAATCTTATTAAAGTTATGCAGGCACACATTTAACAATAATTTTCAAGTGACAAATAAAATCAATCAAAATTCCTTACACATGGAGTTAATCCTGACGATTCCTGAGGCGCCTTTCCTCATGACACTCGCTTTTTTTTTCGAAGATATATTTTCTTTGGTTTGATTTAGTTTTTGTAATAATTTATTTTATTTAGTTCGATTTTGTATTTTTATTGAATTACTCTTTTTTATTTAGAGCAGGTACAGCTAGTGTGTGATGCTTTTGCTATTTCAGAGGAAAACAATAATTTTATTTAATTAATAATTTTTGTTTCAGTCCACCATATAATTATGTTGTGTTTGATCTATGGAAAAAAGTTAGTTGTGAAATGGTTGAATATTAACAAAAGTTAATAGTTTTTTACAAGTTAGAATAATACGATATATATATATATATATAAACAAGCCGGTGGCACCGCCACCCCGGTGCCTTTACGGTTACTGTGCATGACGGGCAATATCGTAACTCCGCTTTGACCTTTGAGAAGATGTGTGCTATAGAGCTTGCATTGGTGTGGGCTCTGCAAAAGTGTGTGTGTGTGTGTGAGGCGTGATTGAACAATGTAGACATATATATATATATATATATATATAAAGGCACCGGGGTGGCGGTGCCACCGGCTTGTTTATATATATATATATATATATATATATATATATATATATATATATATATATATGAATATAGCTGCGAGCAGCGATAAAGGGCCAAAGCCGGCGGCACCGCCACTCCGGTGCCTTTAGGTAACTAAAGGCACCGGGGTTGCGGTGCCACCGGCTTGGGCCCGTAATCGCTGCTCGCAGCTATATTTATTATTATTTTACTACCTTTTGGGCACTTTTGGGGGCCTTAACGTGCTCAAAAACTCTTGAAACTTTGCACACGGGTCAGAACCCGCGGCCATCAGGGCCGGACTGAAGCTGGTACCCGGGCGTGGCAGGGGGGCTCGACAGCGCCCCCTGGAACGGGGGTTTGAACACTTGTCCATATATCAAACACGCTTGCATGTAATAATCTGAAACTCGGTACACTTATAGATCTCATCGGGCCAAACAACTTTCGTGCTCTAAGTTTTACGTCAGCCCAACAGGAAGTCGGTTATTATGGGTTGTTTGGAAACTCATTTTCTATATTTTTCTTACGACTATTCGGGCACTTTTGGGGCCCTTAACGTGCTCGAAAACTCTTGAAACTTTGCACACAGGTCAGAACCCGCGGCCATCAGGGCCGGGCTGAAGATGGTACCCGGGCGTGGCAGGGGGGCTCGACAGCGCCCCCTGGAACGGGGTCCGAAAACTTGGTCCATAAATCAAACACACTTGCATGTAATAATATGAAACTCGGTACACATATAGATCTCATCGGTTCATATATACTTCATGCTCTTACTTTTTACCCCATCCCAACAGGAAGTCGGCTATTTAGGGTTGTTTGTTAAACGCATGCAATGGAATTTAAAGTACTTCTCCTAGAGAATTCAAAGAAATGCCACGAAACTCGGTCAGCATGAAGTCAAGACATTGAGGATGAAAAATTGCCAGGGGATTTTTGATATCTCGAACGGTTTGGCCGTGGCGAGGAAACGAATTTATGGCGAGAAACGTGAAACAGGAAGTGTGTTATAACTTCAGCATACATTAGCTGATCTTAACGAAACTTCACCAGTGTGTTCGCTTTAAGAGGCCGATCACATGGATGTGACTATTGTGAGTCAAAGTTATAGCGCCACCAACTGGCAGCAGGAAGTGTGTCACTTTCAAAATGCTTTGAAATCACCCTCTTATTTTAACCCGATTTGCTTCAAACTTCATCTGTATAATGTAAATACACGGCAGATGTAGACCTGTGAAAGGATTATTGATATATTAGATACTGTTGCCGTGGCAACGCATCAAACTTTAATATTCTTTGTTGATGCTTTTGAGACTCTTAACATACTTGAAATAACATGAAACTCGACAGACACATCACATTTATTAGCCAGTAGACATGTGCAAAGTTTCAGAAACGGGCGTGGTGCAGGGGCTCAGTAGCGCCACCTTTTGACAAAAGTGGGGGTGTTAGTTCTATAGTTTTACCTACAATCATAAAACTCGGTACGCATATTGTTCAGATCAAGCCGGACAACTTTCTAATTTACTGTCATTAGCTCAGACCAAGAGGGAGTCAGATATTTTAGTTTGAATGTGGATGTTTCTGAGAATTTTCTCTCCCTCTCTTTCCGTCTCTGTGTGTGAGGGATTTGTCTATTGATTTTAATGCATTTCAAGGTTTCAGGGGATTTTGGGACTCTTAACGTGCTCAAAAACTTTTGAAATTTTGCACACAGGTCAGAACCCACGGCCATCAGGGCCGGGCTGAAGCTGGTACCCGGGCGTGGCAGGGGGGCTCAACAGCGCCCCCTTGAACGGGGTCCGACAATTTGGTCCATATATTCAACACGCTTGCATGAATTAATATGAAACTCAGTACACATATAGATCTCATCGGGCCAAACATTTTACCCCTGGTCAAGTTTTACGCCAGCCCAACAGGAAGTCGGCTATTATGGGTTGTTTGGAAAACGCTTGCTGTGGAATTTGAAGTACTACTCCTAGGCAATTCATTCAATCATCGCCAAACTAGGCGTGCATGAAGTCAAGACATTGAGGATGCTAAATTGCTGACGGATTTTTGATATCTCGAACGGTTTGGCCGTGGCGAGGAAATGAATTTTCATGACTAAAAAAGGACATATAAAGTGTGTTATAACTTAGTTAGATTTACCTACAGTTACAAAACTCAGCTTGTATATTCTTCTCCTCAAGCCAAACAACTTTCTAATTTACAGTCAATAGCTCCAACCCTCAGAAAGTCAGATATTGTGGTTTGAATGTGGATTTCATGAAATGGTATCTCTCTCTGTCACTCTTTGACAGAGAGAGGGCCCCCTCCCATTCTATGTGTGTGTGTGTGTGTGGCTGTCTGTGTGGGGAGGGAGGGGGAGGGAGGGCTGGTGTCTGTGTTTATATGTGTGTGTGTGGCTGGCTGGCTGTTACAGTGACATGATATTAAGCCTTTCATTGCTGTGTGATTTTTCCTGCATTAAAGGATAAAGAAATCTCTAAGGCCTTGTCTTTTTGCATAACAATTTTGTATTTTTTTTAAATTACAAAATATGCACAGAACCAAGATCTTTTAAATGTATAGTTTGCTTTAAATAAAATTAAGATTGTATTGGTAATTGAAGCTGAATGAATTTAAAATGAATGTGCTATATTTCAGAACAATATATTTGTTTTCCTTTAAATTGTAAAACACTAACTTTATTCTCATCTGAATTATAAATAATTTATTCCTGTATAAAATAAAAACACATTTGAATTTTTCTTTTTTAATCAATGTAGAATGTGTAATTGAAAAATAAACAGATTAGGGCTCTGAGGACAATAAATGAAAATCAATGCGATGTGGTGAATGTCCAAAAGATGGCACCCACAGACTGTTTTAAATGGGGTTGGATAAATATTTTTTGCTTTTAGACAGTGTGTGCGTGTGATTTTAGTTTGGTGACAGTTGTAGGTTACAGTTTGACAAGAGTTTATAGTTTGAAAAAAGCACTTTGTTGTGTTTTATTGGACGGAGTATGTTTTTATGTGTAACAGTTCAATCGCACCCGCACCTCACACACACACACACACACACACACACACACACACACATATTGAAACCTGAGTGAAGTACAAAGCCCATAATAAAGAATAGTTTAGCATCCAAATACATCGCAAATGTTGAAACAGTTTGATTCTAATGAGAGAGTTACGTGAGCCAAACACCACTTACTTTCACTTTCGCTTTCAATTATTTCGGTTAATTCTTAATTATAGTTTTTTTGAATTCTTGTTCTGTTCTGAATATCATTAAATTTAAAGAATTGCTTGTGTAATATTTTGAGTGTATCATCAAAACAGAATAATTCTCTCGGTTTAGTGATTCCCTAGTTTTTTTTATTGTTTTCATTGTTCTCAGGTAAGGCAAGTGAGATATATATATATATATATATATATATATATATAAATATATATATATATATATATATATATATATATAAATATATATATATATATATATATGTATTTTTTATATATATATATATAATTTATATATATATATATATATATATATATATATATATATATATATAAATATAGCTGCGAGCAGCGTTGAAGGGCCAAAGCCGGCGGCACCGCCACCCCGGTGCCTTTAGGTAACTAAAGGAACCAGGGTTGCGGTGCCACCGGCTTGGGCCCGTAATCGCTGCTCGCAGCTATATTTATTATTATTATTATTATTTTACTACCTTTTGGGCACTTTTGGGGGCCTTAACGTGCTCGAAAACTCTTGAAACTTTGCACACATCTCAGAACCCGCGGCCATCAGGGCCGGGCTGAAGCTGGTACCCGGGCGTGGCAGGGGGGCTCGACAGCGCCCCCTGGAACGGGGTTTGAACACTTGGTCCATAAATCAAACACGCTTGCATGTAATAATATGAAACTCAGTACACATATAGATCTCATCGGTTCATATATACTTCATGCTCTTACTTTTTACCCCAGCCCAACAGGAAGTCGGCTATTAAGGGTTGTTTGGAAAACACATGCAATGGAATGTGAAATACTCCTCCTAGAGAATTCAAAAACACGGCACGAAACTCGGTCAGCATGAAGTCAAGACACTGAGGATGAAAAATTGCCAGGGGATTTTTGATATCTCGAACGGTTTGGCCGTGGCGAGTAAACGAAATTATGGCGAGAAACGTGAAACAGGAAGTGTGTTATAACTACTGCATACATTAACTAATCTTGATGAAACTTCAGCAGTGTGTTCGTTGTAAGAGCCCGATCACATGGATGTGACTATTGTGAGTCAAAGTTATAGCGCCACCAACTGGAAGCAGGAAGTGTGTCACTTTCAAAATGCTTTTAAATCACCCTCTTATTTTTACCCGATTTGCTTCAAACTTCATGTGCATAATGTAGACACACGCCAGATGTAGACCTGTGAAAGGATTATTGATATCTTAGATACTGTTGCCATGGCAATGCATCAAACATTAATATTCCTTTTTTTAAGCTTTTTCATGCTTTTTTATGCTTTCGGGCACTTTTGGGGTTCTTAACGTGCTCGAAAACTCTTGAAACTTTGCACACGGGACAAAACCCGCGGCCATCAGGGCCAGGCTGAAGCTGGTACCCGGGCGTGGCAGGGGGGCTCGACAGCGCCCCCTTGAACGGGTCAGACAATTTGGTCCATATATCCAACACGCTTTACCCTATTTGCTTCAAACTTGATGTGTATAATGTAGACACAAGCCAGATGTAGACCTGTGAAAGGATTGTTGATATCTTAGATGCTGTTGCCGTGACAACGCATCAAACTTTAATATTCTTTTTGGATACTTTTGAGATTCTTAGCGCACTTTTGGGGCCCTTAACGTGCTCAAAAACTCTTGAAACTTTGCACACGGGTCAGAAACCGCGGCCATCAGGGCCGGGCTGAAGCTGGTACCCGGGCGTGGCAGGGGGGCTCGACAGCGCCCCCTGGAATGGGGTCCGAAAACTTGGTCCATAAATCAAACAGGCTTTACCCGATTTGCTTCAAACTTGATGTGTATAATGTAGACACACGCCAGATTTAGACCTGTGAAAGGATTGTTGATATCTTAGATGCTGTTGCCGTGACAACGCATCAAACTTTAATATTCTTTTTGGATACTTTTGAGACTCTCAGCGCACTTTGGGGGCCCTTAACGTGCTCAAAAACTCTTGAAACTTTGCACACGGGTCAGAACCCGTGGCCATCAGGGCCGGGATGAAGCTGGTACCCGGGCGTGGCAGGGGGGCTCGACAGTGCCCCCTGGAACGGGGTCCGAAAACTTGGTCCATAAATCAAACACGCTTGAATGTAATAATATGAAACTCGGTACACATATAGATCTCATCGATTCATATATCCTTTGTACTTTTACTTTTTACCCCAGCCCAACAGGAAGTCGGCTATTATGGTTTGTTTGGAAGCGTATGCCCCTGGAATTCGATATACTCCTCCTAGAGAATTCAACCAATCGCCACGAAACTCGGTCAGCATGAAGTCAAGACATTGAGGATGAAAAGTTGCCAGGGGATTTTTGATATCTCGAACGGTTTGGCTGTGGCGAGGAAACGAATTTATGGCGAATAAAGGAAACAGGAAGTGTGTTATAACTTCTGCATACATTAACTGATCTTGATGAAACTTCAGCAGCGTGTTCGCTGTAAGAGTCCGATCACATGGATGTGACTATTGTGAGTCAAAGTTATAGCGCCACCAACTGGCAGCAGGAAGTGTGTCACTTCCTAAAGGCTTTGAAATCACCCTCTTATTTTTACCCAATTTGCTTCAAACTTTATGTGTATAATGTAGACACACGGCAGATGTAGACCTGAGAAAGGATTATTGATATCTTAGATACTGTTGCCGTGGCAACGCATCAAACTTTATTATTCTTTGTTGATGCTTTTAAAACTCTTAACATACTTGAAATTGCATGAAACCCGACAGACACATCACATTTATTAGACAGTAGACATGTGCAGAGTTTCAGAAACGGGCATGGTGAGAGCAATTAGAGAATAATGTTTAAGTTTAAAAACAGCCAGAATGGTTGTTTAGTCAAAAAAATTTTTTTTCCAAATCATACATAGTGTTATACTGCCCTCTTGTGTTCAAAATCAGGTAAAAAGCGAAAGTAAAATAAGGACGTCTGCACAATTCATTAATAATGGTGCAGAGTAGAGTGAGCTTTTTCAATTAATTCCTATGGAAGTAGGAATGAACTAAACAACGTTCGCTCTGTTCTGCTCGTCCCTCACCGTGGGCGCGCAGAGTTATGAATGCCCGTGCAGCCGTGAGCATTTTAGTTTCATTTTAAAATTAGCGCCATTTCGGGGGACGTATTACTTTAATTTATTTAACAAAAACACAATGTTGTGTTTAATTGCGAGTGTACACAAATATAAGTAAACACTTTGACGTTTGAATGATGTCCTGTATGAAGAAAATGACGGAGTATGTTTCACTGTTCAATCGCGCTGAGCCACCCAGACCCCCACACACACACTGACACACACACACACACACACACACACACACACACACACACACACACACACACACACACACACACACACAACACACACACACACACACACACACACACACACACACACACACACACACAAACACACACACACACACACACACAATAATAAAACATTCAACCTAACATATACAAATTACACTGCTATGTTGAAATAGTCAGTAGTACAATTTGTATCATTCACAGTAAGCACCGCTCCACTGTGATTTTTCCAAGCACATTTTTGCACAAGTGAAGAGGATGATTTTTTCCGTCGATATTGGAACGTGAGTGAAGTACAAAGCCTGTAATAAAGAATAGTTTAGCATCCAAATACATCGCAAATGTTGCAACATTTAGATTCTAAAGAGAGATTTACGTGAGCCTAACACCACTTACTTTTACTTTTGTTTTAAATTATTTCGTTTTGGCTTTATTATAGTTATTTTTTTATTTGTGTTCTGTTCTGAATATCATTAAATTTAAAGGATTTGTTGTGGAATATTTTGAGTGTATAATCAAATAACACTAAACCGTCACTAGGTGTCGCCAGGCGACCGTCTTAATGAGCGGGTCATTGATTCATTCGTTCAAACGATTCGTTTGAACGACTGAGTCATTCATGAATGAGACAGATGTTTATGGATTGGTCATTGAATCTTTGAGTCAACCAATTTGTTCAAAATGCTGAATCATTCAGTAATGAGAAAACACGTTGCTGTGAGATGCAATGGTTCTGCTGTGATCTTTGTTTAACTATTTTCGCTGCTGAAACAGAAGAACAGTCAATATTGCATCTAAAATGTAAGTGACTTGACACGTGTGTGTGTGTGTGTGTGTGTGTGTGCGTGTGAGTGCGTGCGTGCGTGTGTGTGTGTGTGTGTGTGTGTGTGTGTGTGTGTGTGCAATCAATCCCAGGTAAGAGGCATGAATAATGAGAATTGGACTTCTAGGAGTGAGGTTAATATTCCGGAGATGGTTCCCTCGGATTGTGAAAAGGAGGCGGCGCGGGAGTGGCCAGGCATTGCGCTACTTCTGTTTCAAAGTTTAAAACAATGCTAATATCATTTTTTTGAACGATTTCATTACAAATGTTTATTTTATATATTTATAAAATATTATAAAATATAATAACTATGTTTTGTCCTATTAACAAAAGACAGGCAATGTACTATTAACAAATGTTAATAGTTTTTTAAAAGTTAAAATGATACTTTATGCATTTGTTTTGTGTCAGATGATTAACAATATAAATTAAACAAAGCTTAAAACAAACAAAATAATAAAACGAAAACAAAGCTTGAACATTTTATTTAATTGAAAAGCCTTTTTGAAATAAAATGTGTTTTTTTCCCTCTGAAATAGCAAAAGCATCGCACACTTAGCTGTACCTGCTCTAAATAAATAATAGTATTTAAATAAAAATACAAAATCGAAATAAATAAATTATATAAAACAAAATCAAATCAAAGAAAATAAATCTTATTAAAGTTATGCAGGCACACATTTAACAATAATTTTCAAGTGACAAATAAAATCAATCAAAATTCCTTACACATGGAGTTAATCCTGACGATTCCTGAGGCGCCTTTCCTCATGACACTCGCTTTTTTTTTCGAAGATATATTTTCTTTGGTTTGATTTTGTTTTTGTAATAATTTATTTT
Source organism: Tiaroga cobitis (assembly GCA_030578255.1). Classification (NCBI taxonomy): domain Eukaryota; kingdom Metazoa; phylum Chordata; class Actinopteri; order Cypriniformes; family Leuciscidae; genus Tiaroga; species Tiaroga cobitis. The sequence goes on from CM060596.1 coordinate 32,908,014, forward strand.
ATTTAGTTCGATTTTGTATTTTTATTGAATTACTCTTTTTTTATTTAGAGCAGGTACAGCTAGTGTGTGATGCTTTTGCTATTTCAGAGGAAAACAATAAATTTATTTAATTAATAATTTTTGTTTCAGTCCACCATATAATTATGTTGTGTTTGATCTATGGAAAAAAGTTAGTTGTGAAATGGTTGAATATTAACAAAAGTTAATAGTTTTTTACAAGTTAGAATAATACGATATATATATATATATATAAACAAGCCGGTGGCACCGCCACCCCGGTGCCTTTACGGTTACTGTGCATGACGGGCAATATCGTAACTCCGCTTTGACCTTTGAGAAGATGTGTGCTATAGAGCTTGCATTGGTGTGGGCTCTGCAAAAGTGTGTGTGTGTGTGTGAGGCGTGATTGAACAATGTAGACATATATATATATATATATATAAAGGCACCGGGGTGGCGGTGCCACCGGCTTGTTTATATATATATATATATATATATATATATATATATATATATATATATATGAATATAGCTGCGAGCAGCGATGAAGGGCCAAAGCCGGCGGCACCGCCACTCCGGTGCCTTTAGGTAACTAAAGGCACCGGGGTTGCGGTGCCACCGGCTTGGGCCCGTAATCGCTGCTCGCAGCTATATTTATTATTATTTTACTACCTTTTGGGCACTTTTGGGGGCCTTAACGTGCTCGAAAACTCTTGAAACTTTGCACACATCTCAGAACCCGCGGCCATCAGGGCCGGGCTGAAGCTGGTACCCGGGCGTGGCAGGGGGGCTCGACAGCGCCCCCTGGAACGGGGTTTGAACACTTGGTCCATAAATCAAACACGCTTGCATGTAATAATATGAAACTCAGTACACATATAGATCTCATCGGTTCATATATACTTCATGCTCTTACTTTTTACCCCAGCCCAACAGGAAGTCGGCTATTAAGGGTTGTTTGGAAAACACATGCAATGGAATGTGAAATACTCCTCCTAGAGAATTCAAACACACGGCACGAAACTCGGTCAGCATGAAGTCAAGACACTGAGGATGAAAAATTGCCAGGGGATTTTTGATATCTCGAACGGTTTGGCCGTGGCGAGTAAACGAAATTATGGCGAGAAACGTGAAACAGGAAGTGTGTTATAACTACTGCATACATTAACTAATCTTGATGAAACTTCAGCAGTGTGTTCGTTGTAAGAGCCCGATCACATGGATGTGACTATTGTGAGTCAAAGTTATAGCGCCACCAACTGGAAGCAGGAAGTGTGTCACTTTCAAAATGCTTTTAAATCACCCTCTTATTTTTACCCGATTTGCTTCAAACTTCATGTGCATAATGTAGACACACGCCAGATGTAGACCTGTGAAAGGATTATTGATATCTTAGATACTGTTGCCATGGCAATGCATCAAACATTAATATTCCTTTTTTTAAGCTTTTTCATGCTTTTTTATGCTTTCGGGCACTTTTGGGGTTCTTAACGTGCTCGAAAACTCTTGAAACTTTGCACACGGGACAAAACCCGCGGCCATCAGGGCCAGGCTGAAGCTGGTACCCGGGCGTGGCAGGGGGGCTCGACAGCGCCCCCTTGAACGGGTCAGACAATTTGGTCCATATATCCAACACGCTTTACCCTATTTGCTTCAAACTTGATGTGTATAATGTAGACACAAGCCAGATGTAGACCTGTGAAAGGATTGTTGATATCTTAGATGCTGTTGCCGTGACAACGCATCAAACTTTAATATTCTTTTTGGATACTTTTGAGATTCTTAGCGCACTTTTGGGGCCCTTAACGTGCTCAAAAACTCTTGAAACTTTGCACACGGGTCAGAAACCGCGGCCATCAGGGCCGGGCTGAAGCTGGTACCCGGGCGTGGCAGGGGGGCTCGACAGCGCCCCCTGGAATGGGGTCCGAAAACTTGGTCCATAAATCAAACAGGCTTTACCCGATTTGCTTCAAACTTGATGTGTATAATGTAGACACACGCCAGATTTAGACCTGTGAAAGGATTGTTGATATCTTAGATGCTGTTGCCGTGACAACGCATCAAACTTTAATATTCTTTTTGGATACTTTTGAGACTCTCAGCGCACTTTGGGGGCCCTTAACGTGCTCAAAAACTCTTGAAACTTTGCACACGGGTCAGAACCCGTGGCCATCAGGGCCGGGCTGAAGCTGGTACCCGGGCGTGGCAGGGGGGCTCGACAGTGCCCCCTGGAACGGGGTCCGAAAACTTGGTCCATAAATCAAACACGCTTGAATGTAATAATATGAAACTCGGTACACATATAGATCTCATCGATTCATATATCCTTTGTACTTTTACTTTTTACCCCAGCCCAACAGGAAGTCGGCTATTATGGTTTGTTTGGAAGCGTATGCCCCTGGAATTCGATGTACTCCTCCTAGAGAATTCAACTAATCGCCACGAAACTCGGTCAGCATGAAGTCAAGACATTGAGGATGAAAAGTTGCCAGGGGATTTTTGATATCTCGAACGGTTTGGCTGTGGCGAGGAAACGAATTTATGGCGAATAAAGGAAACAGGAAGTGTGTTATAACTTCTGCATACATTAACTGATCTTGATGAAACTTCAGCAGTGTGTTCGCTGTAAGAGTCCGATCACATGGATGTGACTATTGTGAGTCAAAGTTATAGCGCCACCAACTGGCAGCAGGAAGTGTGTCACTTCCTAAAGGCTTTGAAATCACCCTCTTATTTTTACCCAATTTGCTTCAAACTTTATGTGTATAATGTAGACACACGGCAGATGTAGACCTGAGAAAGGATTATTGATATCTTAGATACTGTTGCCGTGGCAACGCATCAAACTTTATTATTCTTTGTTGATGCTTTTGAGACTCTTAACATACTTGAAATTGCATGAAACCCGACAGACACATCACATTTATTAGACAGTAGACATGTGCAGAGTTTCAGAAACGGGCATGGTGAGAGCAATTAGAGAATAATGTTTAAGTTTAAAAACAGCCAGAATGGTTGTTTAGTCAAAAAAAATTTTTTTCCAAATCATACATAGTGTTATACTGCCCTCTTGTGTTCAAAATCAGGTAAAAAGCGAAAGTAAAATAAGGACGTCTGCACAATTCATTAATAATGGTGCAGAGTAGAGTGAGCTTTTTCAATTAATTCCTATGGAAGTAGGAATGAACTAAACAACGTTCGCTCTGTTCTGCTCGTCCCTCACCGTGGGCGCGCAGAGTTATGAATGCCCGTGCAGCCGTGAGCATTTTAGTTTCATTTTAAAATTAGCGCCATTTCGGGGGACGTATTACTTTAATTTATTTAACAAAAACACAATGTTGTGTTTAATTGCGAGTGTACACAAATATAAGTAAACACTTTGACGTTTGAATGATGTCCTGTATGAAGAAAATGACGGAGTATGTTTCACTGTTCAATCGCGCTGAGCCACCCAGACCCCCACACACACACTGACACACACACACACACACACACACACACACACACACACACACACACAAACACACACACACACACACACACACAATAATAAAACATTCAACCTAACATATACAAATTACACTGCTATGTTGAAATAGTCAGTAGTACAATTTGTATCATTCACAGTAAGCACCGCTCCACTGTGATTTTTCCAAGCACATTTTTGCACAAGTGAAGAGGATGATTTTTTCCGTCGATATTGGAACGTGAGTGAAGTACAAAGCCTGTAATAAAGAATAGTTTAGCATCCAAATACATCGCAAATGTTGCAACATTTAGATTCTAAAGAGAGATTTACGTGAGCCTAACACCACTTACTTTTACTTTTGTTTTAAATTATTTCGTTTTGGCTTTATTATAGTTATTTTTTTATTTGTGTTCTGTTCTGAATATCATTAAATTTAAAGGATTTGTTGTGGAATATTTTGAGTGTATAATCAAATAACACTAAACCGTCACTAGGTGTCGCCAGGCGACCGTCTTAATGAGCGGGTCATTGATTCATTCGTTCAAACGATTCGTTTGAACGACTGAGTCATTCATGAATGAGACAGATGTTTATGGATTGGTCATTGAATCTTTGAGTCAACCAATTTGTTCAAAATGCTGAATCATTCAGTAATGAGAAAACACGTTGCTGTGAGATGCAATGGTTCTGCTGTGATCTTTGTTTAACTATTTTCGCTGCTGAAACAGAAGAACAGTCAATATTGCATCTAAAATGTAAGTGACTTGACACGTGTGTGTGTGTGTGTGTGTGTGTGTGTGCGTGTGAGTGCGTGCGTGCGTGTGTGTGTGTGTGTGTGTGTGTGTGGTGCAATCAATCCCAGGTAAGAGGCATGAATAATGAGAATTGGACTTCTAGGAGTGAGGTTAATATTCCGGAGATGGTTCCCTCGGATTGTGAAAAGGAGGCGGCGCGGGAGTGGCCAGGCATTGCGCTACTTCTGTTTCAAAGTTTAAAACAATGCTAATATCATTTTTTTGAACGATTTCATTACAAATGTTTATTTTATATATTTATAAAATATTATAAAATATAATAACTATGTTTTGTCCTATTAACAAAAGACAGGCAATGTACTATTAACAAATGTTAATAGTTTTTTAAAAGTTAAAATGATACTTTATGCATTTGTTTTGTGTCAGATGATTAACAATATAAATTAAACAAAGCTTAAAACAAACAAAATAATAAAACGAAAACAAAGCTTGAACATTTTATTTAATTGAAAAGCCTTTTTGAAATAAAATGTGTTTTTTTCCCTCTGAAATAGCAAAAGCATCGCACACTTAGCTGTACCTGCTCTAAATAAATAATAGTATTTAAATAAAAATACAAAATCGAAATAAATAAATTATATAAAACAAAATCAAATCAAAGAAAATAAATCTTATTAAAGTTATGCAGGCACACATTTAACAATAATTTTCAAGTGACAAATAAAATCAATCAAAATTCCTTACACATGGAGTTAATCCTGACGATTCCTGAGGCGCCTTTCCTCATGACACTCGCTTTTTTTTTCGAAGATATATTTTCTTTGGTTTGATTTTGTTTTTGTAATAATTTATTTTATTTAGTTCGATTTTGTATTTTTATTGAATTACTCTTTTTTATTTAGAGCAGGTACAGCTAGTGTGTGATGCTTTTGCTATTTCAGAGGAAAACAATAATTTTATTTAATTAATAATTTTTGTTTCAGTCCACCATATAATTATGTTGTGTTTGATCTATGGAAAAAAGTTAGTTGTGAAATGGTTGAATATTAACAAAAGTTAATAGTTTTTTACAAGTTAGAATAATACGATATATATATATATATATAAACAAGCCGGTGGCACCGCCACCCCGGTGCCTTTACGGTTACTGTGCATGACGGGCAATATCGTAACTCCGCTTTGACCTTTGAGAAGATGTGTGCTATAGAGCTTGCATTGGTGTGGGCTCTGCAAAAGTGTGTGTGTGTGTGAGGCGTGATTGAACAATGTAGACATATATATATATATATATATAAAGGCACCGGGGTGGCGGTGCCACCGGCTTGTTTATATATATATATATATATATATATATATATATATATATATATATATATATATATATATATGAATATAGCTGCGAGCAGCGATGAAGGGCCAAAGCCGGCGGCACCGCCACTCCGGTGCCTTTAGGTAACTAAAGGCACCGGGGTTGCGGTGCCACCGGCTTGGGCCCGTAATCGCTGCTCGCAGCTATATTTAGGGCCCAAGCCTTGAAAAGGCGAAGGCCCTATTGTTTTCCTTAGGATTATTATTTATTAGGGCCCAAGCCTTGAAAAGGCGAAGGCCCTATTGTTTTCCTAAGGATTATTATTTATTATTATTATTATTATTATTATTATTATTATTATTATTATTTTACTACCTTTTGGGCACTTTTGGGGGCCTTAACGTGCTCGAAAACTCTTGAAACTTTGCACACATCTCAGAACCCGCGGCCATCAGGGCCGGGCTGAAGCTGGTACCCGGGCGTGGCAGGGGGGCTCGACAGCGCCCCCTGGAACGGGGTTTGAACACTTGGTCCATAAATCAAACACGCTTGCATGTAATAATATGAAACTCAGTACACATATAGATCTCATCGGTTCATATATACTTCATGCTCTTACTTTTTACCCCAGCCCAACAGGAAGTCGGCTATTAAGGGTTGTTTGGAAAACACATGCAATGGAATGTGAAATACTCCTCCTAGAGAATTCAAACACACGGCACGAAACTCGGTCAGCATGAAGTCAAGACACTGAGGATGAAAAATTGCCAGGGGATTTTTGATATCTCGAACGGTTTGGCCGTGGCGAGTAAACGAAATTATGGCGAGAAACGTGAAACAGGAAGTGTGTTATAACTACTGCATACATTAACTAATCTTGATGAAACTTCAGCAGTGTGTTCGTTGTAAGAGCCCGATCACATGGATGTGACTATTGTGAGTCAAAGTTATAGCGCCACCAACTGGAAGCAGGAAGTGTGTCACTTTCAAAATGCTTTTAAATCACCCTCTTATTTTTACCCGATTTGCTTCAAACTTCATGTGCATAATGTAGACACACGCCAGATGTAGACCTGTGAAAGGATTATTGATATCTTAGATACTGTTGCCATGGCAATGCATCAAACATTAATATTCCTTTTTTTAAGCTTTTTCATGCTTTTTTATGCTTTCGGGCACTTTTGGGGTTCTTAACGTGCTCGAAAACTCTTGAAACTTTGCACACGGGACAAAACCCGCGGCCATCAGGGCCAGGCTGAAGCTGGTACCCGGGCGTGGCAGGGGGGCTCGACAGCGCCCCCTTGAACGGGTCAGACAATTTGGTCCATATATCCAACACGCTTTACCCTATTTGCTTCAAACTTGATGTGTATAATGTAGACACAAGCCAGATGTAGACCTGTGAAAGGATTGTTGATATCTTAGATGCTGTTGCCGTGACAACGCATCAAACTTTAATATTCTTTTTGGATACTTTTGAGATTCTTAGCGCACTTTTGGGGCCCTTAACGTGCTCAAAAACTCTTGAAACTTTGCACACGGGTCAGAAACCGCGGCCATCAGGGCCGGGCTGAAGCTGGTACCCGGGCGTGGCAGGGGGGCTCGACAGCGCCCCCTGGAATGGGGTCCGAAAACTTGGTCCATAAATCAAACAGGCTTTACCCGATTTGCTTCAAACTTGATGTGTATAATGTAGACACACGCCAGATTTAGACTTGTGAAAGGATTGTTGATATCTTAGATGCTGTTGCCGTGACAACGCATCAAACTTTAATATTCTTTTTGGATACTTTTGAGACTCTCAGCGCACTTTGGGGGCCCTTAACGTGCTCAAAAACTCTTGAAACTTTGCACACGGGTCAGAACCCGTGGCCATCAGGGCCGGGCTGAAGCTGGTACCCGGGCGTGGCAGGGGGGCTCGACAGTGCCCCCTGGAACGGGGTCCGAAAACTTGGTCCATAAATCAAACACGCTTGAATGTAATAATATGAAACTCGGTACACATATAGATCTCATCGATTCATATATCCTTTGTACTTTTACTTTTTACCCCAGCCCAACAGGAAGTCGGCTATTATGGTTTGTTTGAAAGCGTATGCCCCTGGAATTCGATATACTCCTCCTAGAGAATTCAACCAATCGCAACGAAACTCGGTCAGCATGATGTCAAGACATTGAGGATGAAAAATTGCCAGGGGATTTCTGATATCTCGAACGGTTTGGCCGTGACGAGGAAACGAATTTATGGCGAATAATGGAAACAGGAAGTGTGTTATAACTTCTGCATACATTAACTGATCTTGATGAAACTTCAACAGTGTGTTCGCTGTAAGAGGCCGATCACATGGATGTGACTATTGTGAGTCAAAGTTATAGCGCCACCAACTGGCAGCAGGAAGTGTGTCACTTTCAAAATACTTTGAAATCACCCTCTTATTTTTACCCGATTTGCTTCAAACTTGATGTGTATAATGTAAATACACGGCAGATGTAGACCTGTGAAAGGATTATTGATATCTTAGATACTGTTGCCATGGCAACGCATCAAACTTTAATATTCTTTTTGGATGCTTTTGAGACTCTTAGCATGCCTGAAATTGCTTAAAATTGCATGAAACTTGACAGACAGATCACATTTATTAGCCAGTAGACATGTGCAAAGTTTCAGAAACGGGCGTAGTGCAGGGGCTCAGTAGCGCCACCTTTTGTGACAAAAGTGTGTGTGTGTGTGTGTGGGGGGGGGGGTTAGTTTCATCTACAGTTACAAAACTTTTTCAACTTGATGAAAATACATTAAAGATGCTAAATTGTGAACGGATATTGAATATCTCAAACGTTTTTTCTATGGCGAGGGATTATGTCAAAAAAAGAATCAGGAAATGTCTCATATCTTTCTAAAATGTAATTATACACCATTTATTTTTCTATAAAATTATACTAATATTAGAACTAAACCCATTGTATTCCTTTTTTTCAATTTAAGATTTATGTTTAAGTTTAAAAACAGCCAGAATGGTTGTTTAGCCAAAAAAATAAAAAAATACAAATCATTCATAGTGCTTTACTGCCCTCTTGTGTTCAAAATCAGGTAGGCCAATTGATGCTACTATGGGAATATTTTCCCACCGTGACTCCGCTGGGGGCTTTAAAATCGCTAACTTGAAAGCGAAAGTAACGGACGTCTCCACAAGACGTGCAGCTGTAAGCATTTTCGTTTCATTTTAAAAGAAGCCCCATTTCGGGGGCGGATTTCTTGAATGTATTTTACAAAATCACAATGTTGTGTTTGATTGCGAGTATCCAAAAATAAGTAAACACTTTGCAGTTTGAATGATCTTCTTGAATAAAATGACGGAGTAGCCAATGTTTCCACTGTTCGATCGCGGACGTCCACACGGACATTGATAATGGTGGCGCGTGCAGAGCGCTCGAGGGAATTCCTATATGGAAGTAGGAATGAACTAAAAAACGTTCACTCTGTTCTGCTCGCTCATCGTCGTGGACGCGCAGCGTTATGAATGCCCGTGTGATGCAGCATAACACAGCAGAGAGAGACGCTCACTCTCGACTCGTGATTAATGAAATTCGAATGAATTTCTATGGAAGTAGAAATGAAAAAACGTTCGCTCTGTTTTGCTTGCTCGTCGCCATGGACGCGCACCATTATGAATGTCAGTGCAGCCGCATACTTTTTAGTGTCACTTTAAAATTAGCGCCATATCGGGGGCGATTGCTTCCGGTTTTCAGGGAAAACACAACAACAAAAGAGTAAATGACAGATTCGCTTAAATAGGCACTTTTACACAAAATATTCCGTCATCATTTTTTTCAGTCAGCTCTTCACTCTCGTGATTAATGAATTTTGACTCCTGTTGCTGATCTTTGCTGCAACTTTCGTTTTGCTCACAATTTAGTAAGCAAACACGTTCAAGTTATAATTGAAGTGACTAAATGATTTTATTATACACACACACATCAAATTGACGGTGGTATATTTAAATCTGCATATTGTAATGCAAGGCACCCCTAGTCTAGTCTTATTAAATGTATGCTTCATCTTTCATTTTCAATTTGTAAATTTGATCAATATATTCAATTATTTAGAATAATAAGACACTATATAGCTGTCCAGAGTGCGCCCCCCACTGAATCTCAAGATGGAAAGCACTGCGTTCGTACTTCGTACTTTTCGTGAACGTATGAGGAGATGACACCTTCGAACACGAATACAGGCTACTATAAACCAGTCCCCAGGCCGAATGTGCGCGAGCACCTGTTTTATCGTGATCATTTTGAACGCGCGTTTATCAAGTCTTATGCCACTCGGTACCAATTGAAGATACTCTGTTTACCGCTATGAAGGTATTTTGTCATATCTAATGTACTATTAATAATTCCACCAGAATGCAACCAAAGCAGTAATTGTAAATCATATTTTTTTTTTCATCCACATGCAGGCGCCCCTGCATGTGGATATTGTTTTTCTCTATATAAACATGAAACAATATAAACACGATAATCATATGCTGACTCGAGTGTGTGTACGTTCTGTACGATATCTGGCGCAACCGCTTTATTAGGCGTTTTTTTCCCGTTCGCGCTGCTTGAGCATTCTTTTATTAATGCTTTTATTTTTTATATTTTTTGTTTACACATAGGCCTAATGTTTAATGTTTTCAACTAAAAGAAATGGTGACAAAAACGTAAAAAAAAAAAAAACTTAAAAAATAACATCTTTTTCGTTAAATGTCATTTAAATAAACGAATATTTGATTTTTATGAGCCCGAATATTCGAATGCAATATTTTTGAAAAATGCCCATCCCTAATTAACATACAGACTTCCAGTGTTGGGAAGGATACTTTCAAAACATATTTCGTTGCAGAATACATGACTGGCAAAACCAGCAAAAGTAATGATTATGAATATGTAAAATATAGCAAGGAGATATTTTAATTGTTTATTAATAAATAAGTGTTTTCTTTGTCATTGTCGGCTAAGATGAAGTTGACGATGCTGACTCGCGATCTTCAGTAGCCTAGTGAACGCGCCAGAGAGAAATGCACATTTCATAAGGATTACATAAGCAGAGAGCAGTCTGTAGTCTGTTTTCTTTCGTTTTGAATTGTTCAGTTTAAAAGTAGACATGTGAGGCAAGTAGGCTACTTTATATGCTGAGTTTCGGTTCATTTATGAGACGAGCTCCAGTTCACGCGCCGGCGTGATTATCTCATTATTAATGTTTCGTGATTATCTCTATATTGTCTGCTATATTTACTTCTTATTGATTAAATACAGGCAATTGGTTGATGAAACATTGATTAAAATTAAGATACAATTAATACAAAACGAAATTCACTTCAAAGAAAGGTTTTGTGCTTTGTTTTGTGCTTTCTGTTTGATGTCTTTGTGAAAGTTTTAAAGCATCTTTTAGTGCCGCTTTCAGAGCGCTCACGTCCGTAACGGAGAACACGTCTGTAACATTGTTTTTCCTCATAAATGCGAACACGAAAAATAAAATAAAATGAATATTTTTTGTTATGTGGAGACAGAGACAACCCTTCATCCGGTGGGTAGTATTAATTTTGGTTTGCGCAGTGTAATTCACAGAATTACTAAAACATATTTGCCACCTAAGTTAAAGATTGTTTTGTGTCACGCATGTTTATTTCGGCGTGTGTTTCATCCAAATTGCGATCGCATCGCGGGGGCCGGATTGAAGCGCTATGCGGGCCGGATCCGGCCCCGGCCCCCGGGCCGTATATTGCCCATGTATGTCCTATGACATTAAAAATGATTCTAAATTTAAATGATCTCATATATGTGGCTATTGTGATTCACGATCATAGTCCCTGTCCAAAATGGTACAGTTCATATCAATTTTCGGTCTTGTGTACTTATTTCATGTGTCCGTTAAATCCATGGGACCGTAGGGCGACAGTGAAAGCGGGGTTACGTTTTTGCACGTCGTGCACAGTAACCCTTAAGGCACCGGGGTGGCAGTGCCACCGGCTTGTTTATATATATATATATATATATATATATATAAATATAGCTGCGAGCAGCGATGAAGGGCCAAAGCCGGCGGAACCGCCACTCCGGCACCGGGGTTGCGGTGCCACCGGCTTGGGCCCGCAATCGCTGCTCGCAGCTATATTTATTATTATTATTTTACTACCTTTTGGGCACTTTTGGGGGCCTTAACGTGCTCGAAAACTCTTGAAACTTTGCACACATCTCAGAACCCGCGGCCATCAGGGCCGGGCTGAAGCTGGTACCCGGGCGTGGCAGGGGGGCTCGACAGCGCCCCCTGGAACGGGGTTTGAACACTTGGTCCATAAATCAAACACGCTTGCATGTAATAATATGAAACTCAGTACACATATAGATCTCATCGGTTCATATATACTTCATGCTCTTACTTTTTACCCCAGCCCAACAGGAAGTCGGCTATTAAGGGTTGTTTGGAAAACACATGCAATGGAATGTGAAATACTCCTCCTAGAGAATTCAAACACACGGCACGAAACTCGGTCAGCATGAAGTCAAGACACTGAGGATGAAAAATTGCCAGGGGATTTTTGATATCTCGAACGGTTTGGCCGTGGCGAGTAAACGAAATTATGGCGAGAAACGTGAAACAGGAAGTGTGTTATAACTACTGCATACATTAACTAATCTTGATGAAACTTCAGCAGTGTGTTCGTTGTAAGAGCCCGATCACATGGATGTGACTATTGTGAGTCAAAGTTATAGCGCCACCAACTGGAAGCAGGAAGTGTGTCACTTTCAAAATGCTTTTAAATCACCCTCTTATTTTTACCCGATTTGCTTCAAACTTCATGTGCATAATGTAGACACACGCCAGATGTAGACCTGTGAAAGGATTATTGATATCTTAGATACTGTTGCCATGGCAATGCATCAAACATTAATATTCCTTTTTTTAAGCTTTTTCATGCTTTTTTATGCTTTCGGGCACTTTTGGGGTTCTTAACGTGCTCGAAAACTCTTGAAACTTTGCACACGGGACAAAACCCGCGGCCATCAGGGCCAGGCTGAAGCTGGTACCCGGGCGTGGCAGGGGGGCTCGACAGCGCCCCCTTGAACGGGTCAGACAATTTGGTCCATATATCCAACACGCTTTACCCTATTTGCTTCAAACTTGATGTGTATAATGTAGACACAAGCCAGATGTAGACCTGTGAAAGGATTGTTGATATCTTAGATGCTGTTGCCGTGACAACGCATCAAACTTTAATATTCTTTTTGGATACTTTTGAGATTCTTAGCGCACTTTTGGGGCCCTTAACGTGCTCAAAAACTCTTGAAACTTTGCACACGGGTCAGAAACCGCGGCCATCAGGGCCGGGCTGAAGCTGGTACCCGGGCGTGGCAGGGGGGCTCGACAGCGCCCCCTGGAATGGGGTCCGAAAACTTGGTCCATAAATCAAACAGGCTTTACCCGATTTGCTTCAAACTTGATGTGTATAATGTAGACACACGCCAGATTTAGACCTGTGAAAGGATTGTTGATATCTTAGATGCTGTTGCCGTGACAACGCATCAAACTTTAATATTCTTTTTGGATACTTTTGAGACTCTCAGCGCACTTTGGGGGCCCTTAACGTGTTCAAAAACTCTTGAAACTTTGCACACGGGTCAGAACCCGTGGCCATCAGGGCCGGGCTGAAGCTGGTACCCGGGCGTGGCAGGGGGGCTCGACAGTGCCCCCTGGAACGGGGTCCGAAAACTTGGTCCATAAATCAAACACGCTTGAATGTAATAATATGAAACTCGGTACACATATAGATCTCATCGATTCATATATCCTTTGTACTTTTACTTTTTACCCCAGCCCAACAGGAAGTCGGCTATTATGGTTTGTTTGGAAGCGTATGCCCCTGGAATTCGATATACTCCTCCTAGAGAATTCAACCAATCGCCACGAAACTCGGTCAGCATGAAGTCAAGACATTGAGGATGAAAAGTTGCCAGGGGATTTTTGATATCTCGAACGGTTTGGCTGTGGCGAGGAAACGAATTTATGGCGAATAAAGGAAACAGGAAGTGTGTTATAACTTCTGCATACATTAACTGATCTTGATGAAACTTCAGCAGTGTGTTCGCTGTAAGAGTCCGATCACATGGATGTGACTATTGTGAGTCAAAGTTATAGCGCCACCAACTGGCAGCAGGAAGTGTGTCACTTCCTAAAGGCTTTGAAATCACCCTCTTATTTTTACCCAATTTGCTTCAAACTTTATGTGTATAATGTAGACACACGGCAGATGTAGACCTGAGAAAGGATTATTGATATCTTAGATACTATTGCCGTGGCAACGCATCAAACTTTATTATTCTTTGTTGATGCTTTTGAGACTCTTAACATACTTGAAATTGCATGAAACCCGACAGACACATCACATTTATTAGACAGTAGACATGTGCAGAGTTTCAGAAACGGGCATGGTGAGAGCAATTAGAGAATAATGTTTAAGTTTAAAAACAGCCAGAATGGTTGTTTAGTCAAAAAAATTTTTTTTCCAAATCATACATAGTGTTATACTGCCCTCTTGTGTTCAAAATCAGGTAAAAAGCGAAAGTAAAATAAGGACGTCTGCACAATTCATTAATAATGGTGCAGAGTAGAGTGAGCTTTTTCAATTAATTCCTATGGAAGTAGGAATGAACTAAACAACGTTCGCTCTGTTCTGCTCGTCCCTCACCGTGGGCGCGCAGAGTTATGAATGCCCGTGCAGCCGTGAGCATTTTAGTTTCATTTTAAAATTAGCGCCATTTCGGGGGACGTATTACTTTAATTTATTTAACAAAAACACAATGTTGTGTTTAATTGCGAGTGTACACAAATATAAGTAAACACTTTGACGTTTGAATGATGTCCTGTATGAAGAAAATGACGGAGTATGTTTCACTGTTCAATCGCGCTGAGCCACCCAGACCCCCACACACACACTGACACACACACACACACACACACACACACACACACACACACACACACACACACACACACACACACACACACACACAATAATAAAACATTCAACCTAACATATACAAATTACACTGCTATGTTGAAATAGTCAGTAGTACAATTTGTATCATTCACAGTAAGCACCGCTCCACTGTGATTTTTCCAAGCACATTTTTGCACAAGTGAAGAGGATGATTTTTTCCGTCGATATTGGAACGTGAGTGAAGTACAAAGCCTGTAATAAAGAATAGTTTAGCATCCAAATACATCGCAAATGTTGCAACATTTAGATTCTAAAGAGAGATTTACGTGAGCCTAACACCACTTACTTTTACTTTTGTTTTAAATTATTTCGTTTTGGCTTTATTATAGTTATTTTTTTATTTGTGTTCTGTTCTGAATATCATTAAATTTAAAGGATTTGTTGTGGAATATTTTGAGTGTATAATCAAATAACACTAAACCGTCACTAGGTGTCGCCAGGCGACCGTCTTAATGAGCGGGTCATTGATTCATTCATTCAAACGATTCGTTTGAACGACTGAGTCATTCATGAATGAGACAGATGTTTATGGATTGGTCATTGAATCTTTGAGTCAACCAATTTGTTCAAAATGCTGAATCATTCAGTAATGAGAAAACACGTTGCTGTGAGATGCAATGGTTCTGCTGTGATCTTTGTTTAACTATTTTCGCTGCTGAAACAGAAGAACAGTCAATATTGCATCTAAAATGTAAGTGACTTGACACGTGTGTGTGTGTGTGTGTGTGTGTGTGCGTGTGAGTGCGTGCGTGTGTGTGTGTGTGTGTGTGTGTGTGTGTGTGTGCAATCAATCCCAGGTAAGAGGCATGAATAATGAGAATTGGACTTCTAGGAGTGAGGTTAATATTCCGGAGATGGTTCCCTCGGATTGTGAAAAGGAGGCGGCGCGGGAGTGGCCAGGCATTGCGCTACTTCTGTTTCAAAGTTTAAAACAATGCTAATATCATTTTTTTGAACGATTTCATTACAAATGTTTATTTTATATATTTATAAAATATTATAAAATATAATAACTATGTTTTGTCCTATTAACAAAAGACAGGCAATGTACTATTAACAAATGTTAATAGTTTTTTAAAAGTTAAAATGATACTTTATGCATTTGTTTTGTGTCAGATGATTAACAATATAAATTAAACAAAGCTTAAAACAAACAAAATAATAAAACGAAAACAAAGCTTGAACATTTTATTTAATTGAAAAGCCTTTTTGAAATAAAATGTGTTTTTTTCCCTCTGAAATAGCAAAAGCATCGCACACTTAGCTGTACCTGCTCTAAATAAATAATAGTATTTAAATAAAAATACAAAATCGAAATAAATAAATTATATAAAACAAAATCAAATCAAAGAAAATAAATCTTATTAAAGTTATGCAGGCACACATTTAACAATAATTTTCAAGTGACAAATAAAATCAATCAAAATTCCTTACACATGGAGTTAATCCTGACGATTCCTGAGGCGCCTTTCCTCATGACACTCGCTTTTTTTTTCGAAGATATATTTTCTTTGGTTTGATTTTGTTTTTGTAATAATTTATTTTATTTAGTTCGATTTTGTATTTTTATTGAATTACTCTTTTTTATTTAGAGCAGGTACAGCTAGTGTGTGATGCTTTTGCTATTTCAGAGGAAAACAATAATTTTATTTAATTAATAATTTTTGTTTCAGTCCACCATATAATTATGTTGTGTTTGATCTATGGAAAAAAGTTAGTTGTGAAATGGTTGAATATTAACAAAAGTTAATAGTTTTTTACAAGTTAGAATAATACGATATATATATATATATAAACAAGCCGGTGGCACCGCCACCCCGGTGCCTTTACGGTTACTGTGCATGACGGGCAATATCGTAACTCCGCTTTGACCTTTGAGAAGATGTGTGCTATAGAGCTTGCATTGGTGTGGGCTCTGCAAAAGTGTGTGTGTGTGTGTGAGGCGTGATTGAACAATGTAGACATATATATATATATATATATATAAAGGCACCGGGGTGGCGGTGCCACCGGCTTGTTTATATATATATATATATATATATATATATATATATATATATATATATGAATATAGCTGCGAGCAGCGATGAAGGGCCAAAGCCGGCGGCACCGCCACTCCGGTGCCTTTAGGTAACTAAAGGCACCGGGGTTGCGGTGCCACCGGCTTGGGCCCGTAATCGCTGCTCGCAGCTATATTTTATTATTATTATTATTATTATTTTACTACCTTTTGGGCACTTTTGGGGGCCTTAACGTGCTCGAAAACTCTTGAAACTTTGCACACATCTCAGAACCCGCGGCCATCAGGGCCGGGCTGAAGCTGGTACCCGGGCGTGGCAGGGGGGCTCGACAGCGCCCCCTGGAACGGGTTTGAACACTTGGTCCATAAATCAAACACGCTTGCATGTAATAATATGAAACTCAGTACACATATAGATCTCATCGGTTCATATATACTTCATGCTCTTACTTTTTACCCCAGCCCAACAGGAAGTCGGCTATTAAGGGTTGTTTGGAAAACACATGCAATGGAATGTGAAATACTCCTCCTAGAGAATTCAAACACACGGCACGAAACTCGGTCAGCATGAAGTCAAGACACTGAGGATGAAAAATTGCCAGGGGATTTTTGATATCTCGAACGGTTTGGCCGTGGCGAGTAAACGAAATTATGGCGAGAAACGTGAAACAGGAAGTGTGTTATAACTACTGCATACATTAACTAATCTTGATGAAACTTCAGCAGTGTGTTCGTTGTAAGAGCCCGATCACATGGATGTGACTATTGTGAGTCAAAGTTATAGCGCCACCAACTGGAAGCAGGAAGTGTGTCACTTTCAAAATGCTTTTAAATCACCCTCTTATTTTTACCCGATTTGCTTCAAACTTCATGTGCATAATGTAGACACACGCCAGATGTAGACCTGTGAAAGGATTATTGATATCTTAGATACTGTTGCCATGGCAATGCATCAAACATTAATATTCCTTTTTTTAAGCTTTTTCATGCTTTTTTATGCTTTCGGGCACTTTTGGGGTTCTTAACGTGCTCGAAAACTCTTGAAACTTTGCACACGGGACAAAACCCGCGGCCATCAGGGCCAGGCTGAAGCTGGTACCCGGGCGTGGCAGGGGGGCTCGACAGCGCCCCCTTGAACGGGTCAGACAATTTGGTCCATATATCCAACACGCTTTACCCTATTTGCTTCAAACTTGATGTGTATAATGTAGACACAAGCCAGATGTAGACCTGTGAAAGGATTGTTGATATCTTAGATGCTGTTGCCGTGACAACGCATCAAACTTTAATATTCTTTTTGGATACTTTTGAGATTCTTAGCGCACTTTTGGGGCCCTTAACGTGCTCAAAAACTCTTGAAACTTTGCACACGGGTCAGAAACCGCGGCCATCAGGGCCGGGCTGAAGCTGGTACCCGGGCGTGGCAGGGGGGCTCGACAGCGCCCCCTGGAATGGGGTCCGAAAACTTGGTCCATAAATCAAACAGGCTTTACCCGATTTGCTTCAAACTTGATGTGTATAATGTAGACACACGCCAGATTTAGACCTGTGAAAGGATTGTTGATATCTTAGATGCTGTTGCCGTGACAACGCATCAAACTTTAATATTCTTTTTGGATACTTTTGAGACTCTCAGCGCACTTTGGGGCCCTTAACGTGCTCAAAAACTCTTGAAACTTTGCACACGGGTCAGAACCCGTGGCCATCAGGGCCGGGCTGAAGCTGGTACCCGGGCGTGGCAGGGGGGCTCGACAGTGCCCCCTGGAACGGGGTCCGAAAACTTGGTCCATAAATCAAACACGCTTGAATGTAATAATATGAAACTCGGTACACATATAGATCTCATCGATTCATATATCCTTTGTACTTTTACTTTTTACCCCAGCCCAACAGGAAGTCGGCTATTATGGTTTGTTTGGAAGCGTATGCCCCTGGAATTCGATATACTCCTCCTAGAGAATTCAACCAATCGCCACGAAACTCGGTCAGCATGAAGTCAAGACATTGAGGATGAAAAGTTGCCAGGGGATTTTTGATATCTCGAACGGTTTGGCTGTGGCGAGGAAACGAATTTATGGCGAATAAAGGAAACAGGAAGTGTGTTATAACTTCTGCATACATTAACTGATCTTGATGAAACTTCAGCAGTGTGTTCGCTGTAAGAGTCCGATCACATGGATGTGACTATTGTGAGTCAAAGTTATAGCGCCACCAACTGGCAGCAGGAAGTGTGTCACTTCCTAAAGGCTTTGAAATCACCCTCTTATTTTTACCCAATTTGCTTCAAACTTTATGTGTATAATGTAGACACACGGCAGATGTAGACCTGAGAAAGGATTATTGATATCTTAGATACTGTTGCCGTGGCAACGCATCAAACTTTATTATTCTTTGTTGATGCTTTTGAGACTCTTAACATACTTGAAATTGCATGAAACCCGACAGACACATCACATTTATTAGACAGTAGACATGTGCAGAGTTTCAGAAACGGGCATGGTGAGAGCAATTAGAGAATAATGTTTAAGTTTAAAAACAGCCAGAATGGTTGTTTAGTCAAAAAAAATTTTTTTCCAAATCATACATAGTGTTATACTGCCCTCTTGTGTTCAAAATCAGGTAAAAAGCGAAAGTAAAATAAGGACGTCTGCACAATTCATTAATAATGGTGCAGAGTAGAGTGAGCTTTTTCAATTAATTCCTATGGAAGTAGGAATGAACTAAACAACGTTCGCTCTGTTCTGCTCGTCCCTCACCGTGGGCGCGCAGAGTTATGAATGCCCGTGCAGCCGTGAGCATTTTAGTTTCATTTTAAAATTAGCGCCATTTCGGGGGACGTATTACTTTAATTTATTTAACAAAAACACAATGTTGTGTTTAATTGCGAGTGTACACAAATATAAGTAAACACTTTGACGTTTGAATGATGTCCTGTATGAAGAAAATGACGGAGTATGTTTCACTGTTCAATCGCGCTGAGCCACCCAGACCCCCACACACACACTGACACACACACACACACACACACACACACACAAACACACACACACACACACACACAATAATAAAACATTCAACCTAACATATACAAATTACACTGCTATGTTGAAATAGTCAGTAGTACAATTTGTATCATTCACAGTAAGCACCGCTCCACTGTGATTTTTCCAAGCACATTTTTGCACAAGTGAAGAGGATGATTTTTTCCGTCGATATTGGAACGTGAGTGAAGTACAAAGCCTGTAATAAAGAATAGTTTAGCATCCAAATACATCGCAAATGTTGCAACATTTAGATTCTAAAGAGAGATTTACGTGAGCCTAACACCACTTACTTTTACTTTTGTTTTAAATTATTTCGTTTTGGCTTTATTATAGTTATTTTTTTATTTGTGTTCTGTTCTGAATATCATTAAATTTAAAGGATTTGTTGTGGAATATTTTGAGTGTATAATCAAATAACACTAAACCGTCACTAGGTGTCGCCAGGCGACCGTCTTAATGAGCGGGTCATTGATTCATTCGTTCAAACGATTCGTTTGAACGACTGAGTCATTCATGAATGAGACAGATGTTTATGGATTGGTCATTGAATCTTTGAGTCAACCAATTTGTTCAAAATGCTGAATCATTCAGTAATGAGAAAACACGTTGCTGTGAGATGCAATGGTTCTGCTGTGATCTTTGTTTAACTATTTTCGCTGCTGAAACAGAAGAACAGTCAATATTGCATCTAAAATGTAAGTGACTTGACACGTGTGTGTGTGTGTGTGTGTGTGTGTGCGTGTGAGTGCGTGCGTGCGTGTGTGTGTGTGTGTGTGTGTGTGCAATCAATCCCAGGTAAGAGGCATGAATAATGAGAATTGGACTTCTAGGAGTGAGGTTAATATTCCGGAGATGGTTCCCTCGGATTGTGAAAAGGAGGCGGCGCGGGAGTGGCCAGGCATTGCGCTACTTCTGTTTCAAAGTTTAAAACAATGCTAATATCATTTTTTTGAACGATTTCATTACAAATGTTTATTTTATATATTTATAAAATATTATAAAATATAATAACTATGTTTTGTCCTATTAACAAAAGACAGGCAATGTACTATTAACAAATGTTAATAGTTTTTTAAAAGTTAAAATGATACTTTATGCATTTGTTTTGTGTCAGATGATTAACAATATAAATTAAACAAAGCTTAAAACAAACAAAATAATAAAACGAAAACAAAGCTTGAACATTTTATTTAATTGAAAAGCCTTTTTGAAATAAAATGTGTTTTTTTCCCTCTGAAATAGCAAAAGCATCGCACACTTAGCTGTACCTGCTCTAAATAAATAATAGTATTTAAATAAAAATACAAAATCGAAATAAATAAATTATATAAAACAAAATCAAATCAAAGAAAATAAATCTTATTAAAGTTATGCAGGCACACATTTAACAATAATTTTCAAGTGACAAATAAAATCAATCAAAATTCCTTACACATGGAGTTAATCCTGACGATTCCTGAGGCGCCTTTCCTCATGACACTCGCTTTTTTTTTCGAAGATATATTTTCTTTGGTTTGATTTTGTTTTTGTAATAATTTATTTTATTTAGTTCGATTTTGTATTTTTATTGAATTACTCTTTTTTATTTAGAGCAGGTACAGCTAGTGTGTGATGCTTTTGCTATTTCAGAGGAAAACAATAATTTTATTTAATTAATAATTTTTGTTTCAGTCCACCATATAATTATGTTGTGTTTGATCTATGGAAAAAAGTTAGTTGTGAAATGGTTGAATATTAACAAAAGTTAATAGTTTTTTACAAGTTAGAATAATACGATATATATATATATATATAAACAAGCCGGTGGCACCGCCACCCCGGTGCCTTTACGGTTACTGTGCATGACGGGCAATATCGTAACTCCGCTTTGACCTTTGAGAAGATGTGTGCTATAGAGCTTGCATTGGTGTGGGCTCTGCAAAAGTGTGTGTGTGTGTGAGGCGTGATTGAACAATGTAGACATATATATATATATATATATAAAGGCACCGGGGTGGCGGTGCCACCGGCTTGTTTATATATATATATATATATATATATATATATATATATATATATATATATATGAATATAGCTGCGAGCAGCGATGAAGGGCCAAAGCCGGCGGCACCGCCACTCCGGTGCCTTTAGGTAACTAAAGGCACCGGGGTTGCGGTGCCACCGGCTTGGGCCCGTAATCGCTGCTCGCAGCTATATTTTATTATTATTATTATTATTATTAGGGCCCAAGCCCTGAAAGGGCGAAGGCCCTATTGTTTTCCTTAGGATTATTTTTTTTTTTTTCTTTTATTTTTCTTACGACTATTCGGGCACTTTTGGGGCTCTTAACGTGCACGAAAACTCTTGAAACTTTGCACACGGGTCAGAACCCGCGGCCATCAGGGCCGGGCTGAAGATGGTACCCGGGCGTGGCAGGGGGGCTCGACAGCGCCCCCTGGAACGGGGTCCGAAAACTTGGTCCATAAATCAAACACGCTTGCATGTAAGAATATGAAACTCAGTACACATATAGATCTCATCGGTTCATATATACTTCATGCTCTTACTTTTTACCCCAGCCCAACAGGAAGTCGGCTATTTAGGGTTGTTTGTAAAACGCATGCAATGGAATTTAAAGTACTTCTCCTAGAGAATTCAAAGAAATGCCACGAAACTCGGTCAGCATGAAGTCAAGACATTGAGGATGAAAAATTGCCAGCGGATTTTTGATATCTCGAACGGTTTGGCCGTGGCGAGGAAATGAAATTATGGCGAGAAACGTGAAACAGGAAGTGTGTTATAACTTCAGCATACATTAACTGATCTTAATGAAACTTCAGCAGTGTGTTCGTTGTAAGAGGACGATCACATGGATGTGACTATTGTGAGTCAAAGTTATAGCGCCACCAACTGGCAGCAGGAAGTGTGTCACTTTCAAAATGCTGTGAAATCACCCTCTTATTTGAACCCAATTTGCTTCAAACTTCATCTGTATAATGTAAACATACGGCAGATGTAGACCTGTGAATGGATTCTTGATATCTTTGATACTGTTGCCGTGGCAACGCATCATACTTTAAAATTCTTTTAGGATGCTTTTGAGACTCTTAGCATGCTTGAAATTGCATGAAACTCGACAGACATGTCACATTTATTAGCTAGTAGACATGTGCAAAGTTTCAGGAACGGACGTGGTGCAGGGGCTCAGTAGCGCCACCTTTTGACAAAAGTGAGAGGGTTAGTTTCATAGTTTTACCTGCAATCATAAAACTCGGTAGGAATATTGTTCAGATCAAGCCGGACAACTTTCTAATTTACAGATTTTGGCTCCGAACAAAAGAAAGTCAGATATTTTGGTTTGAATGTGGATGTTTCGGAGTAATCTCTGTCACTCTCTCCCTCTCTCTGCGTACCTCTGTGTCTGTGGGGGGAGGGGGATGTGTCTGTTTGAGTGAGAATGCTTTTAATTATTGTTGTTCAAGGTTTCGGGGGCTTTTGGGGCCCTTAACATCCTCTAAAACTCTTGAAACTTTGCACACGGGTCAGAACCTGCGGCCATCAGGGCCGGGTTGAAGCTGGTACCCGGGCGTGGCAGGGCGGCTCGACAGCGCCCCCTGGACTGGTATTTGAACACTTTTCCATAAGTCAAACACACTTGCATGTAATAATGTGAAACTCGGTACACTTATAGATCTCATTGGGTTGAACAACTTTCGTGCTCTAAGTTTTACGACAGTCCAACAGGAAGCCGGCTATTATGGTTTGTTTGGAAACGCATACCCCTGAAATTCGATTTAATTCTCCTTGGGAATTGATCGGATTCCAACCAAACTCGGTCAGCATGAAGTCAAGACATTGAGGATGCTAAATTCCAGACGGATTTTTGATATCTCGAACGGTTTGGCCGTGGCGAGGAAATGAATTTTATGACTAAAAAAGGACACATAAAGTGTGTTATAACTTTGCTCGTTTTACCTACAGTTACAAAACTTGCCACGGATATTGTTCTCATAAAGCCGATCAATTTTCTTATTTAAAGTCATTAGCTCTGAGCAACAGAAAGTCAGATATTGTAGTTTGAATGGATTTCTTGTGCCCCCTGCCATTCTCTCTGTGTGTGTGTGTGTGTGTGTGTGTGTGTGTGTCTGTGTGGGGAGGGGAGCAGAGGGGAGGGGAGGGAGGGAGGGTTGGTGTCTGTGTTTATGTGTGTGTGTGTGTGTGTGTGGCTGGCTGTATGATTTTTCCTGCATTAAAGGATAAAGAAATCTCTAAGTCCTTGTCTTTTCGCATAACAATTTTTGTATTTTTTTTTAAATGACAAAATATGCATATAACCCCCATCTTTTAAATGTATAGTTTGCTTTAAATAAAAGTAAGATTGTTTTGGTAATTGAAGCTGAATGAATTTAAAATCCATGTGCTATATTTCAATATATTTGTTTTATACAATATTTTTAAACTATATAAGTTTTAAAGGGGCTACTTTGCAGGGGCTAAGTAGCGCCACCTTTTGACAAAAGTGAGAGGGTTAGTTTCATAGTTTTACCTACAATCATAAAAATTGGTTCAGTTCATAAAATATGAACTTTCTAATTTACAGTTATTAGTTCGGACCAACACGAAGTCAGATATTTTAGTTTGAATGTGGATGTGTTCGAGCATTTTCTCTCCCTCTGTCTCTCTCTGACCATTCTCTGTGTGTGTGTGTGTGTGTGTGTGTGTGTGTGTCTATGTGGGGAGGGGGAGAGGGGCTCTTCGAGTGATAGTTTAGTTTAAACACAAAATTATACATAGGGCCATACTGCCCTCTTGTGTCCAAAATTATATTTATATATACATTATACATATATTTGGTATGTGACTGGGGACCGAGAGCTTTTAAATACGGACGTCCACACGAACATTGATAATGGTGGCGCGTGCAGAGCGCTCGAGGGAATTCCTATGGAAGTAGGAATGAACTAAAAAACGTTCGCTCTGTTCTGCCGTGGACGCGCACCGTTATGAATGCCCTTGCAGCCGTCAGTTTCATTTCAAAATTAGCGCCTTTTCTGGGGCCGATTGCTTGAATTGTGAGTTCAATAGCCTATTATTCTTCATGGAAAACACAACAACAAAAGAGTATAAAAGTTTGGTGTGAGGCGCGTGCGCGACCAAACTGTGTGTGTGTGTGTGTGTGTGTGTGTGAGTGAGAGAGGCATAGGCGTGATCGTACCACATGCCGAAGCAGCGTAAACCTATATGGTCATAAAATAAGATCTGGTTTTATGTACGGAACAGACTGAATATGAATAAATGCTATTCTTTTCAAATCATTTAATTTATTGATTGTTGATATCCGGTATATATGCAGACATGTTGTCCTCTTGATTTTTAAGTAGCCTATACAAAGCTTATTTAAATAAGCTTTTAAAGGATCTTTTACCATCTTAAAATACCACATGTGAATAAGCTAAACCTGGATCTTCCCTGAAGTTTACAAGAACATGTTATTATTGATTTACTATACTATTGATTGACGTTTATAATTAGCCTAGTGGATGGATCGGATAGTAGATGTTGCCTGGTCTGCCAGAATTGCCTCGGAAATGTGCAACGATTATTTTAAATCCATTTTTTTATTTTTTTTATTGAAAAAGATAACAGAACAAACACGAATCACCCGTGCTCTGATACATTTAGTGGCGCCAGGTTGAACTGCGACATTGACCATGTAAGGCAATAATGTTCACACAGCTTATATGCAAATGTCTCCTTTTGTATAGAGACAAAAGAATGAGCTTAATCTCTGTCTACCACCGACTCTAGTCGTTGTGTATTCGTGGACACACACAACAAATCCTTACAAAACGCATTTCTTCTACAACAACAATAAACCATGTAAACAATTATTTTTAAAATAGTATTTCAACTATTTTTAAATACACTTTACAGATAATAAAATAAAAAGAGTACCGTAACCAACAATGCATAAAATGTTGACTAAGACTATTTATTCTCATTAATAGCTTCTCCAAAGCTCCTAGTCACTGGTCTATCAGTTTTCTTTAATATAAATAGTCGCTTGTTATCAATATCCAAGCAAAGAAAAACAGATGTAAATATGCATTAATTTATTTGAGGCATTTCGTAGATTTACACAACAGTAGCAACAGGCAATGAACTAGAATGTCCTGTAATAGAGCACATTTTAAACACAAGTAAACACTATTTGCTTTTTATATCTCTGAATCCATAAATTATTATAGAAGCAACATTAATAGTGTTCACATTCATCAAACTACTAATGACAACACTTTCAAATATGACATCTTGTTTTTATCTTGCTGACTAATCAAAGAAAAAAGTCAATTACAAAAACAAATCCAATTATATTAAAATGTTCCGTGTATAAAGGCTATACAAAATATGCATCTAAATGTTAACACACACTATTATTAGCTTACTTTTTTTTTTCAAAAATACAATGTAATTGTATAGTTTATAAATCCACTAATACAATAGTTTGTTTACAACCGATTAAAGAATTACAACTGATTCAAGAAATACAGAACTATGTTTGTGACTTAGTGTTCTCTTTTTAAGACTTTAATTAGGCTATGTATTATCTTCACTGTCTCAAGTTATGCTCAATTCAACCAAATAACTGTTAGCAATACTACAAAACATTGAGATCTTCTAAATGATCACAAATTATCTTTTGTAATTAGAAATGACATCTGATTTGTGTTTGTTCCTTCTTTTATTCATCAAAATGATATATAGGCCTATATATATGTATTAATGTATGCTGCATAATATCAAAAAACACAACACACTCAATAAAGGTTATTTTATTTAAACAAATTTGTATACATACACATTTCACACACAACAAACATCACAAGAAAATATACAATTATTAAAACGTTCACTGATGTTTCTATTCAGCTACATCTTCTTCCACTGGGGCCATGTCTGCACTTTCTCCTTGTTCCAAAATATCTGTAGTTTAGAAACACAAATTTTATAAAAACTGAGATACATTTTTAAAAACAATATGTACAGTGCATAATCAAAGAGTCCAACAACAAAACATTGCCATTTGCAACAGCATATGATATAATTACACACCATCTCTTGCGAAATCCAAGGCTGCCCTTGAAATTTCCAGCTCCCGCTCCGTTTCCTCCAACCGGCTCTCCGTTTTCTCCAAACGGCTCTTTGTGTCCTCCAACTCCTTCCGTAAAAAATTTTTTTGTGCTTCCATTGCAGCGACTTTACGCATTACGGACACCCCCAGCTCCGTCAGCTCCTGCTGCAGTGCATTTCTGCCAACCGCCTCATCCAAAACAGAATACTACACAAAAACAACACACACAAAAATAACTAAGTAACAATTCCAAGAAAATATACCCTCAAAGTAGGCTACTATTTAAACCACATAGAAATATACAAAACCCATACTTACAGCTAACAAACAAAACTTGTTTCTAATGTTTCTGAACTGCTCTCCTTCTGCGTGTGGGATTTTAGTCGGACTGTTGAAGGCCATTTTTCCTGCAACAACATAAAACACATAATTCCATAAAACACAACTCACTAAAAAGTTATCACAACGAATACATCTAGCTACACATGACGAATACACTACATTTACCCTATACGACGTGGTGTGTTTATTTGACCAAGGTGAACTTTTAAACGAATTGAAAAATGTAGCGAAACATCCGAAAATTGACTATAAAAAAAAAAACAAAAAAAAAAAACTTGGGGCCAGCGATAAATAAGAATCAAAGTGGAAGAGACAAATTTAACTAAAACATGGGTTACAGTTTGGTTGTAAGCAATTTGGATTTTATGCAGCATAAGAAAATTAAAGCTTACCTTGCAGTCTTTGAGGCAATAAAATAATTCAGTTGCTCCTTTCACCAGCTTTACTCAGTCTGTGATAAAAGGGGCGTGCGTGCGCCGGCGCCTTCAACGAGGTCGAGCGACACCCCAGCCTACAGGACCTTGTTGAACACATGCATGGAGCTGAAAGGACCTCCCACATCACAACCACCTAATTTTCGCATATAACAGGCCCTAAAACTTTTCATGTACCATTCTTGGCGTAAAACAGCAAGGATTAAACTTCTACCTGAAACAAGCCGGATTAAACTATTGTTCCCGTTACTGGATTCTCCGGAGGCATCTCTACACCTTCTACAATTACGAAGAAGTTTTTTTTATTACGGTACGTGGTTTTGTGTTTGTTTTTAACAATCATTTTTAAGTTACCCTTTTAATGTTAGATCATAAAGATGTGTTCCCTTTTAACAACAGAAAAAACTACACTAAAATACTGACCATACAGATTAAGAAATTCATTACACATAATACATTTAAAAATATATATTTTCACTCTTTATTATTATTATTATTATTCTAACGACTATCCGGGCACTTTTGGGGCTCTTAACGTGCACGAAAACTCTTGAAACTTTGCACACGGGCCAGAACCCGCGGCCATCAGGGCCGGGCTGAAGCTGGTACCCGGGCGTGGCAGGGGGGCTCGACAGCGCCCCCTGGAACGAGGTCCGAAAACTTGGTCCATAAATCAAACACGCTTGCATGTAATAATATGAAACTCGGTACACATATAGATCTCATCGGTTTATATATCCTTTGTACTTTTACTTTTTACCCCAGCCCAACAGGAAGTCGGCTATTATGGTTTGTTTGGAAGCGTATGCCCCTGGAATTCGATATACTCCTCCTAGAGAATTCAACCAATCGCAACGAAACTCGGTCAGCATGATGTCAAGACATTGAGGATGAAAAATTGCCAGGGGATTTCTGATATCTCGAACGGTTTGGCCGTGACGAGGAAACGAATTTATGGCGAATAATGGAAACAGGAAGTGTGTTATAACTTCTGCATACATTAACTGATCTTGATGAAACTTCAACAGTGTGTTCGCTGTGAGAGGCCGATCACATGGATGTGACTATTGTGAGTCAAAGTTATAGCGCCACCAACTGGCAGCAGGAAGTGTGTCACTTTCAAAATACTTTGAAATCACCCTCTTATTTTTACCCGATTTGCTTCAAACTTGATGTGTATAATGTAAATACACGGCAGATGTAGACCTGTGAAAGGATTATTGATATCTTAGATACTGTTGCCATGGCAACGCATCAAACTTTAATATTCTTTTTGGATGCTTTTGAGACTCTTAGCATGCCTGAAATTGCTTAAAATTGCATGAAACTTGACAGACAGATCACATTTATTAGCCAGTAGACATGTGCAAAGTTTCAGAAACGGGCGTGGTGCAGGGGCTCAGTAGCGCCACCTTTTGTGACAAAAGTGTGTGTGGGGGGGGGGGGGGGTTAGTTTCATCTACAGTTACAAAACTTTTTCAACTTGATGAAAATACATTAAAGATGCTAAATTGTGAACGGATATTGAATATCTCAAACGGTTTTGCTATGGCGAGGGATTATGTCAAAAAAAGAATCAGGAAATGTCTCATATCTTTCTAAAATGTAATTATACACCATTTATTTTTCTATAAAATTATACTAATATTAGAAGTAAACCCATTGTATTCCTTTTTTTCAATTTAAGATTTATGTTTAAGTTTAAAAACAGCCAGAATGGTTGTTTAGCCAAAAAAAAAAAAAAAAAAAAAATCATTCATAGTGCTTTACTGCCCTCTTGTGTTCAAAATCAGGTAGGCCAATTGATGCTACTATGGGAATATTTTCCCACCGTGACTCCGCTGGGGGCTTTAAAATCGCTAACTTGAAAGCGAAAGTAACGGACGTCTCCACAAGACGTGCAGCTGTGAGCATTTTTGTTTCATTTTAAAAGAAGCCCCATTTCGGGGGCGGATTTCTTGAATGTATTTTACAAAATCACAATGTTGTGTTTGATTGCGAGTATCCAAAAATAAGTAAACACTTTGCAGTTTGAATGATCTTCTTGAATAAAATGACGGAGTAGCCAATGTTTCCACTGTTCGATCGCGGACGTCCACACGGACATTGATAATGGTGGCGCGTGCAGAGCGCGTGCTTGAATTGTGAGTTCAATAGTCTATTATTTTTCACGGAAAACACAACAACAAAAGAGTATAATGATAGATTCGCTTAAATAGGCGCTTTTACATAAAATAGCCTATTCCGTCATCATCTTTTCAGTCAGCTCTTCACTCTCGTGATTAATGAAATTTGACTCCTGTTGCTGATATTTGCTGCAACCAGGCCCGGATTGGCTAATCGGGAGCACCGGGAGAAATCCCGGTGGGCCGGTCTGTTTTATTGGCCAGGAGGGCCGGTGTTGTCATGGCACTGGGTTGAATGCTTTACATAGGCTCCAGTCACAGCTTTCTGAGTGTATATTTTTCAGAGTGTATAATGAACGTTGTGAAATAATTGCCTAATATTAACTCTAATTTGGTGCTGCAATGATTTGCATATCACGAGGATAACCGACCTCATAATCTGAGCTGCTTCAGTATTAAAACACCGCTCGTCGGCAATGGCAAAATGTTTGAGATGACCGATCAAAGCAAGCGGGATGTATGTTCACAGAAGCGCGAGCCGCGGCCGCGCGCGAATCCCAACGCGACGTTTCACGAGATAAGATGCAAGTGGCTAAACTACGTAAACAGCTGTTTTAATTACGACAGAAGTTTTAAACGACCGAAAGAAATAATCAGTATGTAAAAGACTGTATCAATCAAAACTCAGCTTCGGGAAGGGGAGATTTACAGGTAACCTAAAGATAAAGAGACTGAGAAAAGAAGAATGAGGGAAGATGGAGATGAGAAATGAGAGCAGAGGAATAGCCTATTGCATACTGTGCCCAGATTGAGAATAACTTTATTACAATAGATTCCTATTTAACACAGACATACATATGTTCTTTGCCAATGATGATCATCAGTGTAAAAATAAGCTCAATTTACCAACGCAAGCACCTATATAATATATTGCCATTGTTATTGTATACATATGTGTATACCTCGAATGAGTTTATATTTCCCCAGTATCAGCACTGGGACTTTTCACTGTTTGTATTACTTCACTTGTCTGGGTGGGCATGCCCCCGAACCCCCAAGATCACTTTTCGGACCTCTGTATTTATAAAACCCTGTATACGGCTATTGCACTGAATAGAAATTTATATATTTTTAAAATACAATGAATAACAAGGCTGTACAGAACACTGCACTATTGCAGACTTATATGCTGAGGTTTCAATTACATTATTTTAATATAGTCAGACGGGAACTAAAGTGGGCCGGTCTAAGGCATGAAACTCCAGGGCTGAAAATGAGTCCCACTCCGGCCCTGGCTGCAACTTTCGTTCAGCTCACAATTTAGTAAGCAAACACGCTTCAAATGTGTTTATTTTATTTTTGTGTATATATATATGTGTGTATATATATATATATATATATATATATATATATAGCTTATGTTTCAAATATGAGTTAATTAACAATCGTTGGAAAGAATGATACTTTTAAACATATCACTAAACCGTCATTAGGTGTCGCCAGGCGACCGTCTTAATGAGCGAGTCATTGATTCATTCGTTCAAACGATTCGTTCGAACGGCTGAGTCATTCATGAATGAGACAGATTATGGATTGGTCGTTGAATCTTTGAGTCAACCGATTTGTTCAAAATGCTGAATCATTCAGTAATGAGAACGCGTTGCTGTGAGATGCTCGATGGTTCTGCTGTGATCTTTGTTGAACTATTTTCGCTGCTGAAACAGAAAAAAAGTCAATATTGCATCTAAAATGTAAGTGATTTGACGTGTGTGTGTGTGTGTGTGTGTGTGTGTGTGTGTGTGTGTGTGTGTGTGTGTGTGTGTGTGTGTGATTGTGTCTGTTACAGTGATTGTTTAACCCTTGTTAAAGTTTAGGCTTTGTATTTTTGGATATATATCTTTTTATATATAAAAAAATTGCATACAACCCATATATTTTAAATGTATTGTTTGCTTTAAATTACATTGAGATTTGTATGTTTGGTAATTGAACCTGAATGAATTTTAAATGAATGTGCGATATTTCAGATCATATTTTTGTTTTCCTTAAAATTTGAACTAACACTAACTTTACTCTCATCTGAATGCTAGATTATTTATTTATGTCTAAAATAAAAGCACATTTGATTTTTCTTTTTTAATCAATGTAGAATGTGTAACTGAAAAAATAAACAGATTAGGGCTCTGTTCGAGAACAAGAAATGAAAACCAATGCAATATGATGAATGTCCAAAAGATTTTTTTGCTTTTAAACTATGTGTGTGTGTGTGTGTGTGTGTGTGTGTGTAAGAGATTTTGGTTGGGTGACAGTTGTAGTTTACAGTTTGACAAAAGCACAATGTTGTGTTTTATTGCGATTGTACACAAATATAAGTAAACACTTTGTAGTTTGAATAATGTCCTGTATGAACAAAAGGACGGAGTATGTTTTTATGTCTACATTGTTCAATCACGCCTCACACACACACACACACACAAAAACTATTTTTCTAATCAGATCAGGCAAATATTCTGTCTTGGCACACTTCATATAACTTTCAAACTTGTGTACTTATTTCATGTGTCCATTAAGTCCATGAGACCGTAGGGTGTCTCATTTTTCATTTTAGGTTTCAGAAGGTTGCTCACGCATACTTTGTGGTTGATATGTGCCCTCAATGCACACTTTTGCAGAGCCCACACTGATGCAAGCTCTACAGCACACATCTTCTCAAAGGTCAAAGCGGGGTTACGTTATTGCCGTCACGCACAGTAACCCTAAAGGCACCGGGGGTGGCGGTGCCACCGGCTTGTTTATATATATATATATATATATATATATATAAATATAGCTGCGAGCAGCGATGAAGGGCCAAAGCCGGCGGCACCGCCACTCCGGTGCCTTTAGGTAATTAAAGGCACCGGGGTTGCGGTGCCACCGGCTTGGGCCCGTAATCGCTGCTCGCAGCTATATTTATTATTATTTTACTACCTTTTGGGCACTTTTGGAGGCCTTAACGTGCTCAAAAACTCTTGAAACTTTGCACACGGGTCAGAACCCGCGGCCATCAGGGCCGGGCTGAAGCTGGTACCCGGGCGTGGCAGGGGGGCTCGACAGCGCCCCCTGGAACGGGGTTTGAACACTTGTCCATATATCAAACACGCTTGCATGTAATAATCTGAAACTCGGTACACTTATAGATCTCATCGGGCCAAACAACTTTCGTGCTCTAAGTTTTACGTCAGCCCAACAGGAAGTCGGTTATTATGGGTTGTTTGGAAACTCATTTTCTATATTTTTCTTACGACTATTCGGGCACTTTTGGGGCCCTTAACGTGCTCGAAAACTCTTGAAACTTTGCACACAGGTCAGAACCCGCGGCCATCAGGGCCGGGCTGAAGATGGTACCCGGGCGTGGCAGGGGGGCTCGACAGCGCCCCCTGGAACGGGGTCCGAAAACTTGGTCCATAAATCAAACACACTTGCATGTAATAATATGAAACTCGGTACACTTATAGATCTCATCGGTTCATATATACTTCATGCTCTTACTTTTTACCCCATCCCAACAGGAAGTCGGCTATTTAGGGTTGTTTGTTAAACGCATGCAATGGAATTTAAAGTACTTCTCCTAGAGAATTCAAAGAAATGCCACGAAACTCGGTCAGCATGAAGTCAAGACATTGAGGATGAAAAATTGCCAGGGGATTTTTGATATCTCGAACGGTTTGGCCGTGGCGAGGAAACGAATTTATGGCGAGAAACGTGAAACAGGAAGTGTGTTATAACTTCAGCATACATTAGCTGATCTTAACGAAACTTCACCAGTGTGTTCGCTTTAAGAGGCCGATCACATGGATGTGACTATTGTGAGTCAAAGTTATAGCGCCACCAACTGGCAGCAGGAAGTGTGTCACTTTCAAAATGCTTTGAAATCACCCTCTTATTTTAACCCGATTTGCTTCAAACTTCATCTGTATAATGTAAATACACGGCAGATGTAGACCTGTGAAAGGATTATTGATATATTAGATACTGTTGCCGTGGCAACGCATCAAACTTTAATATTCTTTGTTGATGCTTTTGAGACTCTTAACATACTTGAAATAACATGAAACTCGACAGACACATCACATTTATTAGCCAGTAGACATGTGCAAAGTTTCAGAAACGGGCGTGGTGCAGGGGCTCAGTAGCGCCACCTTTTGACAAAAGTGGGGGTGTTAGTTCTATAGTTTTACCTACAATCATAAAACTCGGTACGCATATTGTTCAGATCAAGCCGGACAACTTTCTAATTTACTGTCATTAGCTCAGACCAAGAGGGAGTCAGATATTTTAGTTTGAATGTGGATGTTTCTGAGAATTTTCTCTCCCTCTCTTTCCGTCTCTGTGTGTGAGGGATTTGTCTATTGATTTTAATGCATTTCAAGGTTTCAGGGGATTTTGGGACTCTTAACGTGCTCAAAAACTTTTGAAATTTTGCACACAGGTCAGAACCCACGGCCATCAGGGCCGGGCTGAAGCTGGTACCCGGGCGTGGCAGGGGGGCTCAACAGCGCCCCCTTGAACAGGGTCCGACAATTTGGTCCATATATTCAACACGCTTGCATGAATTAATATGAAACTCAGTACACATATAGATCTCATCGGGCCAAACATTTTACCCCTGGTCAAGTTTTACGCCAGCCCAACAGGAAGTCGGCTATTATGGGTTGTTTGGAAAACGCTTGCTGTGGAATTTGAAGTACTACTCCTAGGCAATTCATTCAATCATCGCCAAACTAGGCGTGCATGAAGTCAAGACATTGAGGATGCTAAATTGCTGACGGATTTTTGATATCTCGAACGGTTTGGCCGTGGCGAGGAAATGAATTTTCATGACTAAAAAAGGACATATAAAGTGTGTTATAACTTAGTTAGATTTACCTACAGTTACAAAACTCAGCTTGTATATTCTTCTCCTCAAGCCAAACAACTTTCTAATTTACAGTCAATAGCTCCAACCCTCAGAAAGTCAGATATTGTGGTTTGAATGTGGATTTCATGAAATGGTATCTCTCTCTGTCACTCTTTGACAGAGAGAGGGCCCCCTCCCATTCTATGTGTGTGTGTGTGTGTGGCTGTCTGTGTGGGGAGGGAGGGGGAGGGGGAGGGGGAGGGAGGGCTGGTGTCTGTGTTTATATGTGTGTGTGTGGCTGGCTGGCTGTTACAGTGACATGATATTAAGCCTTTCATTGCTGTGTGATTTTTCCTGCATTAAAGGATAAAGAAATCTCTAAGGCCTTGTCTTTTTGCATAACAATTTTGTATTTTTTTTAAATTACAAAATATGCACAGAACCAAGATCTTTTAAATGTATAGTTTGCTTTAAATAAAATTAAGATTGTATTGGTAATTGAAGCTGAATGAATTTAAAATGAATGTGCTATATTTCAGAACAATATATTTGTTTTCCTTTAAAT
The DNA here is from genome assembly GCA_030578255.1 of Tiaroga cobitis. Lineage (NCBI taxonomy): Eukaryota > Metazoa > Chordata > Actinopteri > Cypriniformes > Leuciscidae > Tiaroga > Tiaroga cobitis. The sequence continues at coordinate 32,943,109 of CM060596.1, forward strand.
TGTAAAACACTAACTTTATTCTCATCTGAATTATAAATAATTTATTCCTGTATAAAATAAAAACACATTTGAATTTTTCTTTTTTAATCAATGTAGAATGTGTAATTGAAAAATAAACAGATTAGGGCTCTGAGGACAATAAATGAAAATCAATGCGATGTGGTGAATGTCCAAAAGATGGCACCCACAGACTGTTTTAAATGGGGTTGGATAAATATTTTTTGCTTTTAGACAGTGTGTGCGTGTGATTTTAGTTTGGTGACAGTTGTAGGTTACAGTTTGACAAGAGTTTATAGTTTGAAAAAAGCACTTTGTTGTGTTTTATTGGACGGAGTATGTTTTTATGTGTAACAGTTCAATCGCACCCGCACCTCACACACACACACACACACACACACACACACACACACACATATTGAAACCTGAGTGAAGTACAAAGCCCATAATAAAGAATAGTTTAGCATCCAAATACATCGCAAATGTTGAAACAGTTTGATTCTAATGAGAGAGTTACGTGAGCCAAACACCACTTACTTTCACTTTCGCTTTCAATTATTTCGGTTAATTCTTAATTATAGTTTTTTTGAATTCTTGTTCTGTTCTGAATATCATTAAATTTAAAGAATTGCTTGTGTAATATTTTGAGTGTATAATCAAAACAGAATAATTCTCTCGGTTTAGTGATTCCCTAGTTAGGGCCCAAGCCCTGAAAGGGCGAAGGCCCTATTGTTTTCCTTAGGATTATTATTTTTTTTTTTCTCTTTTATTTTTCTTACGACTATTCGGGCACTTTTGGGGCTCTTAACGTGCACGAAAACTCTTGAAACTTTGCACACGGGTCAGAACCCGCGGCCATCAGGGCCGGGCTGAAGATGGTACCCGGGCGTGGCAGGGGGGCTCGACAGCGCCCCCTGGAACGGGGTCCGAAAACTTGGTCCATAAATCAAACACGCTTGCATGTAAGAATATGAAACTCAGTACACATATAGATCTCATCGGTTCATATATACTTCATGCTCTTACTTTTTACCCCAGCCCAACAGGAAGTCGGCTATTTAGGGTTGTTTGTAAAACGCATGCAATGGAATTTAAAGTACTTCTCCTAGAGAATTCAAAGAAATGCCACGAAACTCGGTCAGCATGAAGTCAAGACATTGAGGATGAAAAATTGCCAGCGGATTTTTGATATCTCGAACGGTTTGGCCGTGGCGAGGAAATGAAATTATGGCGAGAAACGTGAAACAGGAAGTGTGTTATAACTTCAGCATACATTAACTGATCTTAATGAAACTTCAGCAGTGTGTTCGTTGTAAGAGGACGATCACATGGATGTGACTATTGTGAGTCAAAGTTATAGCGCCACCAACTGGCAGCAGGAAGTGTGTCACTTTCAAAATGCTGTGAAATCACCCTCTTATTTGAACCCAATTTGCTTCAAACTTCATCTGTATAATGTAAACATACGGCAGATGTAGACCTGTGAATGGATTCTTGATATCTTTGATACTGTTGCCGTGGCAACGCATCATACTTTAAAATTCTTTTAGGATGCTTTTGAGACTCTTAGCATGCTTGAAATTGCATGAAACTCGACAGACATGTCACATTTATTAGCCAGTAGACATGTGCAAAGTTTCAGGAACGGACGTGGTGCAGGGGCTCAGTAGCGCCACCTTTTGACAAAAGTGAGAGGGTTAGTTTCATAGTTTTACCTGCAATCATAAAACTCGGTAGGAATATTGTTCAGATCAAGCCGGACAACTTTCTAATTTACAGATTTTGGCTCCGAACAAAAGAAAGTCAGATATTTTGGTTTGAATGTGGATGTTTCGGAGTAATCTCTGTCATTCTACGTGTGTGTGTGTGTGTGTGGCTGTCTGTGTGGGGAGGGAGGGCTGGTGTCTGTGTTTATATGTGTGTGTGTGGCTGGCTGGCTGTTACAGTGACATGATATTAAGCCTTTCATTGCTGTGTGATTTTTCCTGCATTAAAGGATAAAGAAATCTCTAAGGCCTTGTCTTTTTGCATAACAATTTTGTATTTTTTTTAAATTACAAAATATGCACAGAACCAAGATCTTTTAAATGTATAGTTTGCTTTAAATAAAATTAAGATTGTATTGGTAATTGAAGCTGAATGAATTTAAAATGAATGTGCTATATTTCAGAACAATATATTTGTTTTCCTTTAAATTGTAAAACACTAACTTTATTCTCATCTGAATTATAAATAATTTATTCCTGTATAAAATAAAAACACATTTGAATTTTTCTTTTTTAATCAATGTAGAATGTGTAATTGAAAAATAAACAGATTAGGGCTCTGAGGACAATAAATGAAAATCAATGCGATGTGGTGAATGTCCAAAAGATGGCACCCACAGACTGTTTTAAATGGGGTTGGATAAATATTTTTTGCTTTTAGACAGTGTGTTATCGTGTGATTTTAGTTTGGTGACAGTTGTAGGTTACAGTTTGACAAGAGTTTATAGTTTGAAAAAAGCACTTTGTTGTGTTTTATTGGACGGAGTATGTTTTTATGTGTAACAGTTCAATCGCACCCGCACCTCACACACACACACACACACACACACACACACACACACATATTGAAACCTGAGTGAAGTACAAAGCCCATAATAAAGAATAGTTTAGCATCCAAATACATCGCAAATGTTGAAACAGTTTGATTCTAATGAGAGAGCTACGTGAGCCAAACACCACTTACTTTCACTTTCGCTTTCAATTATTTCGGTTAATTCTTAATTATAGTTTTTTTGAATTCTTGTTCTGTTCTGAATATCATTAAATTTAAAGAATTGCTTGTGTAATATTTTGAGTGTATCATCAAAACAGAATAATTCTCTCGGTTTAGTGATTCCCTAGTTTTTTTTATTGTTTTCATTGTTCTCAGGTAAGGCAAGTGAGATATATATATATATATATATATATATATATGTATATAAAAATATATATATATATATATATATATATATATATATGTATTTTTTATATATATATATATATAATTTATATATATATATATATATATATATATATATATATATATATATATATATATATATATATATATATATATAAATATAGCTGCGAGCAGCGATGAAGGGCCAAAGCCGGCGGCACCGCCACCCCGGTGCCTTTAGGTAACTAAAGGAACCAGGGTTGCGGTGCCACCGGCTTGGGCCCGTAATCGCTGCTCGCAGCTATATTTTTTTTTATTGTTTTCATTGTTCTCAGGTAAGGCAAGTGAGATATATATATATATATATATATATATATATATATATATATATATATATATATATATATATATATATGTGTATATAAAAAAAAAAATATATATATATATATATATGTATTTTTTATATATATATATATAATTTATATATATATATATATATATATATATATATATATATATATATATATATATATATATATATATATATATATAAATATAGCTGCGAGCAGCGATGAAGGGCCAAAGCCGGCGGCACCGCCACCCCGGTGCCTTTAGGTAACTAAAGGAACCAGGGTTGCGGTGCCACCGGCTTGGGCCCGTAATCGCTGCTCGCAGCTATATTTTATTATTAGGGCCCAAGCCTTGAAAAGGCGAAGGCCCTATTGTTTTCCTAAGGATTATTATTTATTAGGGCCCAAGCCTTGAAAAGGCGAAGGCCCTATTGTTTTCCTTAGGATTATTATTTATTATTAGGGCCCAAGCCTTGAAAAGGCGAAGGCCCTATTGTTTTCCTAAGGATTATTATTTATTATTATTATTATTATTATTATTATTATTTTACTACCTTTTGGGCACTTTTGGGGGCCTTAACGTGCTCGAAAACTCTTGAAACTTTGCACACATCTCAGAACCCGCGGCCATCAGGGCCGGGCTGAAGCTGGTACCCGGGCGTGGCAGGGGGGCTCGACAGCGCCCCCTGGAACGGGGTTTGAACACTTGGTCCATAAATCAAACACGCTTGCATGTAATAATATGAAACTCAGTACACATATAGATCTCATCGGTTCATATATACTTCATGCTCTTACTTTTTACCCCAGCCCAACAGGAAGTCGGCTATTAAGGGTTGTTTGGAAAACACATGCAATGGAATGTGAAATACTCCTCCTAGAGAATTCAAACACACGGCACGAAACTCGGTCAGCATGAAGTCAAGACACTGAGGATGAAAAATTGCCAGGGGATTTTTGATATCTCGAACGGTTTGGCCGTGGCGAGTAAACGAAATTATGGCGAGAAACGTGAAACAGGAAGTGTGTTATAACTACTGCATACATTAACTAATCTTGATGAAACTTCAGCAGTGTGTTCGTTGTAAGAGCCCGATCACATGGATGTGACTATTGTGAGTCAAAGTTATAGCGCCACCAACTGGAAGCAGGAAGTGTGTCACTTTCAAAATGCTTTTAAATCACCCTCTTATTTTTACCCGATTTGCTTCAAACTTCATGTGCATAATGTAGACACACGCCAGATGTAGACCTGTGAAAGGATTATTGATATCTTAGATACTGTTGCCATGGCAATGCATCAAACATTAATATTCCTTTTTTTAAGCTTTTTCATGCTTTTTTATGCTTTCGGGCACTTTTGGGGTTCTTAACGTGCTCGAAAACTCTTGAAACTTTGCACACGGGACAAAACCCGCGGCCATCAGGGCCAGGCTGAAGCTGGTACCCGGGCGTGGCAGGGGGGCTCGACAGCGCCCCCTTGAACGGGTCAGACAATTTGCTCCATATATCCAACACGCTTTACCCTATTTGCTTCAAACTTGATGTGTATAATGTAGACACAAGCCAGATGTAGACCTGTGAAAGGATTGTTGATATCTTAGATGCTGTTGCCGTGACAACGCATCAAACTTTAATATTCTTTTTGGATACTTTTGAGATTCTTAGCGCACTTTTGGGGCCCTTAACGTGCTCAAAAACTCTTGAAACTTTGCACACGGGTCAGAAACCGCGGCCATCAGGGCCGGGCTGAAGCTGGTACCCGGGCGTGGCAGGGGGGCTCGACAGCGCCCCCTGGAATGGGGTCCGAAAACTTGGTCCATAAATCAAACAGGCTTTACCCGATTTGCTTCAAACTTGATGTGTATAATGTAGACACACGCCAGATTTAGACTTGTGAAAGGATTGTTGATATCTTAGATGCTGTTGCCGTGACAACGCATCAAACTTTAATATTCTTTTTGGATACTTTTGAGACTCTCAGCGCACTTTGGGGGCCCTTAACGTGCTCAAAAACTCTTGAAACTTTGCACACGGGTCAGAACCCGTGGCCATCAGGGCCGGGCTGAAGCTGGTACCCGGGCGTGGCAGGGGGGCTCGACAGTGCCCCCTGGAACGGGGTCCGAAAACTTGGTCCATAAATCAAACACGCTTGAATGTAATAATATGAAACTCGGTACACATATAGATCTCATCGATTCATATATCCTTTGTACTTTTACTTTTTACCCCAGCCCAACAGGAAGTCGGCTATTATGGTTTGTTTGAAAGCGTATGCCCCTGGAATTCGATATACTCCTCCTAGAGAATTCAACCAATCGCAACGAAACTCGGTCAGCATGATGTCAAGACATTGAGGATGAAAAATTGCCAGGGGATTTCTGATATCTCGAACGGTTTGGCCGTGACGAGGAAACGAATTTATGGCGAATAATGGAAACAGGAAGTGTGTTATAACTTCTGCATACATTAACTGATCTTGATGAAACTTCAACAGTGTGTTCGCTGTAAGAGGCCGATCACATGGATGTGACTATTGTGAGTCAAAGTTATAGCGCCACCAACTGGCAGCAGGAAGTGTGTCACTTTCAAAATACTTTGAAATCACCCTCTTATTTTTACCCGATTTGCTTCAAACTTGATGTGTATAATGTAAATACACGGCAGATGTAGACCTGTGAAAGGATTATTGATATCTTAGATACTGTTGCCATGGCAACGCATCAAACTTTAATATTCTTTTTGGATGCTTTTGAGACTCTTAGCATGCCTGAAATTGCTTAAAATTGCATGAAACTTGACAGACAGATCACATTTATTAGCCAGTAGACATGTGCAGAGTTTCAGAAACGGGCGTAGTGCAGGGGCTCAGTAGCGCCACCTTTTGTGACAAAAGTGTGTGTGTGTGTGTGTGGGGGGGGGGTTAGTTTCATCTACAGTTACAAAACTTTTTCAACTTGATGAAAATACATTAAAGATGCTAAATTGTGAACGGATATTGAATATCTCAAACGTTTTTTCTATGGCGAGGGATTATGTCAAAAAAAGAATCAGGAAATGTCTCATATCTTTCTAAAATGTAATTATACACCATTTATTTTTCTATAAAATTATACTAATATTAGAACTAAACCCATTGTATTCCTTTTTTTCAATTTAAGATTTATGTTTAAGTTTAAAAACAGCCAGAATGGTTGTTTAGCCAAAAAAATAAAAAAATACAAATCATTCATAGTGCTTTACTGCCCTCTTGTGTTCAAAATCAGGTAGGCCAATTGATGCTACTATGGGAATATTTTCCCACCGTGACTCCGCTGGGGGCTTTAAAATCGCTAACTTGAAAGCGAAAGTAACGGACGTCTCCACAAGACGTGCAGCTGTAAGCATTTTCGTTTCATTTTAAAAGAAGCCCCATTTCGGGGGCGGATTTCTTGAATGTATTTTACAAAATCACAATGTTGTGTTTGATTGCGAGTATCCAAAAATAAGTAAACACTTTGCAGTTTGAATGATCTTCTTGAATAAAATGACGGAGTAGCCAATGTTTCCACTGTTCGATCGCGGACGTCCACACGGACATTGATAATGGTGGCGCGTGCAGAGCGCTCGAGGGAATTCCTATATGGAAGTAGGAATGAACTAAAAAACGTTCACTCTGTTCTGCTCGCTCATCGTCGTGGACGCGCAGCGTTATGAATGCCCGTGTGATGCAGCATAACACAGCAGAGAGAGACGCTCACTCTCGACTCGTGATTAATGAAATTCGAATGAATTTCTATGGAAGTAGAAATGAAAAAACGTTCGCTCTGTTTTGCTTGCTCGTCGCCATGGACGCGCACCATTATGAATGTCAGTGCAGCCGCATACTTTTTAGTGTCACTTTAAAATTAGCGCCATATCGGGGGCGATTGCTTCCGGTTTTCAGGGAAAACACAACAACAAAAGAGTAAATGACAGATTCGCTTAAATAGGCACTTTTACACAAAATATTCCGTCATCATTTTTTTCAGTCAGCTCTTCACTCTCGTGATTAATGAATTTTGACTCCTGTTGCTGATCTTTGCTGCAACTTTCGTTTTGCTCACAATTTAGTAAGCAAACACGTTCAAGTTATAATTGAAGTGACTAAATGATTTTATTATACACACACACATCAAATTGACGGTGGTATATTTAAATCTGCATATTGTAATGCAAGGCACCCCTAGTCTAGTCTTATTAAATGTATGCTTCATCTTTCATTTTCAATTTGTAAATTTGATCAATATATTCAATTATTTAGAATAATAAGACACTATATAGCTGTCCAGAGTGCGCCCCCCACTGAATCTCAAGATGGAAAGCACTGCGTTCGTACTTCGTACTTTTCGTGAACGTATGAGGAGATGACACCTTCGAACACGAATACAGGCTACTATAAACCAGTCCCCAGGCCGAATGTGCGCGAGCACCTGTTTTATCGTGATCATTTTGAACGCGCGTTTATCAAGTCTTATGCCACTCGGTACCAATTGAAGATACTCTGTTTACCGCTATGAAGGTATTTTGTCATATCTAATGTACTATTAATAATTCCACCAGAATGCAACCAAAGCAGTAATTGTAAATCATATTTTTTTTTTCATCCACATGCAGGCGCCCCTGCATGTGGATATTGTTTTTCTCTATATAAACATGAAACAATATAAACACGATAATCATATGCTGACTCGAGTGTGTGTACGTTCTGTACGATATCTGGCGCAACCGCTTTATTAGGCGTTTTTTTCCCGTTCGCGCTGCTTGAGCATTCTTTTATTAATGCTTTTATTTTTTATATTTTTTGTTTACACATAGGCCTAATGTTTAATGTTTTCAACTAAAAGAAATGGTGACAAAAACGTAAAAAAAAAAAAAACTTAAAAAATAACATCTTTTTCGTTAAATGTCATTTAAATAAACGAATATTTGATTTTTATGAGCCCGAATATTCGAATGCAATATTTTTGAAAAATGCCCATCCCTAATTAACATACAGACTTCCAGTGTTGGGAAGGATACTTTCAAAACATATTTCGTTGCAGAATACATGACTGGCAAAACCAGCAAAAGTAATGATTATGAATATGTAAAATATAGCAAGGAGATATTTTAATTGTTTATTAATAAATAAGTGTTTTCTTTGTCATTGTCGGCTAAGATGAAGTTGACGATGCTGACTCGCGATCTTCAGTAGCCTAGTGAACGCGCCAGAGAGAAATGCACATTTCATAAGGATTACATAAGCAGAGAGCAGTCTGTAGTCTGTTTTCTTTCGTTTTGAATTGTTCAGTTTAAAAGTAGACATGTGAGGCAAGTAGGCTACTTTATATGCTGAGTTTCGGTTCATTTATGAGACGAGCTCCAGTTCACGCGCCGGCGTGATTATCTCATTATTAATGTTTCGTGATTATCTCTATATTGTCTGCTATATTTACTTCTTATTGATTAAATACAGGCAATTGGTTGATGAAACATTGATTAAAATTAAGATACAATTAATACAAAACGAAATTCACTTCAAAGAAAGGTTTTGTGCTTTGTTTTGTGCTTTCTGTTTGATGTCTTTGTGAAAGTTTTAAAGCATCTTTTAGTGCCGCTTTCAGAGCGCTCACGTCCGTAACGGAGAACACGTCTGTAACATTGTTTTTCCTCATAAATGCGAACACGAAAAATAAAATAAAATGAATATTTTTTGTTATGTGGAGACAGAGACAACCCTTCATCCGGTGGGTAGTATTAATTTTGGTTTGCGCAGTGTAATTCACAGAATTACTAAAACATATTTGCCACCTAAGTTAAAGATTGTTTTGTGTCACGCATGTTTATTTCGGCGTGTGTTTCATCCAAATTGCGATCGCATCGCGGGGGCCGGATTGAAGCGCTATGCGGGCCGGATCCGGCCCCGGCCCCCGGGCCGTATATTGCCCATGTATGTCCTATGACATTAAAAATGATTCTAAATTTAAATGATCTCATATATGTGGCTATTGTGATTCACGATCATAGTCCCTGTCCAAAATGGTACAGTTCATATCAATTTTCGGTCTTGTGTACTTATTTCATGTGTCCGTTAAATCCATGGGACCGTAGGGCGACAGTGAAAGCGGGGTTACGTTTTTGCACGTCGTGCACAGTAACCCTTAAGGCACCGGGGTGGCAGTGCCACCGGCTTGTTTATATATATATATATATATATATATATATATATATATATATATATATATATATATATATAAATATAGCTGCGAGCAGCGATGAAGGGCCAAAGCCGGCGGAACCGCCACTCCGGCACCGGGGTTGCGGTGCCACCGGCTTGGGCCCGCAATCGCTGCTCGCAGCTATATTTATTATTATTATTTTACTACCTTTTGGGCACTTTTGGGGGCCTTAACGTGCTCGAAAACTCTTGAAACTTTGCACACATCTCAGAACCCGCGGCCATCAGGGCCGGGCTGAAGCTGGTACCCGGGCGTGGCAGGGGGGCTCGACAGCGCCCCCTGGAACGGGGTTTGAACACTTGGTCCATAAATCAAACACGCTTGCATGTAATAATATGAAACTCAGTACACATATAGATCTCATCGGTTCATATATACTTCATGCTCTTACTTTTTACCCCAGCCCAACAGGAAGTCGGCTATTAAGGGTTGTTTGGAAAACACATGCAATGGAATGTGAAATACTCCTCCTAGAGAATTCAAACACACGGCACGAAACTCGGTCAGCATGAAGTCAAGACACTGAGGATGAAAAATTGCCAGGGGATTTTTGATATCTCGAACGGTTTGGCCGTGGCGAGTAAACGAAATTATGGCGAGAAACGTGAAACAGGAAGTGTGTTATAACTACTGCATACATTAACTAATCTTGATGAAACTTCAGCAGTGTGTTCGTTGTAAGAGCCCGATCACATGGATGTGACTATTGTGAGTCAAAGTTATAGCGCCACCAACTGGAAGCAGGAAGTGTGTCACTTTCAAAATGCTTTTAAATCACCCTCTTATTTTTACCCGATTTGCTTCAAACTTCATGTGCATAATGTAGACACACGCCAGATGTAGACCTGTGAAAGGATTATTGATATCTTAGATACTGTTGCCATGGCAATGCATCAAACATTAATATTCCTTTTTTTAAGCTTTTTCATGCTTTTTTATGCTTTCGGGCACTTTTGGGGTTCTTAACGTGCTCGAAAACTCTTGAAACTTTGCACACGGGACAAAACCCGCGGCCATCAGGGCCAGGCTGAAGCTGGTACCCGGGCGTGGCAGGGGGGCTCGACAGCGCCCCCTTGAACGGGTCAGACAATTTGGTCCATATATCCAACACGCTTTACCCTATTTGCTTCAAACTTGATGTGTATAATGTAGACACAAGCCAGATGTAGACCTGTGAAAGGATTGTTGATATCTTAGATGCTGTTGCCGTGACAACGCATCAAACTTTAATATTCTTTTTGGACACTTTTGAGATTCTTAGCGCACTTTTGGGGCCCTTAACGTGCTCAAAAACTCTTGAAACTTTGCACACGGGTCAGAAACCGCGGCCATCAGGGCCGGGCTGAAGCTGGTACCCGGGCGTGGCAGGGGGGCTCGACAGCGCCCCCTGGAATGGGGTCCGAAAACTTGGTCCATAAATCAAACAGGCTTTACCCGATTTGCTTCAAACTTGATGTGTATAATGTAGACACACGCCAGATTTAGACCTGTGAAAGGATTGTTGATATCTTAGATGCTGTTGCCGTGACAACGCATCAAACTTTAATATTCTTTTTGGATACTTTTGAGACTCTCAGCGCACTTTGGGGGCCCTTAACGTGCTCAAAAACTCTTGAAACTTTGCACACGGGTCAGAACCCGTGGCCATCAGGGCCGGGCTGAAGCTGGTACCCGGGCGTGGCAGGGGGGCTCGACAGTGCCCCCTGGAACGGGGTCCGAAAACTTGGTCCATAAATCAAACACGCTTGAATGTAATAATATGAAACTCGGTACACATATAGATCTCATCGATTCATATATCCTTTGTACTTTTACTTTTTACCCCAGCCCAACAGGAAGTCGGCTATTATGGTTTGTTTGGAAGCGTATGCCCCTGGAATTCGATATACTCCTCCTAGAGAATTCAACCAATCGCCACGAAACTCGGTCAGCATGAAGTCAAGACATTGAGGATGAAAAGTTGCCAGGGGATTTTTGATATCTCGAACGGTTTGGCTGTGGCGAGGAAACGAATTTATGGCGAATAAAGGAAACAGGAAGTGTGTTATAACTTCTGCATACATTAACTGATCTTGATGAAACTTCAGCAGTGTGTTCGCTGTAAGAGTCCGATCACATGGATGTGACTATTGTGAGTCAAAGTTATAGCGCCACCAACTGGCAGCAGGAAGTGTGTCACTTCCTAAAGGCTTTGAAATCACCCTCTTATTTTTACCCAATTTGCTTCAAACTTTATGTGTATAATGTAGACACACGGCAGATGTAGACCTGAGAAAGGATTATTGATATCTTAGATACTGTTGCCGTGGCAACGCATCAAACTTTATTATTCTTTGTTGATGCTTTTGAGACTCTTAACATACTTGAAATTGCATGAAACCCGACAGACACATCACATTTATTAGACAGTAGACATGTGCAGAGTTTCAGAAACGGGCATGGTGAGAGCAATTAGAGAATAATGTTTAAGTTTAAAAACAGCCAGAATGGTTGTTTAGTCAAAAAAAAATTTTTTCCAAATCATACATAGTGTTATACTGCCCTCTTGTGTTCAAAATCAGGTAAAAAGCGAAAGTAAAATAAGGACGTCTGCACAATTCATTAATAATGGTGCAGAGTAGAGTGAGCTTTTTCAATTAATTCCTATGGAAGTAGGAATGAACTAAACAACGTTCGCTCTGTTCTGCTCGTCCCTCACCGTGGGCGCGCAGAGTTATGAATGCCCGTGCAGCCGTGAGCATTTTAGTTTCATTTTAAAATTAGCGCCATTTCGGGGGACGTATTACTTTAATTTATTTAACAAAAACACAATGTTGTGTTTAATTGCGAGTGTACACAAATATAAGTAAACACTTTGACGTTTGAATGATGTCCTGTATGAAGAAAATGACGGAGTATGTTTCACTGTTCAATCGCGCTGAGCCACCCAGACCCCCACACACACACTGACACACACACACACACACACACACACACACACACACACACACACACACACACACACACACACACAAACACACACACACACACACACACAATAATAAAACATTCAACCTAACATATACAAATTACACTGCTATGTTGAAATAGTCAGTAGTACAATTTGTATCATTCACAGTAAGCACCGCTCCACTGTGATTTTTCCAAGCACATTTTTGCACAAGTGAAGAGGATGATTTTTTCCGTCGATATTGGAACGTGAGTGAAGTACAAAGCCTGTAATAAAGAATAGTTTAGCATCCAAATACATCGCAAATGTTGCAACATTTAGATTCTAAAGAGAGATTTACGTGAGCCTAACACCACTTACTTTTACTTTTGTTTTAAATTATTTCGTTTTGGCTTTATTATAGTTATTTTTTTATTTGTGTTCTGTTCTGAATATCATTAAATTTAAAGGATTTGTTGTGGAATATTTTGAGTGTATAATCAAATAACACTAAACCGTCACTAGGTGTCGCCAGGCGACCGTCTTAATGAGCGGGTCATTGATTCATTCGTTCAAACGATTCGTTTGAACGACTGAGTCATTCATGAATGAGACAGATGTTTATGGATTGGTCATTGAATCTTTGAGTCAACCAATTTGTTCAAAATGCTGAATCATTCAGTAATGAGAAAACACGTTGCTGTGAGATGCAATGGTTCTGCTGTGATCTTTGTTTAACTATTTTCGCTGCTGAAACAGAAGAACAGTCAATATTGCATCTAAAATGTAAGTGACTTGACACGTGTGTGTGTGTGTGTGTGTGTGTGTGCGTGTGAGTGCGTGCGTGCGTGTGTGTGTGTGTGTGTGTGTGCAATCAATCCCAGGTAAGAGGCATGAATAATGAGAATTGGACTTCTAGGAGTGAGGTTAATATTCCGGAGATGGTTCCCTCGGATTGTGAAAAGGAGGCGGCGCGGGAGTGGCCAGGCATTGCGCTACTTCTGTTTCAAAGTTTAAAACAATGCTAATATCATTTTTTTGAACGATTTCATTACAAATGTTTATTTTATATATTTATAAAATATTATAAAATATAATAACTATGTTTTGTCCTATTAACAAAAGACAGGCAATGTACTATTAACAAATGTTAATAGTTTTTTAAAAGTTAAAATGATACTTTATGCATTTGTTTTGTGTCAGATGATTAACAATATAAATTAAACAAAGCTTAAAACAAACAAAATAATAAAACGAAAACAAAGCTTGAACATTTTATTTAATTGAAAAGCCTTTTTGAAATAAAATGTGTTTTTTTCCCTCTGAAATAGCAAAAGCATCGCACACTTAGCTGTACCTGCTCTAAATAAATAATAGTATTTAAATAAAAATACAAAATCGAAATAAATAAATTATATAAAACAAAATCAAATCAAAGAAAATAAATCTTATTAAAGTTATGCAGGCACACATTTAACAATAATTTTCAAGTGACAAATAAAATCAATCAAAATTCCTTACACATGGAGTTAATCCTGACGATTCCTGAGGCGCCTTTCCTCATGACACTCGCTTTTTTTTTCGAAGATATATTTTCTTTGGTTTGATTTTGTTTTTGTAATAATTTATTTTATTTAGTTCGATTTTGTATTTTTATTGAATTACTCTTTTTTTATTTAGAGCAGGTAAAGCTAGTGTGTGATGCTTTTGCTATTTCAGAGGAAAACAATAATTTTATTTAATTAATAATTTTTGTTTCAGTCCACCATATAATTATGTTGTGTTTGATCTATGGAAAAAAGTTAGTTGTGAAATGGTTGAATATTAACAAAAGTTAATAGTTTTTTACAAGTTAGAATAATACGATATATATATATATATATAAACAAGCCGGTGGCACCGCCACCCCGGTGCCTTTACGGTTACTGTGCATGACGGGCAATATCGTAACTCCGCTTTGACCTTTGAGAAGATGTGTGCTATAGAGCTTGCATTGGTGTGGGCTCTGCAAAAGTGTGTGTGTGTGTGTGAGGCGTGATTGAACAATGTAGACATATATATATATATATATATAAAGGCACCGGGGTGGCGGTGCCACCGGCTTGTTTATATATATATATATATATATATATATATATATATATATATATATATATATATATGAATATAGCTGCGAGCAGCGATGAAGGGCCAAAGCCGGCGGCACCGCCACTCCGGTGCCTTTAGGTAACTAAAGGCACCGGGGTTGCGGTGCCACCGGCTTGGGCCCGTAATCGCTGCTCGCAGCTATATTCATATATATATTTATTATTATTAGGGCCCAAGCCTTGAAAAGGCGAAGGCCCTATTGTTTTCCTTAGGATTATTAGGGCCCAAGCCTTGAAAAGGCGAAGGCCCTATTGTTTTCCTAAGGATTATTATTTATTATTATTATTATTATTATTATTATTATTATTATTATTATTTTACTACCTTTTGGGCACTTTTGGGGGCCTTAACGTGCTCAAAAACTCTTGAAACTTTGCACACGGGTCAGAACCCGCGGCCATCAGGGCCGGGCTGAAGCTGGTACCCGGGCGTGGCAGGGGGGCTCGACAGCGCCCCCTGGAACGGGGTTTGAACACTTGTCCATATATCAAACACGCTTGCATGTAATAATCTGAAACTCGGTACACTTATAGATCTCATCGGGCCAAACAACTTTCGTGCTCTAAGTTTTACGTCAGCCCAACAGGAAGTCGGTTATTATGGGTTGTTTGGAAACTCATTTTCTATATTTTTCTTACGACTATTCGGGCACTTTTGGGGCCCTTAACGTGCTCGAAAACTCTTGAAACTTTGCACACAGGTCAGAACCCGCGGCCATCAGGGCCGGGCTGAAGATGGTACCCGGGCGTGGCAGGGGGGCTCGACAGCGCCCCCTGGAACGGGGTCCGAAAACTTGGTCCATAAATCAAACACACTTGCATGTAATAATATGAAACTCGGTACACATATAGATCTCATCGGTTCATATATACTTCATGCTCTTACTTTTTACCCCATCCCAACAGGAAGTCGGCTATTTAGGGTTGTTTGTTAAACGCATGCAATGGAATTTAAAGTACTTCTCCTAGAGAATTCAAAGAAATGCCACGAAACTCGGTCAGCATGAAGTCAAGACATTGAGGATGAAAAATTGCCAGGGGATTTTTGATATCTCGAACGGTTTGGCCGTGGCGAGGAAACGAATTTATGGCGAGAAACGTGAAACAGGAAGTGTGTTATAACTTCAGCATACATTAGCTGATCTTAACGAAACTTCACCAGTGTGTTCGCTTTAAGAGGCCGATCACATGGATGTGACTATTGAGAGTCAAAGTTATAGCGCCACCAACTGGCAGCAGGAAGTGTGTCACTTTCAAAATGCTTTGAAATCACCCTCTTATTTTAACCCGATTTGCTTCAAACTTCATCTGTATAATGTAAATACACGGCAGATGTAGACCTGTGAAAGGATTATTGATATATTAGATACTGTTGCCGTGGCAACGCATCAAACTTTAATATTCTTTGTTGATGCTTTTGAGACTCTTAACATACTTGAAATAACATGAAACTCGACAGACACATCACATTTATTAGCCAGTAGACATGTGCAAAGTTTCAGAAACGGGCGTGGTGCAGGGGCTCAGTAGCGCCACCTTTTGACAAAAGTGGGGGTGTTAGTTCTATAGTTTTACCTACAATCATAAAACTCGGTACGCATATTGTTCAGATCAAGCCGGACAACTTTCTAATTTACTGTCATTAGCTCAGACCAAGAGGGAGTCAGATATTTTAGTTTGAATGTGGATGTTTCTGAGAATTTTCTCTCCCTCTCTTTCCGTCTCTGTGTGTGAGGGATTTGTCTATTGATTTTAATGCATTTCAAGGTTTCAGGGGATTTTGGGACTCTTAACGTGCTCAAAAACTTTTGAAATTTTGCACACAGGTCAGAACCCACGGCCATCAGGGCCGGGCTGAAGCTGGTACCCGGGCGTGGCAGGGGGGCTCAACAGCGCCCCCTTGAACGGGGTCCGACAATTTGGTCCATATATTCAACACGCTTGCATGAATTAATATGAAACTCAGTACACATATAGATCTCATCGGGCCAAACATTTTACCCCTGGTCAAGTTTTACGCCAGCCCAACAGGAAGTCGGCTATTATGGGTTGTTTGGAAAACGCTTGCTGTGGAATTTGAAGTACTACTCCTAGGCAATTCATTCAATCATCGCCAAACTAGGCGTGCATGAAGTCAAGACATTGAGGATGCTAAATTGCTGACGGATTTTTGATATCTCGAACGGTTTGGCCGTGGCGAGGAAATGAATTTTCATGACTAAAAAAGGACATATAAAGTGTGTTATAACTTAGTTAGATTTACCTACAGTTACAAAACTCAGCTTGTATATTCTTCTCCTCAAGCCAAACAACTTTCTAATTTACAGTCAATAGCTCCAACCCTCAGAAAGTCAGATATTGTGGTTTGAATGTGGATTTCATGAAATGGTATCTCTCTCTGTCACTCTTTGACAGAGAGAGGGCCCCCTCCCATTCTATGTGTGTGTGTGTGTGTGGCTGTCTGTGTGGGGAGGGAGGGGGAGGGAGGGCTGGTGTCTGTGTTTATATGTGTGTGTGTGGCTGGCTGGCTGTTACAGTGACATGATATTAAGCCTTTCATTGCTGTGTGATTTTTCCTGCATTAAAGGATAAAGAAATCTCTAAGGCCTTGTCTTTTTGCATAACAATTTTGTATTTTTTTTAAATTACAAAATATGCACAGAACCAAGATCTTTTAAATGTATAGTTTGCTTTAAATAAAATTAAGATTGTATTGGTAATTGAAGCTGAATGAATTTAAAATGAATGTGCTATATTTCAGAACAATATATTTGTTTTCCTTTAAATTGTAAAACACTAACTTTATTCTCATCTGAATTATAAATAATTTATTCCTGTATAAAATAAAAACACATTTGAATTTTTCTTTTTTAATCAATGTAGAATGTGTAATTGAAAAATAAACAGATTAGGGCTCTGAGGACAATAAATGAAAATCAATGCGATGTGGTGAATGTCCAAAAGATGGCACCCACAGACTGTTTTAAATGGGGTTGGATAAATATTTTTTGCTTTTAGACAGTGTGTGCGTGTGATTTTAGTTTGGTGACAGTTGTAGGTTACAGTTTGACAAGAGTTTATAGTTTGAAAAAAGCACTTTGTTGTGTTTTATTGGACGGAGTATGTTTTTATGTGTAACAGTTCAATCGCACCCGCACCTCACACACACACACACACACACACACACACACACACATATTGAAACCTGAGTGAAGTACAAAGCCCATAATAAAGAATAGTTTAGCATCCAAATACATCGCAAATGTTGAAACAGTTTGATTCTAATGAGAGAGTTACGTGAGCCAAACACCACTTACTTTCACTTTCGCTTTCAATTATTTCGGTTAATTCTTAATTATAGTTTTTTTGAATTCTTGTTCTGTTCTGAATATCATTAAATTTAAAGAATTGCTTGTGTAATATTTTGAGTGTATCATCAAAACAGAATAATTCTCTCGGTTTAGTGATTCCCTAGTTTTTTTTATTGTTTTCATTGTTCTCAGGTAAGGCAAGTGAGATATATATATATATATATATATATATATATATATATATATATATATATATATATATAAAAAAATATATATATATATATATATATATATATATGTATTTTTTATATATATATATATAATTTATATATATATATATATATATATATATATATATATATATATATATATATATATAAATATAGCTGCGAGCAGCGATGAAGGGCCGAAGCCGGCGGCACCGCCACCCCGGTGCCTTTAGGTAACTAAAGGAACCAGGGTTGCGGTGCCACCGGCTTGGGCCCGTAATCGCTGCTCGCAGCTATATTTATTATTATTATTATTAGGGCCCAAGCCTTGAAAAGGCGAAGGCCCTATTGTTTTCCTTAGGATTATTATTTATTAGGGCCCAAGCCTTGAAAAGGCGAAGGCCCTATTGTTTTCCTTAGGATTATTAGGGCCCAAGCCTTGAAAAGGCGAAGGCCCTATTGTTTTCCTAAGGATTATTATTTATTATTATTATTATTATTATTATTATTATTATTATTATTTTACTACCTTTTGGGCACTTTTGGGGGCCTTAACGTGCTCGAAAACTCTTGAAACTTTGCACACATCTCAGAACCCGCGGCCATCAGGGCCGGGCTGAAGCTGGTACCCGGGCGTGGCAGGGGGGCTCGACAGCGCCCCCTGGAACGGGGTTTGAACACTTGGTCCATAAATCAAACACGCTTGCATGTAATAATATGAAACTCAGTACACATATAGATCTCATCGGTTCATATATACTTCATGCTCTTACTTTTTACCCCAGCCCAACAGGAAGTCGGCTATTAAGGGTTGTTTGGAAAACACATGCAATGGAATGTGAAATACTCCTCCTAGAGAATTCAAACACACGGCACGAAACTCGGTCAGCATGAAGTCAAGACACTGAGGATGAAAAATTGCCAGGGGATTTTTGATATCTCGAACGGTTTGGCCGTGGCGAGTAAACGAAATTATGGCGAGAAACGTGAAACAGGAAGTGTGTTATAACTACTGCATACATTAACTAATCTTGATGAAACTTCAGCAGTGTGTTCGTTGTAAGAGCCCGATCACATGGATGTGACTATTGTGAGTCAAAGTTATAGCGCCACCAACTGGAAGCAGGAAGTGTGTCACTTTCAAAATGCTTTTAAATCACCCTCTTATTTTTACCCGATTTGCTTCAAACTTCATGTGCATAATGTAGACACACGCCAGATGTAGACCTGTGAAAGGATTATTGATATCTTAGATACTGTTGCCATGGCAATGCATCAAACATTAATATTCCTTTTTTTAAGCTTTTTCATGCTTTTTTATGCTTTCGGGCACTTTTGGGGTTCTTAACGTGCTCGAAAACTCTTGAAACTTTGCACACGGGACAAAACCCGCGGCCATCAGGGCCAGGCTGAAGCTGGTACCCGGGCGTGGCAGGGGGGCTCGACAGCGCCCCCTTGAACGGGTCAGACAATTTGGTCCATATATCCAACACGCTTTACCCTATTTGCTTCAAACTTGATGTGTATAATGTAGACACAAGCCAGATGTAGACCTGTGAAAGGATTGTTGATATCTTAGATGCTGTTGCCGTGACAACGCATCAAACTTTAATATTCTTTTTGGATACTTTTGAGATTCTTAGCGCACTTTTGGGGCCCTTAACGTGCTCAAAAACTCTTGAAACTTTGCACACGGGTCAGAAACCGCGGCCATCAGGGCCGGGCTGAAGCTGGTACCCGGGCGTGGCAGGGGGGCTCGACAGCGCCCCCTGGAATGGGGTCCGAAAACTTGGTCCATAAATCAAACAGGCTTTACCCGATTTGCTTCAAACTTGATGTGTATAATGTAGACACACGCCAGATTTAGACTTGTGAAAGGATTGTTGATATCTTAGATGCTGTTGCCGTGACAACGCATCAAACTTTAATATTCTTTTTGGATACTTTTGAGACTCTCAGCGCACTTTGGGGGCCCTTAACGTGCTCAAAAACTCTTGAAACTTTGCACACGGGTCAGAACCCGTGGCCATCAGGGCCGGGCTGAAGCTGGTACCCGGGCGTGGCAGGGGGGCTCGACAGTGCCCCCTGGAACGGGGTCCGAAAACTTGGTCCATAAATCAAACACGCTTGAATGTAATAATATGAAACTCGGTACACATATAGATCTCATCGATTCATATATCCTTTGTACTTTTACTTTTTACCCCAGCCCAACAGGAAGTCGGCTATTATGGTTTGTTTGAAAGCGTATGCCCCTGGAATTCGATATACTCCTCCTAGAGAATTCAACCAATCGCAACGAAACTCGGTCAGCATGATGTCAAGACATTGAGGATGAAAAATTGCCAGGGGATTTCTGATATCTCGAACGGTTTGGCCGTGACGAGGAAACGAATTTATGGCGAATAATGGAAACAGGAAGTGTGTTATAACTTCTGCATACATTAACTGATCTTGATGAAACTTCAACAGTGTGTTCGCTGTAAGAGGCCGATCACATGGATGTGACTATTGTGAGTCAAAGTTATAGCGCCACCAACTGGCAGCAGGAAGTGTGTCACTTTCAAAATACTTTGAAATCACCCTCTTATTTTTACCCGATTTGCTTCAAACTTGATGTGTATAATGTAAATACACGGCAGATGTAGACCTGTGAAAGGATTATTGATATCTTAGATACTGTTGCCATGGCAACGCATCAAACTTTAATATTCTTTTTGGATGCTTTTGAGACTCTTAGCATGCCTGAAATTGCTTAAAATTGCATGAAACTTGACAGACAGATCACATTTATTAGCCAGTAGACATGTGCAAAGTTTCAGAAACGGGCGTAGTGCAGGGGCTCAGTAGCGCCACCTTTTGTGACAAAAGTGTGTGTGTGTGTGTGTGGGGGGGGGGTTAGTTTCATCTACAGTTACAAAACTTTTTCAACTTGATGAAAATACATTAAAGATGCTAAATTGTGAACGGATATTGAATATCTCAAACGTTTTTTCTATGGCGAGGGATTATGTCAAAAAAAGAATCAGGAAATGTCTCATATCTTTCTAAAATGTAATTATACACCATTTATTTTTCTATAAAATTATACTAATATTAGAACTAAACCCATTGTATTCCTTTTTTTCAATTTAAGATTTATGTTTAAGTTTAAAAACAGCCAGAATGGTTGTTTAGCCAAAAAAATAAAAAAATACAAATCATTCATAGTGCTTTACTGCCCTCTTGTGTTCAAAATCAGGTAGGCCAATTGATGCTACTATGGGAATATTTTCCCACCGTGACTCCGCTGGGGGCTTTAAAATCGCTAACTTGAAAGCGAAAGTAACGGACGTCTCCACAAGACGTGCAGCTGTAAGCATTTTCGTTTCATTTTAAAAGAAGCCCCATTTCGGGGGCGGATTTCTTGAATGTATTTTACAAAATCACAATGTTGTGTTTGATTGCGAGTATCCAAAAATAAGTAAACACTTTGCAGTTTGAATGATCTTCTTGAATAAAATGACGGAGTAGCCAATGTTTCCACTGTTCGATCGCGGACGTCCACACGGACATTGATAATGGTGGCGCGTGCAGAGCGCTCGAGGGAATTCCTATATGGAAGTAGGAATGAACTAAAAAACGTTCACTCTGTTCTGCTCGCTCATCGTCGTGGACGCGCAGCGTTATGAATGCCCGTGTGATGCAGCATAACACAGCAGAGAGAGACGCTCACTCTCGACTCGTGATTAATGAAATTCGAATGAATTTCTAAGGAAGTAGAAATGAAAAAACGTTCGCTCTGTTTTGCTTGCTCGTCGCCATGGACGCGCACCATTATGAATGTCAGTGCAGCCGCATACTTTTTAGTGTCACTTTAAAATTAGCGCCATATCGGGGGCGATTGCTTCCGGTTTTCAGGGAAAACACAACAACAAAAGAGTAAATGACAGATTCGCTTAAATAGGCACTTTTACACAAAATATTCCGTCATCATTTTTTTCAGTCAGCTCTTCACTCTCGTGATTAATGAATTTTGACTCCTGTTGCTGATCTTTGCTGCAACTTTCGTTTTGCTCACAATTTAGTAAGCAAACACGTTCAAGTTATAATTGAAGTGACTAAATGATTTTATTATACACACACACATCAAATTGACGGTGGTATATTTAAATCTGCATATTGTAATGCAAGGCACCCCTAGTCTAGTCTTATTAAATGTATGCTTCATCTTTCATTTTCAATTTGTAAATTTGATCAATATATTCAATTATTTAGAATAATAAGACACTATATAGCTGTCCAGAGTGCGCCCCCCACTGAATCTCAAGATGGAAAGCACTGCGTTCGTACTTCGTACTTTTCGTGAACGTATGAGGAGATGACACCTTCGAACACGAATACAGGCTACTATAAACCAGTCCCCAGGCCGAATGTGCGCGAGCACCTGTTTTATCGTGATCATTTTGAACGCGCGTTTATCAAGTCTTATGCCACTCGGTACCAATTGAAGATACTCTGTTTACCGCTATGAAGGTATTTTGTCATATCTAATGTACTATTAATAATTCCACCAGAATGCAACCAAAGCAGTAATTGTAAATCATATTTTTTTTTTCATCCACATGCAGGCGCCCCTGCATGTGGATATTGTTTTTCTCTATATAAACATGAAACAATATAAACACGATAATCATATGCTGACTCGAGTGTGTGTACGTTCTGTACGATATCTGGCGCAACCGCTTTATTAGGCGTTTTTTTCCCGTTCGCGCTGCTTGAGCATTCTTTTATTAATGCTTTTATTTTTTATATTTTTTGTTTACACATAGGCCTAATGTTTAATGTTTTCAACTAAAAGAAATGGTGACAAAAACGTAAAAAAAAAAAAAACTTAAAAAATAACATCTTTTTCGTTAAATGTCATTTAAATAAACGAATATTTGATTTTTATGAGCCCGAATATTCGAATGCAATATTTTTGAAAAATGCCCATCCCTAATTAACATACAGACTTCCAGTGTTGGGAAGGATACTTTCAAAACATATTTCGTTGCAGAATACATGACTGGCAAAACCAGCAAAAGTAATGATTATGAATATGTAAAATATAGCAAGGAGATATTTTAATTGTTTATTAATAAATAAGTGTTTTCTTTGTCATTGTCGGCTAAGATGAAGTTGACGATGCTGACTCGCGATCTTCAGTAGCCTAGTGAACGCGCCAGAGAGAAATGCACATTTCATAAGGATTACATAAGCAGAGAGCAGTCTGTAGTCTGTTTTCTTTCGTTTTGAATTGTTCAGTTTAAAAGTAGACATGTGAGGCAAGTAGGCTACTTTATATGCTGAGTTTCGGTTCATTTATGAGACGAGCTCCAGTTCACGCGCCGGCGTGATTATCTCATTATTAATGTTTCGTGATTATCTCTATATTGTCTGCTATATTTACTTCTTATTGATTAAATACAGGCAATTGGTTGATGAAACATTGATTAAAATTAAGATACAATTAATACAAAACGAAATTCACTTCAAAGAAAGGTTTTGTGCTTTGTTTTGTGCTTTCTGTTTGATGTCTTTGTGAAAGTTTTAAAGCATCTTTTAGTGCCGCTTTCAGAGCGCTCACGTCCGTAACGGAGAACACGTCTGTAACATTGTTTTTCCTCATAAATGCGAACACGAAAAATAAAATAAAATGAATATTTTATGTTATGTGGAGACAGAGACAACCCTTCATCCGGTGGGTAGTATTAATTTTGGTTTGCGCAGTGTAATTCACAGAATTACTAAAACATATTTGCCACCTAAGTTAAAGATTGTTTTGTGTCACGCATGTTTATTTCGGCGTGTGTTTCATCCAAATTGCGATCGCATCGCGGGGGCCGGATTGAAGCGCTATGCGGGCCGGATCCGGCCCCGGCCCCCGGGCCGTATATTGCCCATGTATGTCCTATGACATTAAAAATGATTCTAAATTTAAATGATCTCATATATGTGGCTATTGTGATTCACGATCATAGTCCCTGTCCAAAATGGTACAGTTCATATCAATTTTCGGTCTTGTGTACTTATTTCATGTGTCCGTTAAATCCATGGGACCGTAGGGCGACAGTGAAAGCGGGGTTACGTTTTTGCACGTCGTGCACAGTAACCCTTAAGGCACCGGGGTGGCAGTGCCACCGGCTTGTTTATATATATATATATATATATATATATATATATATATATATATAAATATAGCTGCGAGCAGCGATGAAGGGCCAAAGCCGGCGGAACCGCCACTCCGGCACCGGGGTTGCGGTGCCACCGGCTTGGGCCCGCAATCGCTGCTCGCAGCTATATTTAGGGCCCAAGCCTTGAAAAGGCGAAGGCCCTATTGTTTTCCTTAGGATTATTATTTATTATTAGGGCCCAAGCCTTGAAAAGGCGAAGGCCCTATTGTTTTCCTTAGGATTATTATTTATTAGGGCCCAAGCCTTGAAAAGGCGAAGGCCCTATTGTTTTCCTTAGGATTATTATTTATTATTATTATTATTATTATTATTTTACTACCTTTTGGGCACTTTTGGGGGCCTTAACGTGCTCGAAAACTCTTGAAACTTTGCACACATCTCAGAACCCGCGGCCATCAGGGCCGGGCTGAAGCTGGTACCCGGGCGTGGCAGGGGGGCTCGACAGCGCCCCCTGGAACGGGGTTTGAACACTTGGTCCATAAATCAAACACGCTTGCATGTAATAATATGAAACTCAGTACACATATAGATCTCATCGGTTCATATATACTTCATGCTCTTACTTTTTACCCCAGCCCAACAGGAAGTCGGCTATTAAGGGTTGTTTGGAAAACACATGCAATGGAATGTGAAATACTCCTCCTAGAGAATTCAAACACACGGCACGAAACTCGGTCAGCATGAAGTCAAGACACTGAGGATGAAAAATTGCCAGGGGATTTTTGATATCTCGAACGGTTTGGCCGTGGCGAGTAAACGAAATTATGGCGAGAAACGTGAAACAGGAAGTGTGTTATAACTACTGCATACATTAACTAATCTTGATGAAACTTCAGCAGTGTGTTCGTTGTAAGAGCCCGATCACATGGATGTGACTATTGTGAGTCAAAGTTATAGCGCCACCAACTGGAAGCAGGAAGTGTGTCACTTTCAAAATGCTTTTAAATCACCCTCTTATTTTTACCCGATTTGCTTCAAACTTCATGTGCATAATGTAGACACACGCCAGATGTAGACCTGTGAAAGGATTATTGATATCTTAGATACTGTTGCCATGGCAATGCATCAAACATTAATATTCCTTTTTTTAAGCTTTTTCATGCTTTTTTATGCTTTCGGGCACTTTTGGGGTTCTTAACGTGCTCGAAAACTCTTGAAACTTTGCACACGGGACAAAACCCGCGGCCATCAGGGCCAGGCTGAAGCTGGTACCCGGGCGTGGCAGGGGGGCTCGACAGCGCCCCCTTGAACGGGTCAGACAATTTGGTCCATATATCCAACACGCTTTACCCTATTTGCTTCAAACTTGATGTGTATAATGTAGACACAAGCCAGATGTAGACCTGTGAAAGGATTGTTGATATCTTAGATGCTGTTGCCGTGACAACGCATCAAACTTTAATATTCTTTTTGGATACTTTTGAGATTCTTAGCGCACTTTTGGGGCCCTTAACGTGCTCAAAAACTCTTGAAACTTTGCACACGGGTCAGAAACCGCGGCCATCAGGGCCGGGCTGAAGCTGGTACCCGGGCGTGGCAGGGGGGCTCGACAGCGCCCCCTGGAATGGGGTCCGAAAACTTGGTCCATAAATCAAACAGGCTTTACCCGATTTGCTTCAAACTTGATGTGTATAATGTAGACACACGCCAGATTTAGACCTGTGAAAGGATTGTTGATATCTTAGATGCTGTTGCCGTGACAACGCATCAAACTTTAATATTCTTTTTGGATACTTTTGAGACTCTCAGCGCACTTTGGGGGCCCTTAACGTGCTCAAAAACTCTTGAAACTTTGCACACGGGTCAGAACCCGTGGCCATCAGGGCCGGGCTGAAGCTGGTACCCGGGCGTGGCAGGGGGGCTCGACAGTGCCTCCTGGAACGGGGTCCGAAAACTTGGTCCATAAATCAAACACGCTTGAATGTAATAATATGAAACTCGGTACACATATAGATCTCATCGATTCATATATCCTTTGTACTTTTACTTTTTACCCCAGCCCAACAGGAAGTCGGCTATTATGGTTTGTTTGGAAGTGTATGCCCCTGGAATTCGATATACTCCTCCTAGAGAATTCAACCAATCGCCACGAAACTCGGTCAGCATGAAGTCAAGACATTGAGGATGAAAAGTTGCCAGGGGATTTTTGATATCTCGAACGGTTTGGCTGTGGCGAGGAAACGAATTTATGGCGAATAAAGGAAACAGGAAGTGTGTTATAACTTCTGCATACATTAACTGATCTTGATGAAACTTCAGCAGTGTGTTCGCTGTAAGAGTCCGATCACATGGATGTGACTATTGTGAGTCAAAGTTATAGCGCCACCAACTGGCAGCAGGAAGTGTGTCACTTCCTAAAGGCTTTGAAATCACCCTCTTATTTTTACCCAATTTGCTTCAAACTTTATGTGTATAATGTAGACACACGGCAGATGTAGACCTGAGAAAGGATTATTGATATCTTAGATACTGTTGCCGTGGCAACGCATCAAACTTTATTATTCTTTGTTGATGCTTTTGAGACTCTTAACATACTTGAAATTGCATGAAACCCGACAGACACATCACATTTATTAGACAGTAGACATGTGCAGAGTTTCAGAAACGGGCATGGTGAGAGCAATTAGAGAATAATGTTTAAGTTTAAAAACAGCCAGAATGGTTGTTTAGTCAAAAAAAAATTTTTTCCAAATCATACATAGTGTTATACTGCCCTCTTGTGTTCAAAATCAGGTAAAAAGCGAAAGTAAAATAAGGACGTCTGCACAATTCATTAATAATGGTGCAGAGTAGAGTGAGCTTTTTCAATTAATTCCTATGGAAGTAGGAATGAACTAAACAACGTTCGCTCTGTTCTGCTCGTCCCTCACCGTGGGCGCGCAGAGTTATGAATGCCCGTGCAGCCGTGAGCATTTTAGTTTCATTTTAAAATTAGCGCCATTTCGGGGGACGTATTACTTTAATTTATTTAACAAAAACACAATGTTGTGTTTAATTGCGAGTGTACACAAATATAAGTAAACACTTTGACGTTTGAATGATGTCCTGTATGAAGAAAATGACGGAGTATGTTTCACTGTTCAATCGCGCTGAGCCACCCAGACCCCCACACACACACTGACACACACACACACACACACACACACACACACACACACACACACACACACACACACACACACACACACACACAACACACACACACACACACACACAATAATAAAACATTCAACCTAACATATACAAATTACACTGCTATGTTGAAATAGTCAGTAGTACAATTTGTATCATTCACAGTAAGCACCGCTCCACTGTGATTTTTCCAAGCACATTTTTGCACAAGTGAAGAGGATGATTTTTTCCGTCGATATTGGAACGTGAGTGAAGTACAAAGCCTGTAATAAAGAATAGTTTAGCATCCAAATACATCGCAAATGTTGCAACATTTAGATTCTAAAGAGAGATTTACGTGAGCCTAACACCACTTACTTTTACTTTTGTTTTAAATTATTTCGTTTTGGCTTTATTATAGTTATTTTTTTATTTGTGTTCTGTTCTGAATATCATTAAATTTAAAGGATTTGTTGTGGAATATTTTGAGTGTATAATCAAATAACACTAAACCGTCACTAGGTGTCGCCAGGCGACCGTCTTAATGAGCGGGTCATTGATTCATTCGTTCAAACGAGTCATTCATGAATGAGACAGATGTTTATGGATTGGTCATTGAATCTTTGAGTCAACCAATTTGTTCAAAATGCTGAATCATTCAGTAATGAGAAAACACGTTGCTGTGAGATGCAATGGTTCTGCTGTGATCTTTGTTTAACTATTTTCGCTGCTGAAACAGAAGAACAGTCAATATTGCATCTAAAATGTAAGTGACTTGACACGTGTGTGTGTGTGTGTGTGTGTGTGTGCGTGTGAGTGCGTGCGTGCGTGTGTGTGTGTGTGTGTGTGTGTGTGTGTGTGCAATCAATCCCAGGTAAGAGGCATGAATAATGAGAATTGGACTTCTAGGAGTGAGGTTAATATTCCGGAGATGGTTCCCTCGGATTGTGAAAAGGAGGCGGCGCGGGAGTGGCCAGGCATTGCGCTACTTCTGTTTCAAAGTTTAAAACAATGCTAATATCATTTTTTTGAACGATTTCATTACAAATGTTTATTTTATATATTTATAAAATATTATAAAATATAATAACTATGTTTTGTCCTATTAACAAAAGACAGGCAATGTACTATTAACAAATGTTAATAGTTTTTTAAAAGTTAAAATGATACTTTATGCATTTGTTTTGTGTCAGATGATTAACAATATAAATTAAACAAAGCTTAAAACAAACAAAATAATAAAACGAAAACAAAGCTTGAACATTTTATTTAATTGAAAAGCCTTTTTGAAATAAAATGTGTTTTTTTCCCTCTGAAATAGCAAAAGCATCGCACACTTAGCTGTACCTGCTCTAAATAAATAATAGTATTTAAATAAAAATACAAAATCGAAATAAATAAATTATATAAAACAAAATCAAATCAAAGAAAATAAATCTTATTAAAGTTATGCAGGCACACATTTAACAATAATTTTCAAGTGACAAATAAAATCAATCAAAATTCCTTACACATGGAGTTAATCCTGACGATTCCTGAGGCGCCTTTCCTCATGACACTCGCTTTTTTTTTCGAAGATATATTTTCTTTGGTTTGATTTTGTTTTTGTAATAATTTATTTTATTTAGTTCGATTTTGTATTTTTATTGAATTACTCTTTTTTATTTAGAGCAGGTACAGCTAGTGTGTGATGCTTTTGCTATTTCAGAGGAAAACAATAATTTTATTTAATTAATAATTTTTGTTTCAGTCCACCATATAATTATGTTGTGTTTGATCTATGGAAAAAAGTTAGTTGTGAAATGGTTGAATATTAACAAAAGTTAATAGTTTTTTACAAGTTAGAATAATACGATATATATATATATATAAACAAGCCGGTGGCACCGCCACCCCGGTGCCTTTACGGTTACTGTGCATGACGGGCAATATCGTAACTCCGCTTTGACCTTTGAGAAGATGTGTGCTATAGAGCTTGCATTGGTGTGGGCTCTGCAAAAGTGTGTGTGTGTGTGTGAGGCGTGATTGAACAATGTAGACATATATATATATATATATATAAAGGCACCGGGGTGGCGGTGCCACCGGCTTGTTTATATATATATATATATATATATATATATATATATATATATATATATATATATATATATGAATATAGCTGCGAGCAGCGATGAAGGGCCAAAGCCGGCGGCACCGCCACTCCGGTGCCTTTAGGTAACTAAAGGCACCGGGGTTGCGGTGCCACCGGCTTGGGCCCGTAATCGCTGCTCGCAGCTATATTTATTTATTATTATTATTATTATTTTACTACCTTTTGGGCACTTTTGGGGGCCTTAACGTGCTCGAAAACTCTTGAAACTTTGCACACATCTCAGAACCCGCGGCCATCAGGGCCGGGCTGAAGCTGGTACCCGGGCGTGGCAGGGGGGCTCGACAGCGCCCCCTGGAACGGGGTTTGAACACTTGGTCCATAAATCAAACACGCTTGCATGTAATAATATGAAACTCAGTACACATATAGATCTCATCGGTTCATATATACTTCATGCTCTTACTTTTTACCCCAGCCCAACAGGAAGTCGGCTATTAAGGGTTGTTTGGAAAACACATGCAATGGAATGTGAAATACTCCTCCTAGAGAATTCAAACACACGGCACGAAACTCGGTCAGCATGAAGTCAAGACACTGAGGATGAAAAATTGCCAGGGGATTTTTGATATCTCGAACGGTTTGGCCGTGGCGAGTAAACGAAATTATGGCGAGAAACGTGAAACAGGAAGTGTGTTATAACTACTGCATACATTAACTAATCTTGATGAAACTTCAGCAGTGTGTTCGTTGTAAGAGCCCGATCACATGGATGTGACTATTGTGAGTCAAAGTTATAGCGCCACCAACTGGAAGCAGGAAGTGTGTCACTTTCAAAATGCTTTTAAATCACCCTCTTATTTTTACCCGATTTGCTTCAAACTTCATGTGCATAATGTAGACACACGCCAGATGTAGACCTGTGAAAGGATTATTGATATCTTAGATACTGTTGCCATGGCAATGCATCAAACATTAATATTCCTTTTTTTAAGCTTTTTCATGCTTTTTTATGCTTTCGGGCACTTTTGGGGTTCTTAACGTGCTCGAAAACTCTTGAAACTTTGCACACGGGACAAAACCCGCGGCCATCAGGGTCAGGCTGAAGCTGGTACCCGGGCGTGGCAGGGGGGCTCGACAGCGCCCCCTTGAACGGGTCAGACAATTTGGTCCATATATCCAACACGCTTTACCCTATTTGCTTCAAACTTGATGTGTATAATGTAGACACAAGCCAGATGTAGACCTGTGAAAGGATTGTTGATATCTTAGATGCTGTTGCCGTGACAACGCATCAAACTTTAATATTCTTTTTGGATACTTTTGAGATTCTTAGCGCACTTTTGGGGCCCTTAACGTGCTCAAAAACTCTTGAAACTTTGCACACGGGTCAGAAACCGCGGCCATCAGGGCCGGGCTGAAGCTGGTACCCGGGCGTGGCAGGGGGGCTCGACAGCGCCCCCTGGAATGGGGTCCGAAAACTTGGTCCATAAATCAAACAGGCTTTACCCGATTTGCTTCAAACTTGATGTGTATAATGTAGACACACGCCAGATTTAGACCTGTGAAAGGATTGTTGATATCTTAGATGCTGTTGCCGTGACAACGCATCAAACTTTAATATTCTTTTTGGATACTTTTGAGACTCTCAGCGCACTTTGGGGGCCCTTAACGTGCTCAAAAACTCTTGAAACTTTGCACACGGGTCAGAACCCGTGGCCATCAGGGCCGGGCTGAAGCTGGTACCCGGGCGTGGCAGGGGGGCTCGACAGTGCCCCCTGGAACGGGGTCCGAAAACTTGGTCCATAAATCAAACACGCTTGAATGTAATAATATGAAACTCGGTACACATATAGATCTCATCGATTCATATATCCTTTGTACTTTTACTTTTTACCCCAGCCCAACAGGAAGTCGGCTATTATGGTTTGTTTGGAAGCGTATGCCCCTGGAATTCGATATACTCCTCCTAGAGAATTCAACCAATCGCCACGAAACTCGGTCAGCATGAAGTCAAGACATTGAGGATGAAAAGTTGCCAGGGGATTTTTGATATCTCGAACGGTTTGGCTGTGGCGAGGAAACGAATTTATGGCGAATAAAGGAAACAGGAAGTGTGTTATAACTTCTGCATACATTAACTGATCTTGATGAAACTTCAGCAGTGTGTTCGCTGTAAGAGTCCGATCACATGGATGTGACTATTGTGAGTCAAAGTTATAGCGCCACCAACTGGCAGCAGGAAGTGTGTCACTTCCTAAAGGCTTTGAAATCACCCTCTTATTTTTACCCAATTTGCTTCAAACTTTATGTGTATAATGTAGACACACGGCAGATGTAGACCTGAGAAAGGATTATTGATATCTTAGATACTGTTGCCGTGGCAACGCATCAAACTTTATTATTCTTTGTTGATGCTTTTGAGACTCTTAACATACTTGAAATTGCATGAAACCCGACAGACACATCACATTTATTAGACAGTAGACATGTGCAGAGTTTCAGAAACGGGCATGGTGAGAGCAATTAGAGAATAATGTTTAAGTTTAAAAACAGCCAGAATGGTTGTTTAGTCAAAAAAATTTTTTTTCCAAATCATACATAGTGTTATACTGCCCTCTTGTGTTCAAAATCAGGTAAAAAGCGAAAGTAAAATAAGGACGTCTGCACAATTCATTAATAATGGTGCAGAGTAGAGTGAGCTTTTTCAATTAATTCCTATGGAAGTAGGAATGAACTAAACAACGTTCGCTCTGTTCTGCTCGTCCCTCACCGTGGGCGCGCAGAGTTATGAATGCCCGTGCAGCCGTGAGCATTTTAGTTTCATTTTAAAATTAGCGCCATTTCGGGGGACGTATTACTTTAATTTATTTAACAAAAACACAATGTTGTGTTTAATTGCGAGTGTACACAAATATAAGTAAACACTTTGACGTTTGAATGATGTCCTGTATGAAGAAAATGACGGAGTATGTTTCACTGTTCAATCGCGCTGAGCCACCCAGACCCCCACACACACACTGACACACACACACACACACACACACACACACACACACACACACACACACACACACACACACACACAAACACACACACACACACACACACAATAATAAAACATTCAACCTAACATATACAAATTACACTGCTATGTTGAAATAGTCAGTAGTACAATTTGTATCATTCACAGTAAGCACCGCTCCACTGTGATTTTTCCAAGCACATTTTTGCACAAGTGAAGAGGATGATTTTTTCCGTCGATATTGGAACGTGAGTGAAGTACAAAGCCTGTAATAAAGAATAGTTTAGCATCCAAATACATCGCAAATGTTGCAACATTTAGATTCTAAAGAGAGATTTACGTGAGCCTAACACCACTTACTTTTACTTTTGTTTTAAATTATTTCGTTTTGGCTTTATTATAGTTATTTTTTTATTTGTGTTCTGTTCTGAATATCATTAAATTTAAAGGATTTGTTGTGGAATATTTTGAGTGTATAATCAAATAACACTAAACCGTCACTAGGTGTCGCCAGGCGACCGTCTTAATGAGCGGGTCATTGATTCATTCGTTCAAACGATTCGTTTGAACGACTGAGTCATTCATGAATGAGACAGATGTTTATGGATTGGTCATTGAATCTTTGAGTCAACCAATTTGTTCAAAATGCTGAATCATTCAGTAATGAGAAAACACGTTGCTGTGAGATGCAATGGTTCTGCTGTGATCTTTGTTTAACTATTTTCGCTGCTGAAACAGAAGAACAGTCAATATTGCATCTAAAATGTAAGTGACTTGACACGTGTGTGTGTGTGTGTGTGTGTGTGTGCGTGTGAGTGCGTGCGTGCGTGTGTGTGTGTGTGTGTGTGTGTGTGTGCAATCAATCCCAGGTAAGAGGCATGAATAATGAGAATTGGACTTCTAGGAGTGAGGTTAATATTCCGGAGATGGTTCCCTCGGATTGTGAAAAGGAGGCGGCGCGGGAGTGGCCAGGCATTGCGCTACTTCTGTTTCAAAGTTTAAAACAATGCTAATATCATTTTTTTGAACGATTTCATTACAAATGTTTATTTTATATATTTATAAAATATTATAAAATATAATAACTATGTTTTGTCCTATTAACAAAAGACAGGCAATGTACTATTAACAAATGTTAATAGTTTTTTAAAAGTTAAAATGATACTTTATGCATTTGTTTTGTGTCAGATGATTAACAATATAAATTAAACAAAGCTTAAAACAAACAAAATAATAAAACGAAAACAAAGCTTGAACATTTTATTTAATTGAAAAGCCTTTTTGAAATAAAATGTGTTTTTTTCCCTCTGAAATAGCAAAAGCATCGCACACTTAGCTGTACCTGCTCTAAATAAATAATAGTATTTAAATAAAAATACAAAATCGAAATAAATAAATTATATAAAACAAAATCAAATCAAAGAAAATAAATCTTATTAAAGTTATGCAGGCACACATTTAACAATAATTTTCAAGTGACAAATAAAATCAATCAAAATTCCTTACACATGGAGTTAATCCTGACGATTCCTGAGGCGCCTTTCCTCATGACACTCGCTTTTTTTTTCGAAGATATATTTTCTTTGGTTTGATTTTGTTTTTGTAATAATTTATTTTATTTAGTTCGATTTTGTATTTTTATTGAATTACTCTTTTTTATTTAGAGCAGGTACAGCTAGTGTGTGATGCTTTTGCTATTTCAGAGGAAAACAATAATTTTATTTAATTAATAATTTTTGTTTCAGTCCACCATATAATTATGTTGTGTTTGATCTATGGAAAAAAGTTAGTTGTGAAATGGTTGAATATTAACAAAAGTTAATAGTTTTTTACAAGTTAGAATAATACGATATATATATATATATAAACAAGCCGGTGGCACCGCCACCCCGGTGCCTTTACGGTTACTGTGCATGACGGGCAATATCGTAACTCCGCTTTGACCTTTGAGAAGATGTGTGCTATAGAGCTTGCATTGGTGTGGGCTCTGCAAAAGTGTGTGTGTGTGTGTGAGGCGTGATTGAACAATGTAGACATATATATATATATATATATAAAGGCACCGGGGTGGCGGTGCCACCGGCTTGTTTATATATATATATATATATATATATATATATATATATATATATATGAATATAGCTGCGAGCAGCGATGAAGGGCCAAAGCCGGCGGCACCGCCACTCCGGTGCCTTTAGGTAACTAAAGGCACCGGGGTTGCGGTGCCACCGGCTTGGGCCCGTAATCGCTGCTCGCAGCTATATTTTATTATTATTATTATTATTATTAGGGCCCAAGCCTTGAAAAGGCGAAGGCCCTATTGTTTTCCTAAGGATTATTATTTATTATTATTATTATTATTATTATTATTATTTTACTACCTTTTGGGCACTTTTGGGGGCCTTAACGTGCTCAAAAACTCTTGAAACTTTGCACACGGGTCAGAACCCGCGGCCATCAGGGCCGGGCTGAAGCTGGTACCCGGGCGTGGC
This sequence comes from Tiaroga cobitis, assembly GCA_030578255.1. Classification (NCBI taxonomy): domain Eukaryota; kingdom Metazoa; phylum Chordata; class Actinopteri; order Cypriniformes; family Leuciscidae; genus Tiaroga; species Tiaroga cobitis. The sequence continues at coordinate 32,978,151 of CM060596.1, forward strand.
AGGGGGGCTCGACAGCGCCCCCTGGAACGGGGTTTGAACACTTGTCCATATATCAAACACGCTTGCATGTAATAATCTGAAACTCGGTACACTTATAGATCTCATCGGGCCAAACAACTTTCGTGCTCTAAGTTTTACGTCAGCCCAACAGGAAGTCGGTTATTATGGGTTGTTTGGAAACTCATTTTCTATATTTTTCTTACGACTATTCGGGCACTTTTGGGGCCCTTAACGTGCTCGAAAACTCTTGAAACTTTGCACACAGGTCAGAACCCGCGGCCATCAGGGCCGGGCTGAAGATGGTACCCGGGCGTGGCAGGGGGGCTCGACAGCGCCCCCTGGAACGGGGTCCGAAAACTTGGTCCATAAATCAAACACACTTGCATGTAATAATATGAAACTCGGTACACATATAGATCTCATCGGTTCATATATACTTCATGCTCTTACTTTTTACCCCATCCCAACAGGAAGTCGGCTATTTAGGGTTGTTTGTTAAACGCATGCAATGGAATTTAAAGTACTTCTCCTAGAGAATTCAAAGAAATGCCACGAAACTCAGTCAGCATGAAGTCAAGACATTGAGGATGAAAAATTGCCAGGGGATTTTTGATATCTCGAACGGTTTGGCCGTGGCGAGGAAACGAATTTATGGCGAGAAACGTGAAACAGGAAGTGTGTTATAACTTCAGCATACATTAGCTGATCTTAACGAAACTTCACCAGTGTGTTCGCTTTAAGAGGCCGATCACATGGATGTGACTATTGTGAGTCAAAGTTATAGCGCCACCAACTGGCAGCAGGAAGTGTGTCACTTTCAAAATGCTTTGAAATCACCCTCTTATTTTAACCCGATTTGCTTCAAACTTCATCTGTATAATGTAAATACACGGCAGATGTAGACCTGTGAAAGGATTATTGATATATTAGATACTGTTGCCGTGGCAACGCATCAAACTTTAATATTCTTTGTTGATGCTTTTGAGACTCTTAACATACTTGAAATAACATGAAACTCGACAGACACATCACATTTATTAGCCAGTAGACATGTGCAAAGTTTCAGAAACGGGCGTGGTGCAGGGGCTCAGTAGCGCCACCTTTTGACAAAAGTGGGGGTGTTAGTTCTATAGTTTTACCTACAATCATAAAACTCAGTACGCATATTGTTCAGATCAAGCCGGACAACTTTCTAATTTACTGTCATTAGCTCAGACCAAGAGGGAGTCAGATATTTTAGTTTGAATGTGGATGTTTCTGAGAATTTTCTCTCCCTCTCTTTCCGTCTCTGTGTGTGAGGGATTTGTCTATTGATTTTAATGCATTTCAAGGTTTCAGGGGATTTTGGGACTCTTAACGTGCTCAAAAACTTTTGAAATTTTGCACACAGGTCAGAACCCACGGCCATCAGGGCCGGGCTGAAGCTGGTACCCGGGCGTGGCAGGGGGGCTCAACAGCGCCCCCTTGAACGGGGTCCGACAATTTGGTCCATATATTCAACACGCTTGCATGAATTAATATGAAACTCAGTACACATATAGATCTCATCGGGCCAAACATTTTACCCCTGGTCAAGTTTTACGCCAGCCCAACAGGAAGTCGGCTATTATGGGTTGTTTGGAAAACGCTTGCTGTGGAATTTGAAGTACTACTCCTAGGCAATTCATTCAATCATCGCCAAACTAGGCGTGCATGAAGTCAAGACATTGAGGATGCTAAATTGCTGACGGATTTTTGATATCTCGAACGGTTTGGCCGTGGCGAGGAAATGAATTTTCATGACTAAAAAAGGACATATAAAGTGTGTTATAACTTAGTTAGATTTACCTACAGTTACAAAACTCAGCTTGTATATTCTTCTCCTCAAGCCAAACAACTTTCTAATTTACAGTCAATAGCTCCAACCCTCAGAAAGTCAGATATTGTGGTTTGAATGTGGATTTCATGAAATGGTATCTCTCTCTGTCACTCTTTGACAGAGAGAGGGCCCCCTCCCATTCTATGTGTGTGTGTGTGTGTGGCTGTCTGTGTGGGGAGGGAGGGGGAGGGAGGGCTGGTGTCTGTGTTTATATGTGTGTGTGTGGCTGGCTGGCTGTTACAGTGACATGATATTAAGCCTTTCATTGCTGTGTGATTTTTCCTGCATTAAAGGATAAAGAAATCTCTAAGGCCTTGTCTTTTTGCATAACAATTTTGTATTTTTTTTAAATTACAAAATATGCACAGAACCAAGATCTTTTAAATATATAGTTTGCTTTAAATAAAATTAAGATTGTATTGGTAATTGAAGCTGAATGAATTTAAAATGAATGTGCTATATTTCAGAACAATATATTTGTTTTCCTTTAAATTGTAAAACACTAACTTTATTCTCATCTGAATTATAAATAATTTATTCCTGTATAAAATAAAAACACATTTGAATTTTTCTTTTTTAATCAATGTAGAATGTGTAATTGAAAAATAAACAGATTAGGGCTCTGAGGACAATAAATGAAAATCAATGCGATGTGGTGAATGTCCAAAAGATGGCACCCACAGACTGTTTTAAATGGGGTTGGATAAATATTTTTTGCTTTTAGACAGTGTGTGCGTGTGATTTTAGTTTGGTGACAGTTGTAGGTTACAGTTTGACAAGAGTTTATAGTTTGAAAAAAGCACTTTGTTGTGTTTTATTGGACGGAGTATGTTTTTATGTGTAACAGTTCAATCGCACCCGCACCTCACACACACACACACACACACACACACACACACACATATTGAAACCTGAGTGAAGTACAAAGCCCATAATAAAGAATAGTTTAGCATCCAAATACATCGCAAATGTTGAAACAGTTTGATTCTAATGAGAGAGTTACGTGAGCCAAACACCACTTACTTTCACTTTCGCTTTCAATTATTTCGGTTAATTCTTAATTATAGTTTTTTTGAATTCTTGTTCTGTTCTGAATATCATTAAATTTAAAGAATTGCTTGTGTAATATTTTGAGTGTATCATCAAAACAGAATAATTCTCTCGGTTTAGTGATTCCCTAGTTTTTTTTATTGTTTTCATTGTTCTCAGGTAAGGCAAGTGAGATATATATATATATATATATATATGTATATAAAAAAAAATATATATATATATATATATATATATGTATTTTTTATATATATATATATATAATTTATATATATATATATATATATATATAAATATAGCTGCGAGCAGCGATGAAGGGCCAAAGCCGGCGGCACCGCCACCCCGGTGCCTTTAGGTAACTAAAGGAACCAGGGTTGCGGTGCCACCGGCTTGGGCCCGTAATCGCTGCTCGCAGCTATATTTATTATTATTATTATTATTTTACTACCTTTTGGGCACTTTTGGGGGCCTTAACGTGCTCAAAAACTCTTGAAACTTTGCACACGGGTCAGAACCCGCGGCCATCAGGGCCGGGCTGAAGCTGGTACCCGGGCGTGGCAGGGGGGCTCGACAGCGCCCCCTGGAACGGGGTTTGAACACTTGTCCATATATCAAACACGCTTGCATGTAATAATCTGAAACTCGGTACACTTATAGATCTCATCGGGCCAAACAACTTTCGTGCTCTAAGTTTTACGTCAGCCCAACAGGAAGTCGGTTATTATGGGTTGTTTGGAAACTCATTTTCTATATTTTTCTTACGACTATTCGGGCACTTTTGGGGCCCTTAACGTGCTCGAAAACTCTTGAAACTTTGCACACAGGTCAGAACCCGCGGCCATCAGGGCCGGGCTGAAGATGGTACCCGGGCGTGGCAGGGGGGCTCGACAGCGCCCCCTGGAACGGGGTCCGAAAACTTGGTCCATAAATCAAACACACTTGCATGTAATAATATGAAACTCGGTACACATATAGATCTCATCGGTTCATATATACTTCATGCTCTTACTTTTTACCCCATCCCAACAGGAAGTCGGCTATTTAGGGTTGTTTGTTAAACGCATGCAATGGAATTTAAAGTACTTCTCCTAGAGAATTCAAAGAAATGCCACGAAACTCGGTCAGCATGAAGTCAAGACATTGAGGATGAAAAATTGCCAGGGGATTTTTGATATCTCGAACGGTTTGGCCGTGGCGAGGAAACGAATTTATGGCGAGAAACGTGAAACAGGAAGTGTGTTATAACTTCAGCATACATTAGCTGATCTTAACGAAACTTCACCAGTGTGTTCGCTTTAAGAGGCCGATCACATGGATGTGACTATTGTGAGTCAAAGTTATAGCGCCACCAACTGGCAGCAGGAAGTGTGTCACTTTCAAAATGCTTTGAAATCACCCTCTTATTTTAACCCGATTTGCTTCAAACTTCATCTGTATAATGTAAATACACGGCAGATGTAGACCTGTGAAAGGATTATTGATATATTAGATACTGTTGCCGTGGCAACGCATCAAACTTTAATATTCTTTGTTGATGCTTTTGAGACTCTTAACATACTTGAAATAACATGAAACTCGACAGACACATCACATTTATTAGCCAGTAGACATGTGCAAAGTTTCAGAAACGGGCGTGGTGCAGGGGCTCAGTAGCGCCACCTTTTGACAAAAGTGGGGGTGTTAGTTCTATAGTTTTACCTACAATCATAAAACTCGGTACGCATATTGTTCAGATCAAGCCGGACAACTTTCTAATTTACTGTCATTAGCTCAGACCAAGAGGGAGTCAGATATTTTAGTTTGAATGTGGATGTTTCTGAGAATTTTCTCTCCCTCTCTTTCCGTCTCTGTGTGTGAGGGATTTGTCTATCGATTTTAATGCATTTCAAGGTTTCAGGGGATTTTGGGACTCTTAACGTGCTCAAAAACTTTTGAAATTTTGCACACAGGTCAGAACCCACGGCCATCAGGGCCGGGCTGAAGCTGGTACCCGGGCGTGGCAGGGGGGCTCAACAGCGCCCCCTTGAACGGGGTCCGACAATTTGGTCCATATATTCAACACGCTTGCATGAATTAATATGAAACTCAGTACACATATAGATCTCATCGGGCCAAACATTTTACCCCTGGTCAAGTTTTACGCCAGCCCAACAGGAAGTCGGCTATTATGGGTTGTTTGGAAAACGCTTGCTGTGGAATTTGAAGTACTACTCCTAGGCAATTCATTCAATCATCGCCAAACTAGGCGTGCATGAAGTCAAGACATTGAGGATGCTAAATTGCTGACGGATTTTTGATATCTCGAACGGTTTGGCCGTGGCGAGGAAATGAATTTTCATGACTAAAAAAGGACATATAAAGTGTGTTATAACTTAGTTAGATTTACCTACAGTTACAAAACTCAGCTTGTATATTCTTCTCCTCAAGCCAAACAACTTTCTAATTTACAGTCAATAGCTCCAACCCTCAGAAAGTCAGATATTGTGGTTTGAATGTGGATTTCATGAAATGGTATCTCTCGCTGTCACTCTTTGACAGAGAGAGGGCCCCCTCCCATTCTATGTGTGTGTGTATGTGTGTGGCTGTCTGTGTGGGGAGGGAGGGGGAGGGAGGGCTGGTGTCTGTGTTTATATGTGTGTGTGTGGCTGGCTGGCTGTTACAGTGACATGATATTAAGCCTTTCATTGCTGTGTGATTTTTCCTGCATTAAAGGATAAAGAAATCTCTAAGGCCTTGTCTTTTTGCATAACAATTTTGTATTTTTTTTAAATTACAAAATATGCACAGAACCAAGATCTTTTAAATGTATAGTTTGCTTTAAATAAAATTAAGATTGTATTGGTAATTGAAGCTGAATGAATTTAAAATGAATGTGCTATATTTCAGAACAATATATTTGTTTTCCTTTAAATTGTAAAACACTAACTTTATTCTCATCTGAATTATAAATAATTTATTCCTGTATAAAATAAAAACACATTTGAATTTTTCTTTTTTAATCAATGTAGAATGTGTAATTGAAAAATAAACAGATTAGGGCTCTGAGGACAATAAATGAAAATCAATGCGATGTGGTGAATGTCCAAAAGATGGCACCCACAGACTGTTTTAAATGGGGTTGGATAAATATTTTTTGCTTTTAGACAGTGTGTGCGTGTGATTTTAGTTTGGTGACAGTTGTAGGTTACAGTTTGACAAGAGTTTATAGTTTGAAAAAAGCACTTTGTTGTGTTTTATTGGACGGAGTATGTTTTTATGTGTAACAGTTCAATCGCACCCGCACCTCACACACACACACACACACACACACACATATTGAAACCTGAGTGAAGTACAAAGCCCATAATAAAGAATAGTTTAGCATCCAAATACATCGCAAATGTTGAAACAGTTTGATTCTAATGAGAGAGTTACGTGAGCCAAACACCACTTACTTTCACTTTCGCTTTCAATTATTTCGGTTAATTCTTAATTATAGTTTTTTTGAATTCTTGTTCTGTTCTGAATATCATTAAATTTAAAGAATTGCTTGTGTAATATTTTGAGTGTATCATCAAAACAGAATAATTCTCTCGGTTTAGTGATTCCCTAGTTTTTTTTATTGTTTTCATTGTTCTCAGGTAAGGCAAGTGAGATATATATATATATACATATATATATATATATATATATATATATATATATATATAAAAAAAAATATATATATATATATGTATTTTTTATATATATATATATAATTTATATATATATATATATATATATATATATATATATATATATATATATATATATATATATATAAATATAGCTGCGAGCAGCGATGAAGGGCCAAAGCCGGCGGCACCGCCACCCCGGTGCCTTTAGGTAACTAAAGGAACCAGGGTTGCGGTGCCACCGGCTTGGGCCCGTAATCGCTGCTCGCAGCTATATTTATTATTATTTTACTACCTTTTGGGCACTTTTGGGGGCCTTAACGTGCTCAAAAACTCTTGAAACTTTGCACACGGGTCAGAACCCGCGGCCATCAGGGCCGGGCTGAAGCTGGTACCCGGGCGTGGCAGGGGGGCTCGACAGCGCCCCCTGGAACGGGGTTTGAACACTTGTCCATATATCAAACACGCTTGCATGTAATAATCTGAAACTCGGTACACTTATAGATCTCATCGGGCCAAACAACTTTCGTGCTCTAAGTTTTACGTCAGCCCAACAGGAAGTCGGTTATTATGGGTTGTTTGGAAACTCATTTTCTATATTTTTCTTACGACTATTCGGGCACTTTTGGGGCCCTTAACGTGCTCGAAAACTCTTGAAACTTTGCACACAGGTCAGAACCCGCGGCCATCAGGGCCGGGCTGAAGATGGTACCCGGGCGTGGCAGGGGGGCTCGACAGCGCCCCCTGGAACGGGGTCCGAAAACTTGGTCCATAAATCAAACACACTTGCATGTAATAATATGAAACTCGGTACACATATAGATCTCATCGGTTCATATATACTTCATGCTCTTACTTTTTACCCCATCCCAACAGGAAGTCGGCTATTTAGGGTTGTTTGTTAAACGCATGCAATGGAATTTAAAGTACTTCTCCTAGAGAATTCAAAGAAATGCCACGAAACTCGGTCAGCATGAAGTCAAGACATTGAGGATGAAAAATTGCCAGGGGATTTTTGATATCTCGAACGGTTTGGCCGTGGCGAGGAAACGAATTTATGGCGAGAAACGTGAAACAGGAAGTGTGTTATAACTTCAGCATACATTAGCTGATCTTAACGAAACTTCACCAGTGTGTTCGCTTTAAGAGGCCGATCACATGGATGTGACTATTGTGAGTCAAAGTTATAGCGCCACCAACTGGCAGCAGGAAGTGTGTCACTTTCAAAATGCTTTGAAATCACCCTCTTATTTTAACCCGATTTGCTTCAAACTTCATCTGTATAATGTAAATACACGGCAGATGTAGACCTGTGAAAGGATTATTGATATATTAGATACTGTTGCCGTGGCAACGCATCAAACTTTAATATTCTTTGTTGATGCTTTTGAGACTCTTAACATACTTGAAATAACATGAAACTCGACAGACACATCACATTTATTAGCCAGTAGACATGTGCAAAGTTTCAGAAACGGGCGTGGTGCAGGGGCTCAGTAGCGCCACCTTTTGACAAAAGTGGGGGTGTTAGTTCTATAGTTTTACCTACAATCATAAAACTCGGTACGCATATTGTTCAGATCAAGCCGGACAACTTTCTAATTTACTGTCATTAGCTCAGACCAAGAGGGAGTCAGATATTTTAGTTTGAATGTGGATGTTTCTGAGAATTTTCTCTCCCTCTCTTTCCGTCTCTGTGTGTGAGGGATTTGTCTATTGATTTTAATGCATTTCAAGGTTTCAGGGGATTTTGGGACTCTTAACGTGCTCAAAAACTTTTGAAATTTTGCACACAGGTCAGAACCCACGGCCATCAGGGCCGGGCTGAAGCTGGTACCCGGGCGTGGCAGGGGGGCTCAACAGCGCCCCCTTGAACGGGGTCCGACAATTTGGTCCATATATTCAACACGCTTGCATGAATTAATATGAAACTCAGTACACATATAGATCTCATCGGGCCAAACATTTTACCCCTGGTCAAGTTTTACGCCAGCCCAACAGGAAGTCGGCTATTATGGGTTGTTTGGAAAACGCTTGCTGTGGAATTTGAAGTACTACTCCTAGGCAATTCATTCAATCATCGCCAAACTAGGCGTGCATGAAGTCAAGACATTGAGGATGCTAAATTGCTGACGGATTTTTGATATCTCGAACGGTTTGGCCGTGGCGAGGAAATGAATTTTCATGACTAAAAAAGGACATATAAAGTGTGTTATAACTTAGTTAGATTTACCTACAGTTACAAAACTCAGCTTGTATATTCTTCTCCTCAAGCCAAACAACTTTCTAATTTACAGTCAATAGCTCCAACCCTCAGAAAGTCAGATATTGTGGTTTGAATGTGGATTTCATGAAATGGTATCTCTCTCTGTCACTCTTTGACAGAGAGAGGGCCCCCTCCCATTCTATGTGTGTGTGTGTGTGTGGCTGTCTGTGTGGGGAGGGAGGGGGAGGGAGGGCTGGTGTCTGTGTTTATATGTGTGTGTGTGGCTGGCTGGCTGTTACAGTGACATGATATTAAGCCTTTCATTGCTGTGTGATTTTTCCTGCATTAAAGGATAAAGAAATCTCTAAGGCCTTGTCTTTTTGCATAACAATTTTGTATTTTTTTTAAATTACAAAATATGCACAGAACCAAGATCTTTTAAATGTATAGTTTGCTTTAAATAAAATTAAGATTGTATTGGTAATTGAAGCTGAATGAATTTAAAATGAATGTGCTATATTTCAGAACAATATATTTGTTTTCCTTTAAATTGTAAAACACTAACTTTATTCTCATCTGAATTATAAATAATTTATTCCTGTATAAAATAAAAACACATTTGAATTTTTCTTTTTTAATCAATGTAGAATGTGTAATTGAAAAATAAACAGATTAGGGCTCTGAGGACAATAAATGAAAATCAATGCGATGTGGTGAATGTCCAAAAGATGGCACCCACAGACTGTTTTAAATGGGGTTGGATAAATATTTTTTGCTTTTAGACAGTGTGTGCGTGTGATTTTAGTTTGGTGACAGTTGTAGGTTACAGTTTGACAAGAGTTTATAGTTTGAAAAAAGCACTTTGTTGTGTTTTATTGGACGGAGTATGTTTTTATGTGTAACAGTTCAATCGCACCCGCACCTCACACACACACACACACACACACACACACACACACACACACACACATATTGAAACCTGAGTGAAGTACAAAGCCCATAATAAAGAATAGTTTAGCATCCAAATACATCGCAAATGTTGAAACAGTTTGATTCTAATGAGAGAGTTACGTGGCCAAACACCACTTACTTTCACTTTCGCTTTCAATTATTTCGGTTAATTCTTAATTATAGTTTTTTGAATTCTTGTTCTGTTCTGAATATCATTAAATTTAAAGAATTGCTTGTGTAATATTTTGAGTGTATCATCAAAACAGAATAATTCTCTCGGTTTAGTGATTCCCTAGTTTTTTTTATTGTTTTCATTGTTCTCAGGTAAGGCAAGTGAGATATATATATATATGTATATAAAAAAAAAAAATATATATATATATATATATATATATATATATGTATTTTTTATATATATATATATAATTTATATATATATATATATATATATATATATATATATATATATATATATATATATATATAAAAATATAGCTGCGAGCAGCGATGAAGGGCCAAAGCCGGCGGCACCGCCACCCCGGTGCCTTTAGGTAACTAAAGGAACCAGGGTTGCGGTGCCACCGGCTTGGGCCCGTAATCGCTGCTCGCAGCTATATTTATTATTATTATTATTATTATTATTATTTTACTACCTTTTGGGCACTTTTGGGGGCCTTAACGTGCTCAAAAACTCTTGAAACTTTGCACACGGGTCAGAACCCGCGGCCATCAGGGCCGGGCTGAAGCTGGTACCCGGGCGTGGCAGGGGGGCTCGACAGCGCCCCCTGGAACGGGGTTTGAACACTTGTCCATATATCAAACACGCTTGCATGTAATAATCTGAAACTCGGTACACTTATAGATCTCATCGGGCCAAACAACTTTCGTGCTCTAAGTTTTACGTCAGCCCAACAGGAAGTCGGTTATTATGGGTTGTTTGGAAACTCATTTTCTATATTTTTCTTACGACTATTCGGGCACTTTTGGGGCCCTTAACGTGCTCGAAAACTCTTGAAACTTTGCACACAGGTCAGAACCCGCGGCCATCAGGGCCGGGCTGAAGATGGTACCTGGGCGTGGCAGGGGGGCTCGACAGCGCCCCCTGGAACGGGGTCCGAAAACTTGGTCCATAAATCAAACACACTTGCATGTAATAATATGAAACTCGGTACACATATAGATCTCATCGGTTCATATATACTTCATGCTCTTACTTTTTACCCCATCCCAACAGGAAGTCGGCTATTTAGGGTTGTTTGTTAAACGCATGCAATGGAATTTAAAGTACTTCTCCTAGAGAATTCAAAGAAATGCCACGAAACTCGGTCAGCATGAAGTCAAGACATTGAGGATGAAAAATTGCCAGGGGATTTTTGATATCTCGAACGGTTTGGCCGTGGCGAGGAAACGAATTTATGGCGAGAAACGTGAAACAGGAAGTGTGTTATAACTTCAGCATACATTAGCTGATCTTAACGAAACTTCACCAGTGTGTTCGCTTTAAGAGGCCGATCACATGGATGTGACTATTGTGAGTCAAAGTTATAGCGCCACCAACTGGCAGCAGGAAGTGTGTCACTTTCAAAATGCTTTGAAATCACCCTCTTATTTTAACCCGATTTGCTTCAAACTTCATCTGTATAATGTAAATACACGCCAGATGTAGACCTGTGAAAGGATTATTGATATATTAGATACTGTTGCCGTGGCAACGCATCAAACTTTAATATTCTTTGTTGATGCTTTTGAGACTCTTAACATACTTGAAATAACATGAAACTCGACAGACACATCACATTTATTAGCCAGTAGACATGTGCAAAGTTTCAGAAACGGGCGTGGTGCAGGGGCTCAGTAGCGCCACCTTTTGACAAAAGTGGGGGTGTTAGTTCTATAGTTTTACCTACAATCATAAAACTCGGTACGCATATTGTTCAGATCAAGCCGGACAACTTTCTAATTTACTGTCATTAGCTCAGACCAAGAGGGAGTCAGATATTTTAGTTTGAATGTGGATGTTTCTGAGAATTTTCTCTCCCTCTCTTTCCGTCTCTGTGTGTGAGGGATTTGTCTATTGATTTTAATGCATTTCAAGGTTTCAGGGGATTTTGGGACTCTTAACGTGCTCAAAAACTTTTGAAATTTTGCACACAGGTCAGAACCCACGGCCATCAGGGCCGGGCTGAAGCTGGTACCCGGGCGTGGCAGGGGGGCTCAACAGCGCCCCCTTGAACGGGGTCCGACAATTTGGTCCATATATTCAACACGCTTGCATGAATTAATATGAAACTCAGTACACATATAGATCTCATCGGGCCAAACATTTTACCCCTGGTCAAGTTTTACGCCAGCCCAACAGGAAGTCGGCTATTATGGGTTGTTTGGAAAACGCTTGCTGTGGAATTTGAAGTACTACTCCTAGGCAATTCATTCAATCATCGCCAAACTAGGCGTGCATGAAGTCAAGACATTGAGGATGCTAAATTGCTGACGGATTTTTGATATCTCGAACGGTTTGGCCGTGGCGAGGAAATGAATTTTCATGACTAAAAAAGGACATATAAAGTGTGTTATAACTTAGTTAGATTTACCTACAGTTACAAAACTCAGCTTGTATATTCTTCTCCTCAAGCCAAACAACTTTCTAATTTACAGTCAATAGCTCCAACCCTCAGAAAGTCAGATATTGTGGTTTGAATGTGGATTTCATGAAATGGTATCTCTCTCTGTCACTCTTTGACAGAGAGAGGGCCCCCTCCCATTCTATGTGTGTGTGTGTGTGTGGCTGTCTGTGTGGGGAGGGAGGGGGAGGGAGGGCTGGTGTCTGTGTTTATATGTGTGTGTGTGGCTGGCTGGCTGTTACAGTGACATGATATTAAGCCTTTCATTGCTGTGTGATTTTTCCTGCATTAAAGGATAAAGAAATCTCTAAGGCCTTGTCTTTTTGCATAACAATTTTGTATTTTTTTTAAATTACAAAATATGCACAGAACCAAGATCTTTTAAATGTATAGTTTGCTTTAAATAAAATTAAGATTGTATTGGTAATTGAAGCTGAATGAATTTAAAATGAATGTGCTATATTTCAGAACAATATATTTGTTTTCCTTTAAATTGTAAAACACTAACTTTATTCTCATCTGAATTATAAATAATTTATTCCTGTATAAAATAAAAACACATTTGAATTTTTCTTTTTTAATCAATGTAGAATGTGTAATTGAAAAATAAACAGATTAGGGCTCTGAGGACAATAAATGAAAATCAATGCGATGTGGTGAATGTCCAAAAGATGGCACCCACAGACTGTTTTAAATGGGGTTGGATAAATATTTTTTGCTTTTAGACAGTGTGTGCGTGTGATTTTAGTTTGGTGACAGTTGTAGGTTACAGTTTGACAAGAGTTTATAGTTTGAAAAAAGCACTTTGTTGTGTTTTATTGGACGGAGTATGTTTTTATGTGTAACAGTTCAATCGCACCCGCACCTCACACACACACACACACACACACACACACACACACACATATTGAAACCTGAGTGAAGTACAAAGCCCATAATAAAGAATAGTTTAGCATCCAAATACATCGCAAATGTTGAAACAGTTTGATTCTAATGAGAGAGTTACGTGAGCCAAACACCACTTACTTTCACTTTCGCTTTCAATTATTTCGGTTAATTCTTAATTATAGTTTTTTTGAATTCTTGTTCTGTTCTGAATATCATTAAATTTAAAGAATTGCTTGTGTAATATTTTGAGTGTATCAACAAAACAGAATAATTCTCTCGGTTTAGTGATTCCCTAGTTTTTTTTATTGTTTTCATTGTTCTCAGGTAAGGCAAGTGAGATATATATATATATATATATATATATATATATATATATATATATGTATATAAAAAAAAATATATATATATATATATATATATGTATTTTTTATATATATATATATAATTTATATATATATATATATATATATATATATATATATATATATATATAAATATAGCTGCGAGCAGCGATGAAGGGCCAAAGCCGGCGGCACCGCCACCCCGGTGCCTTTAGGTAACTAAAGGAACCAGGGTTGCGGTGCCACCGGCTTGGGCCCGTAATCGCTGCTCGCAGCTATATTTTATTAGGGCCCAAGCCTTGAAAAGGCGAAGGCCCTATTGTTTTCCTTAGGATTATTATTTATTATTATTATTATTTTACTACCTTTTGGGCACTTTTGGGGGCCTTAACGTGCTCGAAAACTCTTGAAACTTTGCACACATCTCAGAACCCGCGGCCATCAGGGCCGGGCTGAAGCTGGTACCCGGGCGTGGCAGGGGGGCTCGACAGCGCCCCCTGGAACGGGGTTTGAACACTTGGTCCATAAATCAAACACGCTTGCATGTAATAATATGAAACTCAGTACACATATAGATCTCATCGGTTCATATATACTTCATGCTCTTACTTTTTACCCCAGCCCAACAGGAAGTCGGCTATTAAGGGTTGTTTGGAAAACACATGCAATGGAATGTGAAATACTCCTCCTAGAGAATTCAAACACACGGCACGAAACTCGGTCAGCATGAAGTCAAGACACTGAGGATGAAAAATTGCCAGGGGATTTTTGATATCTCGAACGGTTTGGCCGTGGCGAGTAAACGAAATTATGGCGAGAAACGTGAAACAGGAAGTGTGTTATAACTACTGCATACATTAACTAATCTTGATGAAACTTCAGCAGTGTGTTCGTTGTAAGAGCCCGATCACATGGATGTGACTATTGTGAGTCAAAGTTATAGCGCCACCAACTGGAAGCAGGAAGTGTGTCACTTTCAAAATGCTTTTAAATCACCCTCTTATTTTTACCCGATTTGCTTCAAACTTCATGTGCATAATGTAGACACACGCCAGATGTAGACCTGTGAAAGGATTATTGATATCTTAGATACTGTTGCCATGGCAATGCATCAAACATTAATATTCCTTTTTTTAAGCTTTTTCATGCTTTTTTATGCTTTCGGGCACTTTTGGGGTTCTTAACGTGCTCGAAAACTCTTGAAACTTTGCACACGGGACAAAACCCGCGGCCATCAGGGCCAGGCTGAAGCTGGTACCCGGGCGTGGCAGGGGGGCTCGACAGCGCCCCCTTGAACGGGTCAGACAATTTGGTCCATATATCCAACACGCTTTACCCTATTTGCTTCAAACTTGATGTGTATAATGTAGACACAAGCCAGATGTAGACCTGTGAAAGGATTGTTGATATCTTAGATGCTGTTGCCGTGACAACGCATCAAACTTTAATATTCTTTTTGGATACTTTTGAGATTCTTAGCGCACTTTTGGGGCCCTTAACGTGCTCAAAAACTCTTGAAACTTTGCACACGGGTCAGAAACCGCGGCCATCAGGGCCGGGCTGAAGCTGGTACCCGGGCGTGGCAGGGGGGCTCGACAGCGCCCCCTGGAATGGGGTCCGAAAACTTGGTCCATAAATCAAACAGGCTTTACCCGATTTGCTTCAAACTTGATGTGTATAATGTAGACACACGCCAGATTTAGACCTGTGAAAGGATTGTTGATATCTTAGATGCTGTTGCCGTGACAACGCATCAAACTTTAATATTCTTTTTGGATACTTTTGAGACTCTCAGCGCACTTTGGGGGCCCTTAACGTGCTCAAAAACTCTTGAAACTTTGCACACGGGTCAGAACCCGTGGCCATCAGGGCCGGGCTGAAGCTGGTACCCGGGCGTGGCAGGGGGGCTCGACAGTGCCCCCTGGAACGGGGTCCGAAAACTTGGTCCATAAATCAAACACGCTTGAATGTAATAATATGAAACTCGGTACACATATAGATCTCATCGATTCATATATCCTTTGTACTTTTACTTTTTACCCCAGCCCAACAGGAAGTCGGCTATTATGGTTTGTTTGGAAGCGTATGCCCCTGGAATTCGATATACTCCTCCTAGAGAATTCAACCAATCGCCACGAAACTCGGTCAGCATGAAGTCAAGACATTGAGGATGAAAAGTTGCCAGGGGATTTTTGATATCTCGAACGGTTTGGCTGTGGCGAGGAAACGAATTTATGGCGAATAAAGGAAACAGGAAGTGTGTTATAACTTCTGCATACATTAACTGATCTTGATGAAACTTCAGCAGTGTGTTCGCTGTAAGAGTCCGATCACATGGATGTGACTATTGTGAGTCAAAGTTATAGCGCCACCAACTGGCAGCAGGAAGTGTGTCACTTCCTAAAGGCTTTGAAATCACCCTCTTATTTTTACCCAATTTGCTTCAAACTTTATGTGTATAATGTAGACACACGGCAGATGTAGACCTGAGAAAGGATTATTGATATCTTAGATACTGTTGCCGTGACAACGCATCAAACTTTAATATTCTTTTTGGATGCTTTTGAGACTCTTAGCATGCCTGAAATTGCTTAAAATTGCATGAAACTTGACAGACAGATCACATTTATTAGCCAGTAGACATGTGCAAAGTTTCAGAAACGGGCGTGGTGCAGGGGCTCAGTAGCGCCACCTTTTGTGACAAAAGTGTGTGTGTGGGGGGGGTTAGTTTCATCTACAGTTACAAAACTTTTTCAACTTGATGAAAATACTTTAAAGATGCTAAATTGTGAACGGATATTGAATATCTCAAACGGTTTTGCTATGGCGAGGGATTATGTCAAAAAAAGAATCAGGAAATGTCTCATATCTTTCTAAAATGTAATTATACACCATTTATTTTTCTATAAAATTATACTAATATTAGAACTAAACCCATTGTATTCCTTTTTTTCAATTTAAGATTTATGTTTAAGTTTAAAAACAGCCAGAATGGTTGTTTAGCCAAAAAAAAAAAAAAAAAAAAAATCATTCATAGTGCTTTACTGCCCTCTTGTGTTCAAAATCAGGTAGGCCAATTGATGCTACTATGGGAATATTTTCCCACCGTGACTCCGCTGGGGGCTTTAAAATCGCTAACTTGAAAGCGAAAGTAACGGACGTCTCCACAAGACGTGCAGCTGTGAGCATTTTCGTTTCATTTTAAAAGAAGCCCCATTTCGGGGGCGGATTTCTTGAATGTATTTTACAAAATCACAATGTTGTGTTTGATTGCGAGTATCCAAAAATAAGTAAACACTTTGCAGTTTGAATGATCTTCTTGAATAAAATGACGGAGTAGCCAATGTTTCCACTGTTCGATCGCGGACGTCCACACGGACATTGATAATGGTGGCGCGTGCAGAGCGCGTGCTTGAATTGTGAGTTCAATAGTCTATTATTTTTCACGGAAAACACAACAACAAAAGAGTATAATGATAGATTCGCTTAAATAGGCGCTTTTACATAAAATAGCCTATTCCGTCATCATCTTTTCAGTCAGCTCTTCACTCTCGTGATTAATGAAATTTGACTCCTGTTGCTGATATTTGCTGCAACTTTCGTTCAGCTCACAATTTAGTAAGCAAACACGCTTCAAATGTGTTTATTTTATTTTTGTGTATATATATGTGTGTATATATATATATATATATATATATATATATATATATATATATATATATATATATATATATTATATATATATATATATATATAGCTTATGTTTCAAATATGAGTTAATTTTCAATCGTTGGAAAGAATGATACTTTTAAACATATCACTAAACCGTCATTAGGTGTCGCCAGGCGACCGTCTTAATGAGCGAGTCATTGATTCATTCGTTCAAACGATTCGTTCGAACGGCTGAGTCATTCATGAATGAGACAGATTATGGATTGGTCGTTGAATCTTTGAGTCAACCGATTTGTTCAAAATGCTGAATCATTCAGTAATGAGAACGCGTTGCTGTGAGATGCTCGATGGTTCTGCTGTGATCTTTGTTGAACTATTTTCGCTGCTGAAACAGAAAAAAAGTCAATATTGCATCTAAAATGTAAGTGATTTGACGTGTGTGTGTGTGTGTGTGTGATTGTGTCTGTTACAGTGATTGTTTAACCCTTGTTAAAGTTTAGGCTTTGTATTTTTGGATATATATCTTTTTATATATAAAAAAATTGCATACAACCCATATATTTTAAATGTATTGTTTGCTTTAAATTACATTGAGATTTGTATGTTTGGTAATTGAACCTGAATGAATTTTAAATGAATGTGCGATATTTCAGATCATATTTTTGTTTTCCTTAAAATTTGAACTAACACTAACTTTACTCTCATCTGAATGATAGATTATTTATTTATGTCTAAAATAAAAGCACATTTGATTTTTCTTTTTTAATCAATGTAGAATGTGTAACTGAAAAAATAAACAGATTAGGGCTCTGTTCGAGAACAAGAAATGAAAACCAATGCAATATGATGAATGTCCAAAAGATTTTTTTGCTTTTAAACTATGTGTGTGTGTGTGTGTGTGTGTGTGTGTGTGTAAGAGAGTTTGGTTGGGTGACAGTTGTAGTTTACAGTTTGACAAAAGCACAATGTTGTGTTTTATTGCGATTGTACACAAATATAAGTAAACACTTTGTAGTTTGAATAATGTCCTGTATGAACAAAAGGACGGAGTATGTTTTTATGTCTACATTGTTCAATCACGCCTCACACACACACACACACAAAAACTATTTTTCTAATCAGATCAGGCAAATATTCTGTCTTGGCACACTTCATATAACTTTCAAACTTGTGTACTTATTTCATGTGTCCATTAAGTCCATGAGACCGTAGGGTGTCTCATTTTTCATTTTAGGTTTCAGAAGGTTGCTCACGCATACTTTGTGGTTGATATGTGCGCTCAATGCACACTTTTGCAGAGCCCACACTGATGCAAGCTCTACAGCACACATCTTCTCAAAGGTCAAAGCGGGGTTACGTTATTGCCCGTCACGCACAGTAACCCTAAAGGCACCGGGGTGGCGGTGCCACCGGCTTGTTTATATATATATATATATATATATATATATATAAATATAGCTGCGAGCAGCGATGAAGGGCCAAAGCCGGCGGCACCGCCACTCCGGTGCCTTTAGGTAATTAAAGGCACCGGGGTTGCGGTGCCACCGGCTTGGGCCCGTAATCGCTGCTCGCAGCTATATTTATTATTATTATTATTATTATTTTACTACCTTTTGGGCACTTTTGGGGGCCTTAACGTGCTCGAAAACTCTTGAAACTTTGCACACATCTCAGAACCCGCGGCCATCAGGGCCGGGCTGAAGCTGGTACCCGGGCGTGGCAGGGGGGCTCGACAGCGCCCCCTGGAACGGGGTTTGAACACTTGGTCCATAAATCAAACACGCTTGCATGTAATAATATGAAACTCAGTACACATATAGATCTCATCGGTTCATATATACTTCATGCTCTTACTTTTTACCCCAGCCCAACAGGAAGTCGGCTATTAAGGGTTG
Source organism: Tiaroga cobitis (assembly GCA_030578255.1). Classification (NCBI taxonomy): domain Eukaryota; kingdom Metazoa; phylum Chordata; class Actinopteri; order Cypriniformes; family Leuciscidae; genus Tiaroga; species Tiaroga cobitis. The sequence continues at coordinate 32,997,286 of CM060596.1, forward strand.
TTTGGAAAACACATGCAATGGAATGTGAAATACTCCTCCTAGAGAATTCAAACACACGGCACGAAACTCGGTCAGCATGAAGTCAAGACACTGAGGATGAAAAATTGCCAGGGGATTTTTGATATCTCGAACGGTTTGGCCGTGGCGAGTAAACGAAATTATGGCGAGAAACGTGAAACAGGAAGTGTGTTATAACTACTGCATACATTAACTAATCTTGATGAAACTTCAGCAGTGTGTTCGTTGTAAGAGCCCGATCACATGGATGTGACTATTGTGAGTCAAAGTTATAGCGCCACCAACTGGAAGCAGGAAGTGTGTCACTTTCAAAATGCTTTTAAATCACCCTCTTATTTTTACCCGATTTGCTTCAAACTTCATGAGCATAATGTAGACACACGCCAGATGTAGACCTGTGAAAGGATTATTGATATCTTAGATACTGTTGCCATGGCAATGCATCAAACATTAATATTCCTTTTTTTAAGCTTTTTCATGCTTTTTTATGCTTTCGGGCACTTTTGGGGTTCTTAACGTGCTCGAAAACTCTTGAAACTTTGCACACGGGACAAAACCCGCGGCCATCAGGGCCAGGCTGAAGCTGGTACCCGGGCGTGGCAGGGGGGCTCGACAGCGCCCCCTTGAACGGGTCAGACAATTTGGTCCATATATCCAACACGCTTTACCCTATTTGCTTCAAACTTGATGTGTATAATGTAGACACAAGCCAGATGTAGACCTGTGAAAGGATTGTTGATATCTTAGATGCTGTTGCCGTGACAACGCATCAAACTTTAATATTCTTTTTGGATACTTTTGAGATTCTTAGCGCACTTTTGGGGCCCTTAACGTGCTCAAAAACTCTTGAAACTTTGCACACGGGTCAGAAACCGCGGCCATCAGGGCCGGGCTGAAGCTGGTACCCGGGCGTGGCAGGGGGGCTCGACAGCGCCCCCTGGAATGGGGTCCGAAAACTTGGTCCATAAATCAAACAGGCTTTACCCGATTTGCTTCAAACTTGATGTGTATAATGTAGACACACGCCAGATTTAGACCTGTGAAAGGATTGTTGATATCTTAGATGCTGTTGCCGTGACAACGCATCAAACTTTAATATTCTTTTTGGATACTTTTGAGACTCTCAGCGCACTTTGGGGGCCCTTAACGTGCTCAAAAACTCTTGAAACTTTGCACACGGGTCAGAACCCGTGGCCATCAGGGCCGGGCTGAAGCTGGTACCCGGGCGTGGCAGGGGGGCTCGACAGTGCCCCCTGGAACGGGGTCCGAAAACTTGGTCCATAAATCAAACACGCTTGAATGTAATAATATGAAACTCGGTACACATATAGATCTCATCGATTCATATATCCTTTGTACTTTTACTTTTTACCCCAGCCCAACAGGAAGTCGGCTATTATGGTTTGTTTGGAAGCGTATGCCCCTGGAATTCGATATACTCCTCCTAGAGAATTCAACCAATCGCCACGAAACTCGGTCAGCATGAAGTCAAGACATTGAGGATGAAAAGTTGCCAGGGGATTTTTGATATCTCGAACGGTTTGGCTGTGGCGAGGAAACGAATTTATGGCGAATAAAGGAAACAGGAAGTGTGTTATAACTTCTGCATACATTAACTGATCTTGATGAAACTTCAGCAGTGTGTTCGCTGTAAGAGTCCGATCACATGGATGTGACTATTGTGAGTCAAAGTTATAGCGCCACCAACTGGCAGCAGGAAGTGTGTCACTTCCTAAAGGCTTTGAAATCACCCTCTTATTTTTACCCAATTTGCTTCAAACTTTATGTGTATAATGTAGACACACGGCAGATGTAGACCTGAGAAAGGATTATTGATATCTTAGATACTGTTGCCGTGGCAACGCATCAAACTTTATTATTCTTTGTTGATGCTTTTGAGACTCTTAACATACTTGAAATTGCATGAAACCCGACAGACACATCACATTTATTAGACAGTAGACATGTGCAGAGTTTCAGAAACGGGCATGGTGAGAGCAATTAGAGAATAATGTTTAAGTTTAAAAACAGCCAGAATGGTTGTTTAGTCAAAAAAATTTTTTTTCCAAATCATACATAGTGTTATACTGCCCTCTTGTGTTCAAAATCAGGTAAAAAGCGAAAGTAAAATAAGGACGTCTGCACAATTCATTAATAATGGTGCAGAGTAGAGTGAGCTTTTTCAATTAATTCCTATGGAAGTAGGAATGAACTAAACAACGTTCGCTCTGTTCTGCTCGTCCCTCACCGTGGGCGCGCAGAGTTATGAATGCCCGTGCAGCCGTGAGCATTTTAGTTTCATTTTAAAATTAGCGCCATTTCGGGGGACGTATTACTTTAATTTATTTAACAAAAACACAATGTTGTGTTTAATTGCGAGTGTACACAAATATAAGTAAACACTTTGACGTTTGAATGATGTCCTGTATGAAGAAAATGACGGAGTATGTTTCACTGTTCAATCGCGCTGAGCCACCCAGACCCCCACACACACACTGACACACACACACACACACACACACACACACACACACAAACACACACACACACACACACACAATAATAAAACATTCAACCTAACATATACAAATTACACTGCTATGTTGAAATAGTCAGTAGTACAATTTGTATCATTCACAGTAAGCACCGCTCCACTGTGATTTTTCCAAGCACATTTTTGCACAAGTGAAGAGGATGATTTCTTCCGTCGATATTGGAACGTGAGTGAAGTACAAAGCCTGTAATAAAGAATAGTTTAGCATCCAAATACATCGCAAATGTTGCAACATTTAGATTCTAAAGAGAGATTTACGTGAGCCTAACACCACTTACTTTTACTTTTGTTTTAAATTATTTCGTTTTGGCTTTATTATAGTTATTTTTTTATTTGTGTTCTGTTCTGAATATCATTAAATTTAAAGGATTTGTTGTGGAATATTTTGAGTGTATAATCAAATAACACTAAACCGTCACTAGGTGTCGCCAGGCGACCGTCTTAATGAGCGGGTCATTGATTCATTCGTTCAAACGATTCGTTTGAACGACTGAGTCATTCATGAATGAGACAGATGTTTATGGATTGGTCATTGAATCTTTGAGTCAACCAATTTGTTCAAAATGCTGAATCATTCAGTAATGAGAAAACACGTTGCTGTGAGATGCAATGGTTCTGCTGTGATCTTTGTTTAACTATTTTCGCTGCTGAAACAGAAGAACAGTCAATATTGCATCTAAAATGTAAGTGACTTGACACGTGTGTGTGTGTGTGTGTGTGTGTGTGCGTGTGAGTGCGTGCGTGCGTGTGTGTGTGTGTGTGTGTGCAATCAATCCCAGGTAAGAGGCATGAATAATGAGAATTGGACTTCTAGGAGTGAGGTTAATATTCCGGAGATGGTTCCCTCGGATTGTGAAAAGGAGGCGGCGCGGGAGTGGCCAGGCATTGCGCTACTTCTGTTTCAAAGTTTAAAACAATGCTAATATCATTTTTTTGAACGATTTCATTACAAATGTTTATTTTATATATTTATAAAATATTATAAAATATAATAACTATGTTTTGTCCTATTAACAAAAGACAGGCAATGTACTATTAACAAATGTTAATAGTTTTTTAAAAGTTAAAATGATACTTTATGCATTTGTTTTGTGTCAGATGATTAACAATATAAATTAAACAAAGCTTAAAACAAACAAAATAATAAAACGAAAACAACGCTTGAACATTTTATTTAATTGAAAAGCCTTTTTGAAATAAAATGTGTTTTTTTCCCTCTGAAATAGCAAAAGCATCGCACACTTAGCTGTACCTGCTCTAAATAAATAATAGTATTTAAATAAAAATACAAAATCGAAATAAATAAATTATATAAAACAAAATCAAATCAAAGAAAATAAATCTTATTAAAGTTATGCAGGCACACATTTAACAATAATTTTCAAGTGACAAATAAAATCAATCAAAATTCCTTACACATGGAGTTAATCCTGACGATTCCTGAGGCGCCTTTCCTCATGACACTCGCTTTTTTTTTCGAAGATATATTTTCTTTGGTTTGATTTTGTTTTTGTAATAATTTATTTTATTTAGTTCGATTTTGTATTTTTATTGAATTACTCTTTTTTATTTAGAGCAGGTACAGCTAGTGTGTGATGCTTTTGCTATTTCAGAGGAAAACAATAATTTTATTTAATTAATAATTTTTGTTTCAGTCCACCATATAATTATGTTGTGTTTGATCTATGGAAAAAAGTTATTTGTGAAATGGTTGAATATTAACAAAAGTTAATAGTTTTTTACAAGTTAGAATAATACGATATATATATATATATAAACAAGCCGGTGGCACCGCCACCCCGGTGCCTTTACGGTTACTGTGCATGACGGGCAATATCGTAACTCCGCTTTGACCTTTGAGAAGATGTGTGCTATAGAGCTTGCATTGGTGTGGGCTCTGCAAAAGTGTGTGTGTGTGTGTGAGGCGTGATTGAACAATGTAGACATATATATATATATATATATAAAGGCACCGGGGTGGCGGTGCCACCGGCTTGTTTATATATATATATATATATATATATATATATATATATATATATGAATATAGCTGCGAGCAGCGATGAAGGGCCAAAGCCGGCGGCACCGCCACTCCGGTGCCTTTAGGTAACTAAAGGCACCGGGGTTGCGGTGCCACCGGCTTGGGCCCGTAATCGCTGCTCGCAGCTATATTTCTTCTTCTTCTTTTTATTATTTTACTACCTTTTGGGCACTTTTGGGGCCCTTAACGTGCTCAAAAACTCTTGAAACTTTGCACACGGGTCAGAACCCGCGGCCATCAGGGCCGGGCTGAAGCTGGTACCCGGGCGTGGCAGGGGGGCTCGACAGCGCCCCCTGGAACGGGGTTTGAACACTTGTCCATATATCAAACACGCTTGCATGTAATAATCTGAAACTCGGTACACTTATAGATCTCATCGGGCCAAACAACTTTCGTGCTCTAAGTTTTACGTCAGCCCAACAGGAAGTCGGTTATTATGGGTTGTTTGGAAACTCATTTTCTATATTTTTCTTACGACTATTCGGGCACTTTTGGGGCCCTTAACGTGCTCGAAAACTCTTGAAACTTTGCACACGGGTCACAACCCGCGGCCATCAGGGCCGGGCTGAAGATGGTACCCGGGCGTGGCAGGGGGGCTCGACAGCGCCCCCTGGAACGGGGTCCGAAAACTCGGTCCATAAATCAAACACACTTGCATGTAATAATATGAAACTCGGTACACATATAGATCTCATCGGTTCATATATACTTCATGCTCTTACTTTTTACCCCATCCCAACAGGAAGTCGGCTATTTAGGGTTGTTTGTTAAACGCATGCAATGGAATTTAAAGTACTTCTCCTAGAGAATTCAAAGAAATGCCACGAAACTCGGTCAGCATGAAGTCAAGACATTGAGGATGAAAAATTGCCAGGGGATTTTTGATATCTCGAACGGTTTGGCCGTGGCGAGGAAACGAATTTATGGCGAGAAACGTGAAACAGGAAGTGTGTTATAACTTCAGCATACATTAGCTGATCTTAATGAAACTTCACCAGTGTGCTCGCTGTAAGAGGCCGATCACATGGATGTGACTATTGTGAGTCAAAGTTATAGCGCCACCAACTGGCAGCAGGAAGTGTGTCACTTTCAAAATGCTTTGAAATCACCCTCTTATTTTAACCCGATTTGCTTCAAACTTCATCTGTATAATGTAAATACACGGCAGATGTAGACCTGTGAAAGGATTATTGATATATTAGATACTGTTGCCGTGGCAACGCATCAAACTTTAATATTCTTTGTTGATGCTTTTGAGACTCTTAACATACTTGAAATAACATGAAACTCGACAGACACATCACATTTATTAGCCAGTAGACATGTGCAAAGTTTCAGAAACGGGCGTGGTGCAGGGGCTCAGTAGCGCCACCTTTTGACAAAAGTGGGGGTGTTAGTTATATAGTTTTACCTACAATCATAAAACTCGGTACGCATATTGTTCAGATCAAGCCGGACAACTTTCTAATTTACTGTCATTAGCTCAGACCAAGAGGGAGTCAGATATTTTAGTTTGAATGTGGATGTTTCTGAGAATTTTCTCTCCCTCTCTTTCCGTCTCTGTGTGTGAGGGATTTGTCTATTGAGTTTAATGCATTTCAAGGTTTCAGGGGATTTTGGGACTCTTAACGTGCTCAAAAACTTTTGAAATTTTGCACACAGGTCAGAACCCACGGCCATCAGGGCCGGGCTGAAGCTGGTACCCGGGCGTGGCAGGGGGGCTCAACAGCGCCCCCTTGAACGGGGTCCGACAATTTGGTCCATATATTCAACACGCTTGCATGAATTAATATGAAACTCAGTACACATATAGATCTCATCGGGCCAAACATTTTACCCCTGGTCAAGTTTTACGCCAGCCCAACAGGAAGTCGGCTATTATGGGTTGTTTGGAAAACGCTTGCTGTGGAATTTGAAGTACTACTCCTAGGCAATTCATTCAATCATCGCCAAACTAGGCGTGCATGAAGTCAAGACATTGAGGATGCTAAATTGCTGACGGATTTTTGATATCTCGAACGGTTTGGCCGTAGCGAGGAAATGAATTTTCATGACTAAAAAAGGACATATAAAGTGTGTTATAACTTAGTTAGATTTACCTACAGTTACAAAACTCAGCTTGTATATTCTTCTCCTCAAGCCAAACAACTTTCTAATTTACAGTCAATAGCTCCAACCCTCAGAAGGTCAGATATTGTGGTTTGAATGTGGATTTCATGAAATGGTATCTCTCTCTGTCACTCTTTGACAGAGAGAGGGCCCCCTCCCATTCTATGTGTGTGTGTGTGTGTGGCTGTCTGTGTGGGGAGGGAGGGGGAGGGAGGGCTGGTGTCTGTGTTTATATGTGTGTGTGTGGCTGGCTGGCTGTTACAGTGACATGATATTAAGCCTTTCATTGCTGTGTGATTTTTCCTGCATTAAAGGATAAAGAAATCTCTAAGGCCTTGTCTTTTTGCATAACAATTTTGTATTTTTTTTAAATTACAAAATATGCACAGAACCAAGATCTTTTAAATGTATAGTTTGCTTTAAATAAAATTAAGATTGTATTGGTAATTGAAGCTGAATGAATTTAAAATGAATGTGCTATATTTCAGAACAATATATTTGTTTTCCTTAAAATTGTAAAACACTAACTTTATTCTCATCTGAATTATAAATAATTTATTCCTGTATAAAATAAAAACACATTTGAATTTTTCTTTTTTAATCAATGTAGAATGTGTAATTGAAAAATAAACAGATTAGGGCTCTGAGGACAATAAATGAAAATCAATGCGATGTGGTGAATGTCCAAAAGATGGCACCCACAGACTGTTTTAAATGGGGTTGGATAAATATTTTTTGCTTTTAGACAGTGTGTGCGTGTGATTTTAGTTTGGTGACAGTTGTAGGTTACAGTTTGACAAGAGTTTATAGTTTGAAAAAAGCACTTTGTTGTGTTTTATTGGACGGAGTATGTTTTTATGTGTAACAGTTCAATCGCACCCGCACCTCACACACACACACACACACACACACACACACACACACATATTGAAACCTGAGTGAAGTACAAAGCCCATAATAAAGAATAGTTTAGCATCCAAATACATCGCAAATGTTGAAACAGTTTGATTCTAATGAGAGAGTTACGTGAGCCAAACACCACTTACTTTCACTTTCGCTTTCAATTATTTCGGTTAATTCTTAATTATAGTTTTTTTGAATTCTTGTTCTGTTCTGAATATCATTAAATTTAAAGAATTGCTTGTGTAATATTTTGAGTGTATCATCAAAACAGAATAATTCTCTCGGTTTAGTGATTCCCTAGTTTTTTTTATTGTTTTCATTGTTCTCAGGTAAGGCAAGTGATATATATATATATATATATATATATATATATATATATATATATATATATATGTATATAAAAAAAAAAAATATATATATATATATATATATATATGTATTTTTTATATATATATATATAATTTATATATATATATATATATATATATATATATATATATATATATATAAATATAGCTGCGAGCAGCGATGAAGGGCCAAAGCCGGCGGCACCGCCACCCCGGTGCCTTTAGGTAACTAAAGGAACCGGGGTTGCGGTGCCACCGGCTTGGGCCCGTAATCGCTGCTCGCAGCTATATTTATTATTATTATTATTATTATTATTCTAACGACTATCCGGGCACTTTTGGGGCTCTTAACGTGCACGAAAACTCTTGAAACTTTGCACACGGGTCAAAACCCGCGGCCATCAGGGCCGGGCTGAAGCTGGTACCCGGGCGTGGCAGGGGGGCTCGACAGCGCCCCCTGGAACGAGGTCCGAAAACTTGGTCCATAAATCAAACACGCTTCCATGTAATAATATGAAACTCGGTACACATATAGATCTCATCGGTTTATATATCCTTTGTACTTTTACTTTTTACCCCAGCCCAACAGGAAGTCGGCTATTATGGTTTGTTTAGAAGCGTATGCCCCTGGAATTCGATATACTCCTCCTAGAGAATTCAACCAATCGCAACGAAACTCGGTCAGCATGATGTCAAGACATTGAGGATGAAAAATTGCCAGGGGATTTCTGATATCTCGAACGGTTTGGCCGTGACGAGGAAACGAATTTATGGCGAATAATGGAAACAGGAAGTGTGTTATAACTTCTGCATACATTAACTGATCTTGATGAAACTTCAACAGTGTGTTCGCTGTGAGAGGCCGATCACATGGATGTGACTATTGTGAGTCAAAGTTATAGCGCCACCAACTGGCAGCAGGAAGTGTGTCACTTTCAAAATACTTTGAAATCACCCTCTTATTTTTACCCGATTTGCTTCAAACTTGATGTGTATAATGTAAATACACGGCAGATGTAGACCTGTGAAAGGATTATTGATATCTTAGATACTGTTGCCATGGCAACGCATCAAACTTTAATAATCTTTTTGGATGCTTTTGAGACTCTTAGCATGCCTGAAATTGCTTAAAATTGCATGAAACTTGACAGACAGATCACATTTATTAGCCAGTAGACATGTGCAAAGTTTCAGAAACGGGCGTGGTGCAGGGGCTCAGTAGCGCCACCTTTTGTGACAAAAGTGTGTGTGGGGGGGGGGGTTAGTTTCATCTACAGTTACAAAACTTTTTCAACTTGATGAAAATACATTAAAGATGCTAAATTGTGAACGGATATTGAATATCTCAAACGGTTTTGCTATGGCGAGGGATTATGTCAAAAAAAGAATCAGGAAATGTCTCATATCTTTCTAAAATGTAATTATACACCATTTATTTTTCTATAAAATTATACTAATATTAGAAGTAAACCCATTGTATTCCTTTTTTTCAATTTAAGATTTATGTTTAAGTTTAAAAACAGCCAGAATGGTTGTTTAGCCAAAAAAATAAAAAAATAAAAAATCATTCATAGTGCTTTACTGCCCTCTTGTGTTCAAAATCAGGTAGGCCAATTGATGCTACTATGGGAATATTTTCCCACCGTGACTCCGCTGGGGGCTTTAAAATCGCTAACTTGAAAGCGAAAGTAACGGACGTCTCCACAAGACGTGCAGCTGTGAGCATTTTTGTTTCATTTTAAAAGAAGCCCCATTTCGGGGGCGGATTTCTTGAGTGTATTTTACAAAATCACAATGTTGTGTTTGATTGCGAGTATCCAAAAATAAGTAAACACTTTGCAGTTTGAATGATCTTCTTGAATAAAATGACGGAGTAGCCAATGTTTCCACTGTTCGATCGCGGACGTCCACACGGACATTGATAATGGTGGCGCGTGCAGAGCGCGTGCTTGAAGTGTGAGTTCAATAGTCTATTATTTTTCACGGAAAACACAACAACAAAAGAGTATAATGATAGATTCGCTTAAATAGGCGCTTTTACATAAAATAGCCTATTCCGTCATCATCTTTTCAGTCAGCTCTTCACTCTCGTGATTAATGAAATTTGACTCCTGTTGCTGATATTTGCTGCAACTTTCGTTCAGCTCACAATTTAGTAAGCAAACACGCTTCAAATGTGTTTATTTTATTTTTGTGTATATATATGTGTGTATATATATATATATATATATATATATATATATATATATATATATATATATATATATATATATATATATATAGCTTATGTTTCAAATATGAGTTAATTAACAATCGTTGGAAAGAATGATACTTTTAAACATATCACTAAACCGTCATTAGGTGTCGCCAGGCGACCGTCTTAATGAGCGAGTCATTGATTCATTCGTTCAAACGATTCGTTCGAACGGCTGAGTCATTCATGAATGAGACAGATTATGGATTGGTCGTTGAATCTTTGAGTCAACCGATTTGTTCAAAATGCTGAATCATTCAGTAATGAGAACGCGTTGCTGTGAGATGCTCGATGGTTCTGCTGTGATCTTTGTTGAACTATTTTCGCTGCTGAAACAGAAAAAAAGTCAATATTGCATCTAAAATGTAAGTGATTTGACGTGTGTGTGTGTGTGTGTGTGTGTGTGTGATTGTGTCTGTTACAGTGATTGTTTAACCCTTGTTAAAGTTTAGGCTTTGTATTTTTGGATATATATCTTTTTATATATAAAAAAATTGCATACAACCCATATATTTTAAATGTATTGTTTGCTTTAAATTACATTGAGATTTGTATGTTTGGTGATTGAACCTGAATGAATTTTAAATGAATGTGCGATATTTCAGATCATATTTTTGTTTTCCTTAAAATTTGAACTAACACTAACTTTACTCTCATCTGAATGCTAGATTATTTATTTATGTCTAAAATAAAAGCACATTTGATTTTTCTTTTTTAATCAATGTAGAATGTGTAACTGAAAAAATAAACAGATTAGGGCTCTGTTCGAGAACAAGAAATGAAAACCAATGCAATATGATGAATGTCCAAAAGATTTTTTTGCTTTTAAACTATGTGTGTGTGTGTGTGTGTAAGAGATTTTGGTTGGGTGACAGTTGTAGTTTACAGTTTGACAAAAGCACAATGTTGTGTTTTATTGCGATTGTACACAAATATAAGTAAACACTTTGTAGTTTGAATAATGTCCTGTATGAACAAAAGGACGGAGTATGTTTTTATGTCTACATTGTTCAATCACGCCTCACACACACACACACACACAAAAACTATTTTTCTAATCAGATCAGGCAAATATTCTGTCTTGGCACACTTCATATAACTTTCAAACTTGTGTACTTATTTCATGTGTCCATTAAGTCCATGAGACCGTAGGGTGTCTCATTTTTCATTTTAGGTTTCAGAAGGTTGCTCACGCATACTTTGTGGTTGATATGTGCCCTCAATGCACACTTTTGCAGAGCCCACACTGATGCAAGCTCTACAGCACACATCTTCTCAAAGGTCAAAGCGGGGTCACGTTATTGCCCGTCACGCACAGTAACCCTAAAGGCACCGGGGTGGCGGTGCCACCGGCTTGTTTATATATATATATATATATATATATAAATATAGCTGCGAGCAGCGATGAAGGGCCAAAGCCGGCGGCACCGCCACTCCGGTGCCTTTAGGTAATTAAAGGCACCGGGGTTGCGGTGCCACCGGCTTGGGCCCGTAATCGCTGCTCGCAGCTATATTTATTCTTCTTTTTATTATTTTACTACCTTTTGGGCACTTTTGGGGCCCTTAACGTGCTCAAAAACTCTTGAAACTTTGCACACGGGTCAGAACCCGCGGCCATCAGGGCCGGGCTGAAGCTGGTACCCGGGCGTGGCAGGGGGGCTCGACAGCGCCCCCTGGAACGGGGTTTGAACACTTGTCCATATATCAAACACGCTTGTATGTAATAATCTGAAACTCGGTACACTTATAGATCTCATCGGGCCAAACTACTTTCGTGCTCTAAGTTTTACGTCAGCCCAACAGGAAGTCGGTTATTATGGGTTGTTTGGAAACTCATTTTCTATATTTTTCTTACGACTATTCGGGCACTTTTGGGGCCCTTAACGTGCTCGAAAACTCTTGAAACTTTGCACACGGGTCACAACCCGCGGCCATCAGGGCCGGGCTGAAGATGGTACCCGGGCGTGGCAGGGGGGCTCGACAGCGCCCCCTGGAACGGGGTCCGAAAACTCGGTCCATAAATCAAACACACTTGCATGTAAGAATATGAAACTCGGTACACGTAGATCTCATCGGTTCATATATACTTCATGCTCTTACTTTTTACCCCAGCCCAACAGGAAGTCGGCTATTTAGGGTTGTTTGTAAAACGCATGCAATGGAATTTAAAGTACTTCTCCTAGATAATTCAAAGAAATGCCACGAAACTCGGTCAGCATGAAGTCAAGACATTGAGCATGAAAAATTGCCAGGGGATTTTTGATATCTCGAACGGTTTGGCCGTGGCGAGGAAACGAATTTATGGCGAGAAACGTGAAACAGGAAGTGTGTTATAACTTCAGCATACAGTAACTGATCTTGATGAAACTTTAGCAGTGTGTTCGCTGTAAGAGGCCGATCACATGGATGTGACTATTGTGAGTCAAAGTTATAGCGCCACCAACTGGCAGCAGGAAGTGTGTAACTTTCAAAATGCTTTTAAATCACCCTCTTATTTTTACCCGATTTGCTTCAAACTTTATGTGTATAATGTAGACACACGCCAGATGTAGACCTGTGAAAGGATTATTGATATCTTAGATACTGTTGCCGTGACAACGCATCAAACTTTAATATTCTTTTTGGATGCTTTTGAGACTCTTAGCATGCCTGAAATTGCTTAAAATTGCATGAAACTTGACAGACAGATCACATTTATTAGCCAGTAGACATGTGCAAAGTTTCAGAAACGGGCGTGGTGCAGGGGCTCAGTAGCGCCACCTTTTGTGACAAAAGTGTGTGTTTGGGGGGGGTTAGTTTCATCTACAGTTACAAAACTTTTTCAACTTGATGAAAATACTTTAAAGATGCTAAATTGTGAACGGATATTGAATATCTCAAACGGTTTTGCTATGGCGAGGGATTATGTCAAAAAAAGAATCAGGAAATGTCTCATATCTTTCTAAAATGTAATTATACACCATTTATTTTTCTATAAAATTATACTAATATTAGAACTAAACCCATTGTATTCCTTTTTTTCAATTTAAGATTTATGTTTAAGTTTAAAAACAGCCAGAATGGTTGTTTAGCCAAAAAAATAAAAAAAAATAAAATCATTCATAGTGCTTTACTGCCCTCTTGTGTTCAAAATCAGGTAGGCCAATTGATGCTACTATGGGAATATTTTCCCACCGTGACTCCGCTGGGGGCTTTAAAATCGCTAACTTGAAAGCGAAAGTAACGGACGTCTCCACAAGACGTGCAGCTGTGAGCATTTTCGTTTCATTTTAAAAGAAGCCCGGGCGGGGGCGGATTTCTTGAATGTATTTTACAAAATCACAATGTTGTGTTTGATTGCGAGTATCCAAAAATAAGTAAACACTTTGCAGTTTGAATGATCTTCTTGAATAAAATGACGGAGTAGCCAATGTTTCCACTGTTCGATCGCGGACGTCCACACGGACATTGATAATGGTGGCGCGTGCAGAGCGCGTGCTTGAATTGTGAGTTCAATAGTCTATTATTTTTCACGGAAAACACAACAACAAAAGAGTATAATGATAGATTCGCTTAAATAGGCGCTTTTACATAAAATAGCCTATTCCGTCATCATCTTTTCAGTCAGCTCTTCACTCTCGTGATTAATGAAATTTGACTCCTGTTGCTGATATTTGCTGCAACTTTCGTTCAGCTCACAATTTAGTAAGCAAACACGCTTCAAATGTGTTTATTTTATTTTTGTGTATATATATGTGTGTATATATATATATATATATATATATATTATATATATATATATATATAGCTTATGTTTCAAATATGAGTTAATTAACAATCGTTGGAAAGAATGATACTTTTAAACATATCACTAAACCGTCATTAGGTGTCGCCAGGCGACCGTCTTAATGAGCGAGTCATTGATTTATTCGTTCAAACGATTCGTTCGAACGGCTGAGTCATTCATGAATGAGACAGATTATGGATTGGTCGTTGAATCTTTGAGTCAACCGATTTGTTCAAAATGCTGAATCATTCAGTAATGAGAACGCGTTGCTGTGAGATGCTCGATGGTTCTGCTGTGATCTTTGTTGAACTATTTTCGCTGCTGAAACAGAAAAAAAGTCAATATTGCATCTAAAATGTAAGTGATTTGACGTGTGTGTGTGTGTGTGTGTGTGTGTGTGATTGTGTCTGTTACAGTGATTGTTTAACCCTTGTTAAAGTTTAGGCTTTGTATTTTTGGATATATATCTTTTTATATATAAAAAAATTGCATACAACCCATATATTTTAAATGTATTGTTTGCTTTAAATTACATTGAGATTTGTATGTTTGGTAATTGAACCTGAATGAATTTTAAATGAATGTGCGATATTTCAGATCATATTTTTGTTTTCCTTAAAATTTGAACTAACACTAACTTTACTCTCATCTGAATGATAGATTATTTATTTATGTCTAAAATAAAAGCACATTTGATTTTTCTTTTTTAATCAATGTAGAATGTGTAACTGAAAAAATAAACAGATTAGGGCTCTGTTCGAGAACAAGAAATGAAAACCAATGCAATATGATGAATGTCCAAAAGATTTTTTTGCTTTTAAACTATGTGTGTCTGTGTGTGTGTGTGTGTGTGTGTGTGTAAGAGATTTTGGTTGGGTGACAGTTGTAGTTTACAGTTTGACAAAAGCACAATGTTGTGTTTTATTGCGATTGTACACAAATATAAGTAAACACTTTGTAGTTTGAATAATGTCCTGTATGAACAAAAGGACGGAGTATGTTTTTATGTCTACATTGTTCAATCACGCCTCACACACACACACACACACACAAAAACTATTTTTCTAATCAGATCAGGCAAATATTCTGTCTTGGCACACTTCATATAACTTTCAAACTTGTGTACTTATTTCATGTTTCCATTAAGTCCATGAGACCGTAGGGTGTCTCATTTTTCATTTTAGGTTTCAGAAGGTTGCTCACGCATACTTTGTGGTTGATATGTGCCCTCAATGCACACTTTTGCAGAGCCCACACTGATGCAAGCTCTACAGCACACATCTTCTCAAAGGTCAAAGCGGGGTTACGTTATTGCCCGTCACGCACAGTAACCCTAAAGGCACCGGGGGTGGCGGTGCCACCGGCTTGTTTATATATATATATATATATATATATATATAAATATAGCTGCGAGCAGCGATGAAGGGCCAAAGCCGGCGGCACCGCCACTCCAGTGCCTTTAGGTAATTAAAGGCACCGGGGTTGCGGTGCCACCGGCTTGGGCCCGTAATCGCTGCTCGCAGCTATATTTATTATTATTATTATTATTATTTTACTACCTTTTGGGCACTTTTGGGGGCCTTAACGTGCTCAAAAACTCTTGAAACTTTGCACACGGGTCAGAACCCGCGGCCATCAGGGCCGGGCTGAAGCTGGTACCCGGGCGTGGCAGGGGGGCTCGACAGCGCCACCTGGAACGGGGTTTGAACACTTGTCCATATATCAAACACGCTTGCATGTAATAATCTGAAACTCGCTACACTTATATATCTCATGGGGCCGAACAACTTTCGTGCTCTAAGTTTTACGCCAGCCCAACAGGAAGTCGGCTATTTAGGGTTGTTTGGAAACGCATGCTCAGGAATTTGAAACACTTCTCCTAGGGAATTCCCCCGTTCGTCTCCAAACTCGGTGTGCATGAAGTTAAGACATTGAGGATGAAAAATTGCCAGGGGATTTTTGATATCTCGAACGGTTTGGCCGTGGCGAGGAAACGAATTTATGGCGAATAATGGAAACAGGAAGTGTGTTATAACTTCTGCATACATTAACTGATCTTGATGAAACCTTAACAGTGTGTTCGCTGTAAGAGGCTGATCACATGGATGTGACTATTGTGAGTCAAAGTTATAGCGCCACCAACTGGCAGCAGGAAGTGTGTCACTTTCAAAATGCTTTGAAATCACCCTCTTATTTTTACCCGATTTGCTTCAAACTTCATCTGTATAATGTAAATACACGCCAGATGTAGACCTGTGAAAGGATTATTGATATCTTAAATACTGTTGCCATGGCAACGCATTAAACTTTAATATTCTTTTTGAATGCTTTTGAGGCTCTTAACATTCTTCAAATTGCATAAAACTCGACAGACACATTACATTTATTAGCTAGTAGACATGTGCAAAGTTTCAGAAACGGGCGTGGTAAGGGGCTCAGTAGCGCCACCTTTAGTCAAAAATGGGGTATTAGTTTTACCTACAGTAACAAAAAAAGGAAAGGAAAATTGTTCTCCTCGAGCCGGACAACTTTCTAATTTACACTCACTAGCTCAGATCGACAGGAAGTCAGATATTTTGGTTTGAATGTGATTTTCAGGAGGATTTTCTCCCTCCCTCTCTCTCTGTCTCTGCATCTATGTGTGTGTGTGTGTGGGGGGGGGGGGGGGGGGGGGGTGCGGGGATTGTCTGTTGAGTGAAAATGCTTTTAAAATAGTTTTTCAAGGTTTTGGGGCCCTTAACGTGCACGAAAACTCTTGAAACTTTGCACACAGGTCAGAACCCGCGGCCATCAGGGCCGGGCTGAAGATGGTACCCGGGCGTGGCAGGGGGGCTCGACAGCGCCCCCTGGAACGGGGTTCGAAAACTTGGTCCATAAATCAAACACACTTGCATGTAATAATATGAAACTCGGTACACATATAGATCTCATCGGTTCATATATACTTCATGCTCTTACTTTTTACCCCATCCCAACAGGAAGTCGGCTATTTAGGGTTGTTTGTTAAACGCATGCGCTCTTAACATACTTGAAATAACATGAAACTCGACAGACACATCACATTTATTAGCCAGTAGACATGTGCAAAGTTTCAGAAACGGGCGTGGTGCAGGGGCTCAGTAGCGCCACCTTTTGACAAAAGTGGGGGTGTTAGTTCTATAGTTTTACCTACAATCATAAAACTCGGTACGCATATTGTTCAGATCAAGCCGGACAACTTTCTAATTTACTCTCATTAGCTCAGACCAAGAGGGAGTCAGATATTTTAGTTTGAATGTGGATGTTTCTGAGAATTTTCTCTCCCTCTCTTTCCGTCTCTGTGTGTGAGGGATTTGTCTATTGATTTTAATGCATTTCAAGGTTTCAGGGGATTTTGGGACTCTTAACGTGCTCAAAAACTTTTGAAATTTTGCACACAGGTCAGAACCCACGGCCATCAGGGCCGGGCTGAAGCTGGTACCCGGGCGTGGCAGGGGGGCTCAACAGCGCCCCCTTGAACGGGGTCCGACAATTTGGTCCATATATTCAACACGCTTGCATGAATTAATATGAAACTCAGTACACATATAGATCTCATCGGGCCAAACATTTTACCCCTGGTCAAGTTTTACGCCAGCCCAACAGGAAGTCGGCTATTATGGGTTGTTTGGAAAACGCTTGCTGTGGAATTTGAAGTACTACTCCTAGGCAATTCATTCAATCATCGCCAAACTAGGCGTGCATGAAGTCAAGACATTGAGGATGCTAAATTGCTGACGGATTTTTGATATCTCGAACGGTTTGGCCGTGGCGAGGAAATGAATTTTCATGACTAAAAAAGGACATATAAAGTGTGTTATAACTTAGTTAGATTTACCTACAGTTACAAAACTCAGCTTGTATATTCTTCTCCTCAAGCCAAACAACTTTCTAATTTACAGTCAATAGCTCCAACCCTCAGAAAGTCAGATATTGTGGTTTGAATGTGGATTTCATGAAATGGTATCTCTCTCTGTCACTCTTTGACAGAGAGAGGGCCCCCTCCCATTCTATGTGTGTGTGTGTGTGTGGCTGTCTGTGTGGGGAGGGAGGGGGAGGGAGGGCTGGTGTCTGTGTTTATATGTGTGTGTGTGGCTGGCTGGCTGTTACAGTGACATGATATTAAGCCTTTCATTGCTGTGTGATTTTTCCTGCATTAAAGGATAAAGAAATCTCTAAGGCCTTGTCTTTTTGCATAACAATTTTGTATTTTTTTAAAATTACAAAATATGCACAGAACCAAGATCTTTTAAATGTATAGTTTGCTTTAAATAAAATTAAGATTGTATTGGTAATTGAAGCTGAATGAATTTAAAATGAATGTGCTATATTTCAGAACAATATATTTGTTTTCCTTAAAATTGTAAAACACTAACTTTATTCTCATCTGAATTATAAATAATTTATTCCTGTATAAAATAAAAACACATTTGAATTTTTCTTTTTTAATCAATGTAGATTGTGTAATTGAAAAATAAACAGATTAGGGCTCTGAGGACAATAAATGAAAATCAATGCGATGTGGTGAATGTCCAAAAGATGGCATCCACAGACTGTTTTAAATGGGGTTGGATAAATATTTTTTGCTTTTAGACAGTGTGTGCGTGTGATTTTAGTTTGGTGACAGTTGTAGGTTACAGTTTGACAAGAGTTTATAGTTTGAAAAAAGCACTTTGTTGTGTTTTATTGGACGGAGTATGTTTTTATGTGTAACAGTTCAATCGCACCCGCACCTCACACACACACACACACACACACACACACACACACACATATTGAAACCTGAGTGAAGTACAAAGCCCATAATAAAGAATAGTTTAGCATCCAAATACATCGCAAATGTTGAAACAGTTTGATTCTAATGAGAGAGTTACGTGAGCCAAACACCACTTACTTTCACTTTCGCTTTCAATTATTTCGGTTAATTCTTAATTATAGTTTTTTTGAATTCTTGTTCTGTTCTGAATATCATTAAATTTAAAGAATTGCTTGTGTAATATTTTGAGTGTATCATCAAAACAGAATAATTCTCTCGGTTTAGTGATTCCCTAGTTTTTTTTATTGTTTTCATTGTTCTCAGGTAAGGCAAGTGATATATAAATATATATATATATATATATATATATATATATATATATATATATAATTTATATTAAAAAAAAAAATTTATATATATATATATATATATGTATTTTATATATATATATATAATTTATATATTATATATATATATATATATATATATATATATATATATATATATATATATATATATAAATATAGCTGCGAGCAGCGATGAAGGGCCAAACCCGGGGGCACCGCCACCCCGGTGCCTTTAGGTAACTAAAGGAACCGGGGCTGCGGTGCCACCGGCTTGGGCCCGTAATCGCTGCTCGCAGCTATATATATATATATATATATAAATTATATATATATATAAAAAATACATATATATATATATATATATATATATATATATTATTATTAGGGCCCAAGCCTTGAAAAGGCGAAGGCCCTATTGTTTTCCTTAGGATTATTATTAGGGCCCAAGCCTTGAAAAGGCGAAGGCCCTATTGTTTTCCTTAGGATTATTATTTATTATTATTATTATTATTAGGGCCCAAGCCTTGAAAAGGCGAAGGCCCTATTGTTTTCCTTAGGATTATTATTTATTATTATTAGGGCCCAAGCCTTGAAAAGGCGAAGGCCCTATTGTTTTCCTTAGGATTATTATTAGGGCCCAAGCCTTGAAAAGGCGAAGGCCCTATTGTTTTCCTAAGGATTATTATTTATTATTATTATTATTATTATTATTATTATTATTTTACTACCTTTTGGGCACTTTTGGGGGCCTTAACGTGCTCGAAAACTCTTGAAACTTTGCACACATCTCAGAACCCGCGGCCATCAGGGCCGGGCTGAAGCTGGTACCCGGGCGTGGCAGGGGGGCTCGACAGCGCCCCCTGGAACGGGGTTTGAACACTTGGTCCATAAATCAAACACGCTTGCATGTAATAATATGAAACTCAGTACACATATAGATCTCATCGGTTCATATATACTTCATGCTCTTACTTTTTACCCCAGCCCAACAGGAAGTCGGCTATTAAGGGTTGTTTGGAAAACACATGCAATGGAATGTGAAATACTCCTCCTAGAGAATTCAAACACACGGCACGAAACTCGGTCAGCATGAAGTCAAGACACTGAGGATGAAAAATTGCCAGGGGATTTTTGATATCTCGAACGGTTTGGCCGTGGCGAGTAAACGAAATTATGGCGAGAAACGTGAAACAGGAAGTGTGTTATAACTACTGCATACATTAACTAATCTCGATGAAACTTCAGCAGTGTGTTCGTTGTAAGAGCCCGATCACATGGATGTGACTATTGTGAGTCAAAGTTATAGCGCCACCAACTGGAAGCAGGAAGTGTGTCACTTTCAAAATGCTTTTAAATCACCCTCTTATTTTTACCCGATTTGCTTCAAACTTCATGTGCATAATGTAGACACACGCCAGATGTAGACCTGTGAAAGGATTATTGATATCTTAGATACTGTTGCCATGGCAATGCATCAAACATTAATATTCCTTTTTTTAAGCTTTTTCATGCTTTTTTATGCTTTCGGGCACTTTTGGGGTTCTTAACGTGCTCAAAAACTCTTGAAACTTTGCACACGGGACAAAACCCGCGGCCATCAGGGCCAGGCTGAAGCTGGTACCCGGGCGTGGCAGGGGGGCTCGACAGCGCCCCCTTGAACGGGTCAGACAATTTGGTCCATATATCCAACACGCTTTACCCTATTTGCTTCAAACTTGATGTGTATAATGTAGACACAAGCCAGATGTAGACCTGTGAAAGGATTGTTGATATCTTAGATGCTGTTGCCGTGACAACGCATCAAACTTTAATATTCTTTTTGGATACTTTTGAGATTCTTAGCGCACTTTTGGGGCCCTTAACATGCTCAAAAACTCTTGAAACTTTGCACACGGGTCAGAAACCGCGGCCATCAGGGCCGGGCTGAAGCTGGTACCCGGGCGTGGCAGGGGGGCTCGACAGCGCCCCCTGGAATGGGGTCCGAAAACTTGGTCCATAAATCAAACAGGCTTTACCCGATTTGCTTCAAACTTGATGTGTATAATGTAGACACACGCCAGATTTAGACCTGTGAAAGGATTGTTGATATCTTAGATGCTGTTGCCGTGACAACGCATCAAACTTTAATATTCTTTTTGGATACTTTTGAGACTCTCAGCGCACTTTGGGGGCCCTTAACGTGCTCAAAAACTCTTGAAACTTTGCACACGGGTCAGAACCCGTGGCCATCAGGGCCGGGCTGAAGCTGGTACCCGGGCGTGGCAGGGGGGCTCGACAGTGCCCCCTGGAACGGGGTCCGAAAACTTGGTCCATAAATCAAACACGCTTGAATGTAATAATATGAAACTCGTTACACATATAGATCTCATCGATTCATATATCCTTTGTACTTTTACTTTTTACCCCAGCCCAACAGGAAGTCGGCTATTATGGTTTGTTTGGAAGCGTATGCCCCTGGAATTCGATATACTCCTCCTAGAGAATTCAACCAATCGCAACGAAACTCGGTCAGCATGATGTCAAGACATTGAGGATGAAAAATTGCCAGGGGATTTCTGATATCTCGAACGGTTTGGCCGTGACGAGGAAACGAATTTATGGCGAATAATGGAAACAGGAAGTGTGTTATAACTTCTGCATACATTAACTGATCTTGATGAAACTTCAACAGTGTGTTCGCTGTGAGAGGCCGATCACATGGATGTGACTATTGTGAGTCAAAGTTATAGCGCCACCAACTGGCAGCATGAAGTGTGTCACTTTCAAAATACTTTGAAATCACCCTCTTATTTTTACCCGATTTGCTTCAAACTTGATGTGTATAATGTAAATACACGGCAGATGTAGACCTGTGAAAGGATTATTGATATCTTAGATACTGTTGCCATGGCAACGCATCAAACTTTAATATTCTTTTTGGATGCTTTTGAGACTCTTAGCATGCCTGAAATTGCTTAAAATTGCATGAAACTTGACAGACAGATCACATTTATTAGCCAGTAGACATGTGCAAAGTTTCAGAAACGGGCGTGGTGCAGGGGCTCAGTAGCGCCACCTTTTGTGGCAAAAGTGTGTGTGGGGGGGGGGGGTTAGTTTCATCTACAGTTACAAAACTTTTTCAACTTGATGAAAATACATTAAAGATGCTAAATTGTGAACGGATATTGAATATCTCAAACGGTTTTGCTATGGCGAGGGATTATGTCAAAAAAAGAATCAGGAAATGTCTCATATCTTTCTAAAATGTAATTATACACCATTTATTTTTCTATAAAATTATACTAATATTAGAAGTAAACCCATTGTATTCCTTTTTTTCAATTTAAGATTTATGTTTAAGTTTAAAAACAGCCAGAATGGTTGTTTAGCCAAAAAAATAAAAAAAAATAAAAATCATTCATAGTGCTTTACTGCCCTCTTGTGTTCAAAATCAGGTAGGCCAATTGATGCTACTATGGGAATATTTTCCCACCGTGACTCCGCTGGGGGCTTTAAAATCGCTAACTTGAAAGCGAAAGTAACGGACGTCTCCACAAGACGTGCAGCTGTGAGCATTTTTGTTTCATTTTAAAAGAAGCCCCATTTCGGGGGCGGATTTCTTGAATGTATTTTACAAAATCACAATGTTGTGTTTGATTGCGAGTATCCAAAAATAAGTAAACACTTTGCAGTTTGAATGATCTTCTTGAATAAAATGACGGAGTAGCCAATGTTTCCACTGTTCGATCGCGGACGTCCACACGGACATTGATAATGGTGGCGCGTGCAGAGCGCGTGCTTGAATTGTGAGTTCAATAGTCTATTATTTTTCACGGAAAACACAACAACAAAAGAGTATAATGATAGATTCGCTTAAATAGGCGCTTTTACATAAAATGCCTATTCCGTCATCATCTTTTCAGTCAGCTCTTCACTCTCGTGATTAATGAAATTTGACTCCTGTTGCTGATATTTGCTGCAACTTTCGTTCAGCTCACAATTTAGTAAGCAAACACGCTTCAAATGTGTTTATTTTATTTTTGTGTATATATGTGTATATATATATATATATATATATATATATATATATATATATATATATATATAGCTTATGTTTCAAATATGAGTTAATTAACAATCGTTGGAAAGAATGATACTTTTAAACATATCACTAAACCGTCATTAGGTGTCGCCAGGCGACCGTCTTAATGAGCGAGTCATTGATTCATTCGTTCAAACGATTCGTTCGAACGGCTGAGTCATTCATGAATGAGACAGATTATGGATTGGTCGTTGAATCTTTGAGTCAACCGATTTGTTCAAAATGCTGAATCATTCAGTAATGAGAACGCGTTGCTGTGAGATGCTCGATGGTTCTGCTGTGATCTTTGTTGAACTATTTTCGCTGCTGAAACAGAAAAAAAGTCAATATTGCATCTAAAATGTAAGTGATTTGACGTGTGTGTGTGTGTGTGTGTGTGTGTGTGTGTGATTGTGTCTGTTACAGTGATTGTTTAACCCTTGTTAAAGTTTAGGCTTTGTATTTTTGGATATATATCTTTTTATATATAAAAAAATTGCATACAACCCATATATTTTAAATGTATTGTTTGCTTTAAATTACATTGAGATTTGTATGTTTGGTAATTGAACCTGAATGAATTTTAAATGAATGTGCGATATTTCAGATCATATTTTTGTTTTCCTTAAAATTTTAACTAACACTAACTTTACTCTCATCTGAATGATAGATTATTTATTTATGTCTAAAATAAAAGCACATTTGATTTTTCTTTTTTAATCAATGTAGAATGTGTAACTGAAAAAATAAACAGATTAGGGCTCTGTTCGAGAACAAGAAATGAAAACCAATGCAATATGATGAATGTCCAAAAGATTTTTTTGCTTTTAAACTATGTGTGTGTGTGTGTGTGTGTGTGTAAGAGATTTTGGTTGGGTGACAGTTGTAGTTTACAGTTTGACAAAAGCACAATGTTGTGTTTTATTGCGATTGTACACAAATATAAGTAAACACTTTGTAGTTTGAATAATGTCCTGTATGAACAAAAGGACGGAGTATGTTTTTATGTCTACATTGTTCAATCACGCCTCACACACACACACACACACACAAAAACTATTTTTCTAATCAGATCAGGCAAATATTCTGTCTTGGCACACTTCATATAACTTTCAAACTTGTGTACTTATTTCATGTGTCCATTAAGTCCATGAGACCGTAGGGTGTCTCATTTTTCATTTTAGGTTTCAGAAGGTTGCTCACGCATACTTTGTGGTTGATATGTGCCCTCAATGCACACTTTTGCAGAGCCCACACTGATGCAAGCTCTACAGCACACATCTTCTCAAAGGTCAAAGCGGGGTTACGTTATTGCCCGTCACGCACAGTAACCCTAAAGGCACCGGGGTGGCGGTGCCACCGGCTTGTTTATATATATATATATATATATATATATATATATATATATATATATAAATATAGCTGCGAGCAGCGATGAAGGGCCAAAGCCGGCGGCACCGCCACTCCGGTGCCTTTAGGTAATTAAAGGCACCGGGGTTGCGGTGCCACCGGCTTGGGCCCGTAATCGCTGCTCGCAGCTATATTTAGGGCCCAAGCCTTGAAAAGGCGAAGGCCCTATTGTTTTCCTAAGGATTATTATTTATTATTATTATTATTAGGGCCCAAGCCTTGAAAAGGCGAAGGCCCTATTGTTTTCCTTAGGATTATTATTTATTATTATTATTATTATTATTTTACTACCTTTTGGGCACTTTTGGGGGCCTTAACGTGCTCGAAAACTCTTGAAACTTTGCACACATCTCAGAACCCGCGGCCATCAGGGCCGGGCTGAAGCTGGTACCCGGGCGTGGCAGGGGGGCTCGACAGCGCCCCCTGGAACGGGGTTTGAACACTTGGTCCATAAATCAAACACGCTTGCATGTAATAATATGAAACTCAGTACACATATAGATCTCATCGGTTCATATATACTTCATGCTCTTACTTTTTACCCCAGCCCAACAGGAAGTCGGCTATTAAGGGTTGTTTGGAAAACACATGCAATGGAATGTGAAATACTCCTCCTAGAGAATTCAAACACACGGCACGAAACTCGGTCAGCATGAAGTCAAGACACTGAGGATGAAAAATTGCCAGGGGATTTTTGATATCTCGAACGGTTTGGCCGTGGCGAGTAAACGAAATTATGGCGAGAAACGTGAAACAGGAAGTGTGTTATAACTACTGCATACATTAACTAATCTTGATGAAACTTCAGCAGTGTGTTCGTTGTAAGAGCCCGATCACATGGATGTGACTATTGTGAGTCAAAGTTATAGCGCCACCAACTGGAAGCAGGAAGTGTGTCACTTTCAAAATGCTTTTAAATCACCCTCTTATTTTTACCCGATTTGCTTCAAACTTCATGTGCATAATGTAGACACACGCCAGATGTAGACCTGTGAAAGGATTATTGATATCTTAGATACTGTTGCCATGGCAATGCATCAAACATTAATATTCCTTTTTTTAAGCTTTTTCATGCTTTTTTATGCTTTCGGGCACTTTTGGGGTTCTTAACGTGCTCGAAAACTCTTGAAACTTTGCACATGGGACAAAACCCGCGGCCATCAGGGCCAGGCTGAAGCTGGTACCCGGGCGTGGCAGGGGGGCTCGACAGCGCCCCCTTGAACGGGTCAGACAATTTGGTCCATATATCCAACACGCTTTACCCTATTTGCTTCAAACTTGATGTGTATAATGTAGACACAAGCCAGATGTAGACCTGTGAAAGGATTGTTGATATCTTAGATGCTGTTGCCGTGACAACGCATCAAACTTTAATATTCTTTTTGGATACTTTTGAGATTCTTAGCGCACTTTTGGGGCCCTTAACGTGCTCAAAAACTCTTGAAACTTTGCACACGGGTCAGAAACCGCGGCCATCAGGGCCGGGCTGAAGCTGGTACCCGGGCGTGGCAGGGGGGCTCGACAGCGCCCCCTGGAATGGGGTCCGAAAACTTGGTCCATAAATCAAACAGGCTTTACCCGATTTGCTTCAAACTTGATGTGTATAATGTAGACACACGCCAGATTTAGACCTGTGAAAGGATTGTTGATATCTTAGATGCTGTTGCCGTGACAACGCATCAAACTTTAATATTCTTTTTGGATACTTTTGAGACTCTCAGCGCACTTTGGGGGCCCTTAACGTGCTCAAAAACTCTTGAAACTTTGCACACGGGTCAGAACCCGTGGCCATCAGGGCCGGGCTGAAGCTGGTACCCGGGCGTGGCAGGGGGGCTCGACAGTGCCCCCTGGAACGGGGTCCGAAAACTTGGTCCATAAATCAAACACGCTTGAATGTAATAATATGAAACTCGGTACACATATAGATCTCATCGATTCATATATCCTTTGTACTTTTACTTTTTACCCCAGCCCAACAGGAAGTCGGCTATTATGGTTTGTTTGGAAGCGTATGCCCCTGGAATTCGATATACTCCTCCTAGAGAATTCAACCAATCGCCACGAAACTCGGTCAGCATGAAGTCAAGACATTGAGGATGAAAAGTTGCCAGGGGATTTTTGATATCTCGAACGGTTTGGCTGTGGCGAGGAAACGAATTTATGGCGAATAAAGGAAACAGGAAGTGTGTTATAACTTCTGCATACATTAACTGATCTTGATGAAACTTCAGCAGTGTGTTCGCTGTAAGAGTCCGATCACATGGATGTGACTATTGTGAGTCAAAGTTATAGCGCCACCAACTGGCAGCAGGAAGTGTGTCACTTCCTAAAGGCTTTGAAATCACCCTCTTATTTTTACCCAATTTGCTTCAAACTTTATGTGTATAATGTAGACACACGGCAGATGTAGACCTGAGAAAGGATTATTGATATCTTAGATACTGTTGCCGTGGCAACGCATCAAACTTTATTATTCTTTGTTGATGCTTTTGAGACTCTTAACATACTTGAAATTGCATGAAACCCGACAGACACATCACATTTATTAGACAGTAGACATGTGCAGAGTTTCAGAAACGGGCATAGTGAGAGCAATTAGAGAATAATGTTTAAGTTTAAAAACAGCCAGAATGGTTGTTTAGTCAAAAAAATTTTTTTTCCAAATCATACATAGTGTTATACTGCCCTCTTGTGTTCAAAATCAGGTAAAAAGCGAAAGTAAAATAAGGACGTCTGCACAATTCATTAATAATGGTGCAGAGTAGAGTGAGCTTTTTCAATTAATTCCTATGGAAGTAGGAATGAACTAAACAACGTTCGCTCTGTTCTGCTCGTCCCTCACCGTGGGCGCGCAGAGTTATGAATGCCCGTGCAGCCGTGAGCATTTTAGTTTCATTTTAAAATTAGCGCCATTTCGGGGGACGTATTACTTTAATTTATTTAACAAAAACACAATGTTGTGTTTAATTGCGAGTGTACACAAATATAAGTAAACACTTTGACGTTTGAATGATGTCCTGTATGAAGAAAATGACGGAGTATGTTTCACTGTTCAATCGCGCTGAGCCACCCAGACCCCCACACACACACTGACACACACACACACACACACACACACACACACACACACACAAACACACACACACACACACACACAATAATAAAACATTCAACCTAACATATACAAATTACACTGCTATGTTGAAATAGTCAGTAGTACAATTTGTATCATTCACAGTAAGCACCGCTCCACTGTGATTTTTCCAAGCACATTTTTGCACAAGTGAAGAGGATGATTTTTTCCGTCGATATTGGAACGTGAGTGAAGTACAAAGCCTGTAATAAAGAATAGTTTAGCATCCAAATACATCGCAAATGTTGCAACATTTAGATTCTAAAGAGAGATTTACGTGAGCCTAACACCACTTACTTTTACTTTTGTTTTAAATTATTTCGTTTTGGCTTTATTATAGTTATTTTTTTATTTGTGTTCTGTTCTGAATATCATTAAATTTAAAGGATTTGTTGTGGAATATTTTGAGTGTATAATCAAATAACACTAAACCGTCACTAGGTGTCGCCAGGCGACCGTCTTAATGAGCGGGTCATTGATTCATTCGTTCAAACGATTCGTTTGAACGACTGAGTCATTCATGAATGAGACAGATGTTTATGGATTGGTCATTGAATCTTTGAGTCAACCAATTTGTTCAAAATGCTGAATCATTCAGTAATGAGAAAACACGTTGCTGTGAGATGCAATGGTTCTGCTGTGATCTTTGTTTAACTATTTTCGCTGCTGAAACAGAAGAACAGTCAATATTGCATCTAAAATGTAAGTGACTTGACACGTGTGTGTGTGTGTGTGTGTGTGTGTGTGTGTGTGTGTGTGCGTGTGAGTGCGTGCGTGCGTGTGTGTGTGTGTGTGTGTGTGTGTGTGCAATCAATCCCAGGTAAGAGGCATGAATAATGAGAATTGGACTTCTAGGAGTGAGGTTAATATTCCGGAGATGGTTCCCTCGGATTGTGAAAAGGAGGCGGCGCGGGAGTGGCCAGGCATTGCGCTACTTCTGTTTCAAAGTTTAAAACAATGCTAATATCATTTTTTTGAACGATTTCATTACAAATGTTTATTTTATATATTTATAAAATATTATAAAATATAATAACTATGTTTTGTCCTATTAACAAAAGACAGGCAATGTACTATTAACAAATGTTAATAGTTTTTTAAAAGTTAAAATGATACTTTATGCATTTGTTTTGTGTCAGATGATTAACAATATAAATTAAACAAAGCTTAAAACAAACAAAATAATAAAACGAAAACAAAGCTTGAACATTTTATTTAATTGAAAAGCCTTTTTGAAATAAAATGTGTTTTTTTCCCTCTGAAATAGCAAAAGCATCGCACACTTAGCTGTACCTGCTCTAAATAAATAATAGTATTTAAATAAAAATACAAAATCGAAAAAATAAATTATATAAAACAAAATCAAATCAAAGAAAATAAATCTTATTAAAGTTATGCAGGCACACATTTAACAATAATTTTCAAGTGACAAATAAAATCAATCAAAATTCCTTACACATGGAGTTAATCCTGACGATTCCTGAGGCGCCTTTCCTCATGACACTCGCTTTTTTTTTCGAAGATATATTTTCTTTGGTTTGATTTTGTTTTTGTAATAATTTATTTTATTTAGTTCGATTTTGTATTTTTATTGAATTACTCTTTTTTATTTAGAGCAGGTACAGCTAGTGTGTGATGCTTTTGCTATTTCAGAGGAAAACAATAATTTTATTTAATTAATAATTTTTGTTTCAGTCCACCATATAATTATGTTGTGTTTGATCTATGGAAAAAAGTTAGTTGTGAAATGGTTGAATATTAACAAAAGTTAATAGTTTTTTACAAGTTAGAATAATACGATATATATATATATATATAAACAAGCCGGTGGCACCGCCACCCCGGTGCCTTTACGGTTACTGTGCATGACGGGCAATATCGTAACTCCGCTTTGACCTTTGAGAAGATGTGTGCTATAGAGCTTGCATTGGTGTGGGCTCTGCAAAAGTGTGTGTGTGTGTGTGAGGCGTGATTGAACAATGTAGACATATATATATATATATATGTAAAGGCACCGGGGTGGCGGTGCCACCGGCTTGTTTATATATATATATATATATATATATATATATATGAATATAGCTGCGAGCAGCGATGAAGGGCCAAAGCCGGCGGCACCGCCACTCCGGTGCCTTTAGGTAACTAAAGGCACCGGGGTTGCGGTGCCACCGGCTTGGGCCCGTAATCGCTGCTCGCAGCTATATTTATTATTATTATTATTATTATTATTATTTTACTACCTTTTGGGCACTTTTGGGGGCCTTAACGTGCTCGAAAACTCTTGAAACTTTGCACACATCTCAGAACCCGCGGCCATCAGGGCCGGGCTGAAGCTGGTACCCGGGCGTGGCAGGGGGGCTCGACAGCGCCCCCTGGAACGGGGTTTGAACACTTGGTCCATAAATCAAACACGCTTGCATGTAATAATATGAAACTCAGTACACATATAGATCTCATCGGTTCATATATACTTCATGCTCTTACTTTTTACCCCAGCCCAACAGGAAGTCGGCTATTAAGGGTTGTTTGGAAAACACATGCAATGGAATGTGAAATACTCCTCCTAGAGAATTCAAACACACGGCACGAAACTCGGTCAGCATGAAGTCAAGACACTGAGGATGAAAAATTGCCAGGGGATTTTTGATATCTCGAACGGTTTGGCCGTGGCGAGTAAACGAAATTATGGCGAGAAACGTGAAACAGGAAGTGTGTTATAACTACTGCATACATTAACTAATCTTGATGAAACTTCAGCAGTGTGTTCGTTGTAAGAGCCCGATCACATGGATGTGACTATTGTGAGTCAAAGTTATAGCGCCACCAACTGGAAGCAGGAAGTGTGTCACTTTCAAAATGCTTTTAAATCACCCTCTTATTTTTACCCGATTTGCTTCAAACTTCATGTGCATAATGTAGACACACGCCAGATGTAGACCTGTGAAAGGATTATTGATATCTTAGATACTGTTGCCATGGCAATGCATCAAACATTAATATTCCTTTTTTTAAGCTTTTTCATGCTTTTTTATGCTTTCGGGCACTTTTGGGGTTCTTAACGTGCTCGAAAACTCTTGAAACTTTGCACACGGGACAAAACCCGCGGCCATCAGGGCCAGGCTGAAGCTGGTACCCGGGCGTGGCAGGGGGGCTCGACAGCGCCCCCTTGAACGGGTCAGACAATTTGGTCCATATATCCAACACGCTTTACCCTATTTGCTTCAAACTTGATGTGTATAATGTAGACACAAGCCAGATGTAGACCTGTGAAAGGATTGTTGATATCTTAGATGCTGTTGCCGTGACAACGCATCAAACTTTAATATTCTTTTTGGATACTTTTGAGATTCTTAGCGCACTTTTGGGGCCCTTAACGTGCTCAAAAACTCTTGAAACTTTGCACACGGGTCAGAAACCGCGGCCATCAGGGCCGGGCTGAAGCTGGTACCCGGGCGTGGCAGGGGGGCTCGACAGCGCCCCCTGGAATGGGGTCCGAAAACTTGGTCCATAAATCAAACAGGCTTTACCCGATTTGCTTCAAACTTGATGTGTATAATGTAGACACACGCCAGATTTAGACCTGTGAAAGGATTGTTGATATCTTAGATGCTGTTGCCGTGACAACGCATCAAACTTTAATATTCTTTTTGGATACTTTTGAGACTCTCAGCGCACTTTGGGGGCCCTTAACGTGCACGAAAACTCTTGAAACTTTGCACACAGGTCAGAACCCGCGGCCATCAGGGCCGGGCTGAAGATGGTACCCGGGCGTGGCAGGGGGGCTCGACAGCGCCCCCTGGAACGGGGTGCGAAAACTTGGTCCATAAATCAAACACGCTTGCATGTAATAATATGAAACTCGGTAGACATATAGATCTCATCGGTTCATATATCCTTTGTACTTTTACTTTTTACCCCAGCCCAACAGGAAGTCGGCTATAATGGTTTGTTTGGAAGCGTATGCCCCTGGAATTCGATATACTCCTCCTAGAGAATTCAACCAATCGCAACGAAACTCGGTCAGCATGAAGTCAAGACATTGAGGATGAAAAATTGCCAGGGGATTTTTGATATCTCGAACGATTTGGCCGTGGCGAGGAAACGAATTTATGGCGAATAATGGAAACAGGAAGTGTGTTATAACTTCTGCATACATTAACTGATCTTGATGAAACTTCAACAGTGTGTTCGCTGTAAGAGGCCGATCACATGGATGTGACTATTATGAGTCAAAGTTATAGCGCCACCAACTGGCAGCAGGAAGTGTGTCACTTTCAAAATGCTTTGAAATCACCCTCTTATTTTTACCCGATTTGCTTCAAACTTGATGTGTATAATGTAGACACTCGCCAGATGTAGACCTGTGAAAGGATTATTGATGTCTTAGATACTGTTGCCATGGCAACGCATCAAACTTTAATATTGTTTTTGGATGCTTTTGAGACTCTTAGCATGCCTGAAATTGCTTAAAATTGCATGAAACTCGACAGACAGATCACATTTATTAGCCAGTAGACATGTGCAAAGTTTCAGAAACGGGCGTGGTGCAGGGGCTCAGTAGCGCCACCTTTTGTGACAAAAGTGTGTGTGGGGGGGGGGGGGGGGGGGTTAGTTTCATCTACAGTTACAAAACTTTTTCAACTTGATGAAAATACATTAAAGATGCTAAATTGTGAACGGATATTGAATATCTCAAACGGTTTTGCTATGGCGAGGGATTATGTCAAAAAAAGAATCAGGAAATGTCTCATATCTTTCTAAAATGTAATTATACACCATTTATTTTTCTATAAAATTATACTAATATTAGAAGTAAACCCATTGTATTCCTTTTTTTCAATTTAAGATTTATGTTTAAGTTTAAAAACAGCCAGAATGGTTGTTTAGCCAAAAAAAAAAAAAAAAAAAAAAATCATTCATAGTGCTTTACTGCCCTCTTGTGTTCAAAATCAGGTAGGCCAATTGATGCTACTATGGGAATATTTTCCCACCGTGACTCCGCTGGGGGCTTTAAAATCGCTAACTTGAAAGCGAAAGTAACGGACGTCTCCACAAGACGTGCAGCTGTGAGCATTTTTGTTTCATTTTAAAAGAAGCCCCATTTCGGGGGCGGATTTCTTGAATGTATTTTACAAAATCACAATGTTGTGTTTGATTGCGAGTATCCAAAAATAAGTAAACACTTTGCAGTTTGAATGATCTTCTTGAATAAAATGACGGAGTAGCCAATGTTTCCACTGTTCGATCGCGGACGTCCACACGGACATTGATAATGGTGGCGCGTGCAGAGCGCGTGCTTGAATTGTGAGTTCAATAGTCTATTATTTTTCACGGAAAACACAACAACAAAAGAGTATAATGATAGATTCGCTTAAATAGGCGCTTTTACATAAAATAGCCTATTCCGTCATCATCTTTTCAGTCAGCTCTTCACTCTCGTGATTAATGAAATTTGACTCCTGTTGCTGATATTTGCTGCAACTTTCGTTCAGCTCACAATTTAGTAAGCAAACACGCTTCAAATGTGTTTATTTTATTTTTGTGTATATATATGTGTGTATATATATATATATATATATATATATATATATATATATATATATATATATATATATATATATATATATATATATAGCTTATGTTTCAAATATGAGTTAATTAACAATCGTTGGAAAGAATGATACTTTTAAACATATCACTAAACCGTCATTAGGTGTCGCCAGGCGACCGTCTTAATGAGCGAGTCATTGATTCATTCGTTCAAACGATTCGTTCGAACGGCTGAGTCGTTCATGAATGAGACAGATTATGGATTGGTCGTTGAATCTTTGAGTCAACCGATTTGTTCAAAATGCTGAATCATTCAGTAATGAGAACGCGTTGCTGTGAGATGCTCGATGGTTCTGCTGTGATCTTTGTTGAACTATTTTCGCTGCTGAAACAGAAAAAAAGTCAATATTGCATCTAAAATGTAAGTGACTTGACACGTGTGTGTGTGTGTGTGTGTGCGTGTGAGTGCGTGCGTGCGTGTGTGTGTGTGTGTGTGTGTGTGTGTGTGCAATCAATCTCAGGTAAGAGGCATGAATAATGAGAATTGGACTTCTAGGAGTGAGGTTAATATTCCGGAGATGGTTCCCTCGGATTGTGAAAAGGAGGCGGCGCGGGAGTGGCCAGGCATTGCGCTACTTTAGTTTCAAAGTTTAAAACAATGCTAATATCATTTTTTTGAACGATTTCATTACAAATGTTTATTTTATATATTTATAAAATATTATAAAATATAATAACTATGTTTTGTCCTATTAACAAAAGACAGGCAATGTACTATTAACAAATGTTAATAGTTTTTTAAAAGTTAAAATGATACTTTATGCATTTGTTTTGTGTCAGATGATTAACAATATAAATTAAACAAAGCTTAAAACAAACAAAATAATAAAACGAAAACAAAGCTTGAACATTTTATTTAATTGAAAAGCCTTTTTGAAATAAAATGTGTTTTTTTCCCTCTGAAATAGCAAAAGCATCGCACACTTAGCTGTACCTGCTCTAAATAAATAATAGTATTTAAATAAAAATACAAAATCGAAATAAATAAATTATATAAAACAAAATCAAATCAAAGAAAATAAATCTTATTAAAGTTATGCAGGCACACATTTAACAATAATTTTCAAGTGACAAATAAAATCAATCAAAATTCCTTACACATGGAGTTAATCCTGACGATTCCTGAGGCGCCTTTCCTCATGACACTCGCTTTTTTTTTCGAAGATATATTTTCTTTGGTTTGATTTTGTTTTTGTAATAATTTATTTTATTTAGTTCGATTTTGTATTTTTATTGAATTACTCTTTTTTATTTAGAGCAGGTACAGCTAGTGTGTGATGCTTTTGCTATTTCAGAGGAAAACAATAATTTTATTTAATTAATAATTTTTGTTTCAGTCCACCATATAATTATGTTGTGTTTGATCTATGGAAAAAAGTTAGTTGTGAAATGGTTGAATATTAACAAAAGTTAATAGTTTTTTACAAGTTAGAATAATACGATATATATATATATATAAACAAGCCGGTGGCACCGCCACCCCGGTGCCTTTACGGTTACTGTGCATGACGGGCAATATCGTAACTCCGCTTTGACCTTTGAGAAGATGTGTGCTATAGAGCTTGCATTGGTGTGGGCTCTGCAAAAGTGTGTGTGTGTGTGTGAGGCGTGATTGAACAATGTAGACATATATATATATATATATATAAAGGCACCGGGGTGGCGGTGCCACCGGCTTGTTTATATATATATATATATATATATATATATATATATATATATATATATATATATATATATGAATATAGCTGCGAGCAGCGATGAAGGGCCAAAGCCGGCGGCACCGCCACTCCGGTGCCTTTAGGTAACTAAAGGCACCGGGGTTGCGGTGCCACCGGCTTGGGCCCGTAATCGCTGCTCGCAGCTATATTTTATTATTATTATTATTATTTTACTACCTTTTGGGCACTTTTGGGGGCCTTAACGTGCTCGAAAACTCTTGAAACTTTGCACACATCTCAGAACCCGCGGCCATCAGGGCCGGGCTGAAGCTGGTACCCGGGCGTGGCAGGGGGGCTCGACAGCGCCCCCTGGAACGGGGTTTGAACACTTGGTCCATAAATCAAACACGCTTGCATGTAATAATATGAAACTCAGTACACATATAGATCTCATCGGTTCATATATACTTCATGCTCTTACTTTTTACCCCAGCCCAACAGGAAGTCGGCTATTAAGGGTTGTTTGGAAAACACATGCAATGGAATGTGAAATACTCCTCCTAGAGAATTCAAACACACGGCACGAAACTCGGTCAGCATGAAGTCAAGACACTGAGGATGAAAAATTGCCAGGGGATTTTTGATATCTCGAACGGTTTGGCCGTGGCGAGTAAACGAAATTATGGCGAGAAACGTGAAACAGGAAGTGTGTTATAACTACTGCATACATTAACTAATCTTGATGAAACTTCAGCAGTGTGTTCGTTGTAAGAGCCCGATCACATGGATGTGACTATTGTGAGTCAAAGTTATAGCGCCACCAACTGGAAGCAGGAAGTGTGTCACTTTCAAAATGCTTTTAAATCACCCTCTTATTTTTACCCGATTTGCTTCAAACTTCATGTGCATAATGTAGACACACGCCAGATGTAGACCTGTGAAAGGATTATTGATATCTTAGATACTGTTGCCATGGCAATGCATCAAACATTAATATTCCTTTTTTTAAGCTTTTTCATGCTTTTTTATGCTTTCGGGCACTTTTGGGGTTCTTAACGTGCTCGAAAACTCTTGAAACTTTGCACACGGGACAAAACCCGCGGCCATCAGGGCCAGGCTGAAGCTGGTACCCGGGCGTGGCAGGGGGGCTCGACAGCGCCCCCTTGAACGGGTCAGACAATTTGGTCCATATATCCAACACGCTTTACCCTATTTGCTTCAAACTTGATGTGTATAATGTAGACACAAGCCAGATGTAGACCTGTGAAAGGATTGTTGATATCTTAGATGCTGTTGCCGTGACAACGCATCAAACTTTAATATTCTTTTTGGATACTTTTGAGATTCTTAGCGCACTTTTGGGGCCCTTAACGTGCTCAAAAACTCTTGAAACTTTGCACACGGGTCAGAAACCGCGGCCATCAGGGCCGGGCTGAAGCTGGTACCCGGGCGTGGCAGGGGGGCTCGACAGCGCCCCCTGGAATGGGGTCCGAAAACTTGGTCCATAAATCAAACAGGCTTTACCCGATTTGCTTCAAACTTGATGTGTATAATGTAGACACACGCCAGATTTAGACCTGTGAAAGGATTGTTGATATCTTAGATGCTGTTGCCGTGACAACGCATCAAACTTTAATATTCTTTTTGGATACTTTTGAGACTCTCAGCGCACTTTGGGGGCCCTTAACGTGCTCAAAAACTCTTGAAACTTTGCACACGGGTCAGAACCCGTGGCCATCAGGGCCGGGCTGAAGCTGGTACCCGGGCGTGGCAGGGGGGCTCGACAGTGCCCCCTGGAACGGGGTCCGAAAACTTGGTCCATAAATCAAACACGCTTGAATGTAATAATATGAAACTCGGTACACATATAGATCTCATCGATTCATTTATCCTTTGTACTTTTACTTTTTACCCCAGCCCAACAGGAAGTCGGCTATTATGGTTTGTTTGGAAGCGTATGCCCCTGGAATTCGATATACTCCTCCTAGAGAATTCAACCAATCGCCACGAAACTCGGTCAGCATGAAGTCAAGACATTGAGGATGAAAAGTTGCCAGGGGATTTTTGATATCTCGAACGGGTTGGCTGTGGCGAGGAAACGAATTTATGGCGAATAAAGGAAACAGGAAGTGTGTTATAACTTCTGCATACATTAACTGATCTTGATGAAACTTCAGCAGTGTGTTCGCTGTAAGAGTCCGATCACATGGATGTGACTATTGTGAGTCAAAGTTATAGCGCCACCAACTGGCAGCAGGAAGTGTGTCACTTCCTAAAGGCTTTGAAATCACCCTCTTATTTTTACCCAATTTGCTTCAAACTTTATGTGTATAATGTAGACACACGGCAGATGTAGACCTGAGAAAGGATTATTGATATCTTAGATACTGTTGCCGTGGCAACGCATCAAACTTTATTATTCTTTGTTGATGCTTTTGAGACTCTTAACATACTTGAAATTGCATGAAACCCGACAGACACATCACATTTATTAGACAGTAGACATGTGCAGAGTTTCAGAAACGGGCATGGTGAGAGCAATTAGAGAATAATGTTTAAGTTTAAAAACAGCCAGAATGGTTGTTTAGTCAAAAAAAATTTTTTTCCAAATCATACATAGTGTTATACTGCCCTCTTGTGTTCAAAATCAGGTAAAAAGCGAAAGTAAAATAAGGACGTCTGCACAATTCATTAATAATGGTGCAGAGTAGAGTGAGCTTTTTCAATTAATTCCTATGGAAGTAGGAATGAACTAAACAACGTTCGCTCTGTTCTGCTCGTCCCTCACCGTGGGCGCGCAGAGTTATGAATGCCCGTGCAGCCGTGAGCATTTTAGTTTCATTTTAAAATTAGCGCCATTTCGGGGGACGTATTACTTTAATTTATTTAACAAAAACACAATGTTGTGTTTAATTGCGAGTGTACACAAATATAAGTAAACACTTTGACGTTTGAATGATGTCCTGTATGAAGAAAATGACGGAGTATGTTTCACTGTTCAATCGCGCTGAGCCACCCAGACCCCCACACACACACTGACACACACACACACACACACACACACACACACACACACACACACACACACACACACACACACAAACACACACACACACACACACACACAATAATAAAACATTCAACCTAACATATACAAATTACACTGCTATGTTGAAATAGTCAGTAGTACAATTTGTATCATTCACAGTAAGCACCGCTCCACTGTGATTTTTCCAAGCACATTTTTGCACAAGTGAAGAGGATGATTTTTTCCGTCGATATTGGAACGTGAGTGAAGTACAAAGCCTGTAATAAAGAATAGTTTAGCATCCAAATACATCGCAAATGTTGCAACATTTAGATTCTAAAGAGAGATTTACGTGAGCCTAACACCACTTACTTTTACTTTTGTTTTAAATTATTTCGTTTTGGCTTTATTATAGTTATTTTTTTATTTGTGTTCTGTTCTGAATATCATTAAATTTAAAGGATTTGTTGTGGAATATTTTGAGTGTATAATCAAATAACACTAAACCGTCACTAGGTGTCGCCAGGCGACCGTCTTAATGAGCGGGTCATTGATTCATTCGTTCAAACGATTCGTTTGAACGACTGAGTCATTCATGAATGAGACAGATGTTTATGGATTGGTCATTGAATCTTTGAGTCAACCAATTTGTTCAAAATGCTGAATCATTCAGTAATGAGAAAACACGTTGCTGTGAGATGCAATGGTTCTGCTGTGATCTTTGTTTAACTATTTTCGCTGCTGAAACAGAAGAACAGTCAATATTGCATCTAAAATGTAAGTGACTTGACACGTGTGTGTGTGTGTGTGTGTGTGTGTGCGTGTGAGTGCGTGCGTGCGTGTGTGTGTGTGTGTGTGTGTGTGTGTGCAATCAATCCCAGGTAAGAGGCATGAATAATGAGAATTGGACTTCTAGGAGTGAGGTTAATATTCCGGAGATGGTTCCCTCGGATTGTGAAAAGGAGGCGGCGCGGGAGTGGCCAGGCATTGCGCTACTTCTGTTTCAAAGTTTAAAACAATGCTAATATCATTTTTTTGAACGATTTCATTACAAATGTTTATTTTATATATTTATAAAATATTATAAAATATAATAACTATGTTTTGTCCTATTAACAAAAGACAGGCAATGTACTATTAACAAATGTTAATAGTTTTTTAAAAGTTAAAATGATACTTTATGCATTTGTTTTGTGTCAGATGATTAACAATATAAATTAAACAAAGCTTAAAACAAACAAAATAATAAAACGAAAACAAAGCTTGAACATTTTATTTAATTGAAAAGCCTTTTTGAAATAAAATGTGTTTTTTTCCCTCTGAAATAGCAAAAGCATCGCACACTTAGCTGTACCTGCTCTAAATAAATAATAGTATTTAAATAAAAATACAAAATCGAAATAAATAAATTATATAAAACAAAATCAAATCAAAGAAAATAAATCTTATTAAAGTTATGCAGGCACACATTTAACAATAATTTTCAAGTGACAAATAAAATCAATCAAAATTCCTTACACATGGAGTTAATTCTGACGATTCCTGAGCCGCCTTTCCTCATGACACTCGCTTTTTTTTTCGAAGATATATTTTCTTTGGTTTGATTTTGTTTTTGTAATAATTTATTTTATTTAGTTCGATTTTGTATTTTTATTGAATTACTCTTTTTTATTTAGAGCAGGTACAGCTAGTGTGTGATGCTTTTGCTATTTCAGAGGAAAACAATAATTTTATTTAATTAATAATTTTTGTTTCAGTCCACCATATAATTATGTTGTGTTTGATCTATGGAAAAAAGTTAGTTGTGAAATGGTTGAATATTAACAAAAGTTAATAGTTTTTTACAAGTTAGAATAATACGATATATATATATATATAAACAAGCCGGTGGCACCGCCACCCCGGTGCCTTTACGGTTACTGTGCATGACGGGCAATATCGTAACTCCGCTTTGACCTTTGAGAAGATGTGTGCTATAGAGCTTGCATTGGTGTGGGCTCTGCAAAAGTGTGTGTGTGTGTGTGAGGCGTGATTGAACAATGTAGACATATATATATATATATATATATAAAGGCACCGGGGTGGCGGTGCCACCGGCTTGTTTATATATATATATATATATATATATATATATATGAATATAGCTGCGAGCAGCGATGAAGGGCCAAAGCCGGCGGCACCGCCACTCCGGTGCCTTTAGGTAACTAAAGGCACCGGGGTTGCGGTGCCACCGGCTTGGGCCCGTAATCGCTGCTCGCAGCTATATTCATATATATATATATATTTATTATTATTTTACTACCTTTTGGGCACTTTTGGGGGCCTTAACGTGCTCGAAAACTCTTGAAACTTTGCACACATCTCAGAACCCGCGGCCATCAGGGCCGGGCTGAAGCTGGTACCCGGGCGTGGCAGGGGGGCTCGACAGCGCCCCCTGGAACGGGGTTTGAACACTTGGTCCATAAATCAAACACGCTTGCATGTAATAATATGAAACTCAGTACACATATAGATCTCATCGGTTCATATATACTTCATGCTCTTACTTTTTACCCCAGCCCAACAGGAAGTCGGCTATTAAGGGTTGTTTGGAAAACACATGCAATGGAATGTGAAATACTCCTCCTAGAGAATTCAAACACACGGCACGAAACTCGGTCAGCATGAAGTCAAGACACTGAGGATGAAAAATTGCCAGGGGATTTTTGATATCTCGAACGGTTTGGCCGTGGCGAGTAAACGAAATTATGGCGAGAAACGTGAAACAGGAAGTGTGTTATAACTACTGCATACATTAACTAATCTTGATGAAACTTCAGCAGTGTGTTCGTTGTAAGAGCCCGATCACATGGATGTGACTATTGTGAGTCAAAGTTATAGCGCCACCAACTGGAAGCAGGAAGTGTGTCACTTTCAAAATGCTTTTAAATCACCCTCTTATTTTTACCCGATTTGCTTCAAACTTCATGTGCATAATGTAGACACACGCCAGATGTAGACCTGTGAAAGGATTATTGATATCTTAGATACTGTTGCCATGGCAATGCATCAAACATTAATATTCCTTTTTTTAAGCTTTTTCATGCTTTTTTATGCTTTCGGGCACTTTTGGGGTTCTTAACGTGCTCGAAAACTCTTGAAACTTTGCACACGGGACAAAACCCGCGGCCATCAGGGCCAGGCTGAAGCTGGTACCCGGGCGTGGCAGGGGGGCTCGACAGCGCCCCCTTGAACGGGTCAGACAATTTGGTCCATATATCCAACACGCTTTACCCTATTTGCTTCAAACTTGATGTGTATAATGTAGACACAAGCCAGATGTAGACCTGTGAAAGGATTGTTGATATCTTAGATGCTGTTGCCGTGACAACGCATCAAACTTTAATATTCTTTTTGGATACTTTTGAGATTCTTAGCGCACTTTTGGGGCCCTTAACGTGCTCAAAAACTCTTGAAACTTTGCACACGGGTCAGAAACCGCGGCCATCAGGGCCGGGCTGAAGCTGGTACCCGGGCGTGGCAGGGGGGCTCGACAGCGCCCCCTGGAATGGGGTCCGAAAACTTGGTCCATAAATCAAACAGGCTTTACCCGATTTGCTTCAAACTTGATGTGTATAATGTAGACACACGCCAGATTTAGACCTGTGAAAGGATTGTTGATATCTTAGATGCTGTTGCCGTGACAACGCATCAAACTTTAATATTCTTTTTGGATACTTTTGAGACTCTCAGCGCACTTTGGGGGCCCTTAACGTGCTCAAAAACTCTTGAAACTTTGCACACGGGTCAGAACCCGTGGCCATCAGGGCCGGGCTGAAGCTGGTACCCGGGCGTGGCAGGGGGGCTCGACAGTGCCCCCTGGAACGGGGTCCGAAAACTTGGTCCATAAATCAAACACGCTTGAATGTAATAATATGAAACTCGGTACACATATAGATCTCATCGATTCATATATCCTTTGTACTTTTACTTTTTACCCCAGCCCAACAGGAAGTCGGCTATTATGGTTTGTTTGGAAGCGTATGCCCCTGGAATTCGATATACTCCTCCTAGAGAATTCAACCAATCGCCACGAAACTCGGTCAGCATGAAGTCAAGACATTGAGGATGAAAAGTTGCCAGGGGATTTTTGATATCTCGAACGGTTTGGCTGTGGCGAGGAAACGAATTTATGGCGAATAAAGGAAACAGGAAGTGTGTTATAACTTCTGCATACATTAACTGATCTTGATGAAACTTCAGCAGTGTGTTCGCTGTAAGAGTCCGATCACATGGATGTGACTATTGTGAGTCAAAGTTATAGCGCCACCAACTGGCAGCAGGAAGTGTGTCACTTCCTAAAGGCTTTGAAATCACCCTCTTATTTTTACCCAATTTGCTTCAAACTTTATGTGTATAATGTAGACACACGGCAGATGTAGACCTGAGAAAGGATTATTGATATCTTAGATACTGTTGCCGTGGCAACGCATCAAACTTTATTATTCTTTGTTGATGCTTTTGAGACTCTTAACATACTTGAAATTGCATGAAACCCGACAGACACATCACATTTATTAGACAGTAGACATGTGCAGAGTTTCAGAAACGGGCATGGTGAGAGCAATTAGAGAATAATGTTTAAGTTTAAAAACAGCCAGAATGGTTGTTTAGTCAAAAAAATTTTTTTTCCAAATCATACATAGTGTTATACTGCCCTCTTGTGTTCAAAATCAGGTAAAAAGCGAAAGTAAAATAAGGACGTCTGCACAATTCATTAATAATGGTGCAGAGTAGAGTGAGCTTTTTCAATTAATTCCTATGGAAGTAGGAATGAACTAAACAACGTTCGCTCTGTTCTGCTCGTCCCTCACCGTGGGCGCGCAGAGTTATGAATGCCCGTGCAGCCGTGAGCATTTTAGTTTCATTTTAAAATTAGCGCCATTTCGGGGGACGTATTACTTTAATTTATTTAACAAAAACACAATGTTGTGTTTAATTGCGAGTGTACACAAATATAAGTAAACACTTTGACGTTTGAATGATGTCCTGTATGAAGAAAATGACGGAGTATGTTTCACTGTTCAATCGCGCTGAGCCACCCAGACCCCCACACACACACTGACACACACACACACACACACACACACACACACACACACACACACACACACACACACACACACACACACACACAACACACACACACACACACACACAATAATAAAACATTCAACCTAACATATACAAATTACACTGCTATGTTGAAATAGTCAGTAGTACAATTTGTATCATTCACAGTAAGCACCGCTCCACTGTGATTTTTCCAAGCACATTTTTGCACAAGTGAAGAGGATGATTTTTTCCGTCGATATTGGAACGTGAGTGAAGTACAAAGCCTGTAATAAAGAATAGTTTAGCATCCAAATACATCGCAAATGTTGCAACATTTAGATTCTAAAGAGAGATTTACGTGAGCCTAACACCACTTACTTTTACTTTTGTTTTAAATTATTTCGTTTTGGCTTTATTATAGTTATTTTTTTATTTGTGTTCTGTTCTGAATATCATTAAATTTAAAGGATTTGTTGTGGAATATTTTGAGTGTATAATCAAATAACACTAAACCGTCACTAGGTGTCGCCAGGCGACCGTCTTAATGAGCGGGTCATTGATTCATTCGTTCAAACGATTCGTTTGAACGACTGAGTCATTCATGAATGAGACAGATGTTTATGGATTGGTCATTGAATCTTTGAGTCAACCAATTTGTTCAAAATGCTGAATCATTCAGTAATGAGAAAACACGTTGCTGTGAGATGCAATGGTTCTGCTGTGATCTTTGTTTAACTATTTTCGCTGCTGAAACAGAAGAACAGTCAATATTGCATCTAAAATGTAAGTGACTTGACACGTGTGTGTGTGTGTGTGTGTGTGTGTGTGTGTGCGTGTGAGTGCGTGCGTGCGTGTGTGTGTGTGTGTGTGTGTGTGTGTGTGTGTGCAATCAATCCCAGGTAAGAGGCATGAATAATGAGAATTGGACTTCTAGGAGTGAGGTTAATATTCCGGAGATGGTTCCCTCGGATTGTGAAAAGGAGGCGGCGCGGGAGTGGCCAGGCATTGCGCTACTTCTGTTTCAAAGTTTAAAACAATGCTAATATCATTTTTTTGAACGATTTCATTACAAATGTTTATTTTATATATTTATAAAATATTATAAAATATAATAACTATGTTTTGTCCTATTAACAAAAGACAGGCAATGTACTATTAACAAATGTTAATAGTTTTTTAAAAGTTAAAATGATACTTTATGCATTTGTTTTGTGTCAGATGATTAACAATATAAATTAAACAAAGCTTAAAACAAACAAAATAATAAAACGAAAACAAAGCTTGAACATTTTATTTAATTGAAAAGCCTTTTTGAAATAAA
The DNA here is from genome assembly GCA_030578255.1 of Tiaroga cobitis. Classification (NCBI taxonomy): domain Eukaryota; kingdom Metazoa; phylum Chordata; class Actinopteri; order Cypriniformes; family Leuciscidae; genus Tiaroga; species Tiaroga cobitis. Next base: position 33,041,716 of record CM060596.1, read on the forward strand.
ATGTGTTTTTTTCCCTCTGAAATAGCAAAAGCATCGCACACTTAGCTGTACCTGCTCTAAATAAATAATAGTATTTAAATAAAAATACAAAATCGAAATAAATAAATTATATAAAACAAAATCAAATCAAAGAAAATAAATCTTATTAAAGTTATGCAGGCACACATTTAACAATAATTTTCAAGTGACAAATAAAATCAATCAAAATTCCTTACACATGGAGTTAATCCTGACGATTCCTGAGGCGCCTTTCCTCATGACACTCGCTTTTTTTTTCGAAGATATATTTTCTTTGGTTTGATTTTGTTTTTGTAATAATTTATTTTATTTAGTTCGATTTTGTATTTTTATTGAATTACTCTTTTTTATTTAGAGCAGGTACAGCTAGTGTGTGATGCTTTTGCTATTTCAGAGGAAAACAATAATTTTATTTAATTAATAATTTTTGTTTCAGTCCACCATATAATTATGTTGTGTTTGATCTATGGAAAAAAGTTAGTTGTGAAATGGTTGAATATTAACAAAAGTTAATAGTTTTTTACAAGTTAGAATAATACGATATATATATATATATAAACAAGCCGGTGGCACCGCCACCCCGGTGCCTTTACGGTTACTGTGCATGACGGGCAATATCGTAACTCCGCTTTGACCTTTGAGAAGATGTGTGCTATAGAGCTTGCATTGGTGTGGGCTCTGCAAAAGTGTGTGTGTGTGTGTGAGGCGTGATTGAACAATGTAGACATATATATATATATATATATATATATAAAGGCACCGGGGTGGCGGTGCCACCGGCTTGTTTATATATATATATATATATATATATATATATATATATATATATATATATATATATATATATATATATGAATATAGCTGCGAGCAGCGATGAAGGGCCAAAGCCGGCGGCACCGCCACTCCGGTGCCTTTAGGTAACTAAAGGCACCGGGGTTGCGGTGCCACCGGCTTGGGCCCGTAATCGCTGCTCGCAGCTATATTTAGGGCCCAAGCCTTGAAAAGGCGAAGGCCCTATTGTTTTCCTAAGGATTATTATTTATTATTATTATTATTATTAGGGCCCAAGCCTTGAAAAGGCGAAGGCCCTATTGTTTTCCTTAGGATTATTATTTATTATTATTATTATTTTACTACCTTTTGGGCACTTTTGGGGGCCTTAACGTGCTCGAAAACTCTTGAAACTTTGCACACATCTCAGAACCCGCGGCCATCAGGGCCGGGCTGAAGCTGGTACCCGGGCGTGGCAGGGGGGCTCGACAGCGCCCCCTGGAACGGGGTTTGAACACTTGGTCCATAAATCAAACACGCTTGCATGTAATAATATGAAACTCAGTACACATATAGATCTCATCGGTTCATATATACTTCATGCTCTTACTTTTTACCCCAGCCCAACAGGAAGTCGGCTATTAAGGGTTGTTTGGAAAACACATGCAATGGAATGTGAAATACTCCTCCTAGAGAATTCAAACACACGGCACGAAACTCGGTCAGCATGAAGTCAAGACACTGAGGATGAAAAATTGCCAGGGGATTTTTGATATCTCGAACGGTTTGGCCGTGGCGAGTAAACGAAATTATGGCGAGAAACGTGAAACAGGAAGTGTGTTATAACTACTGCATACATTAACTAATCTTGATGAAACTTCAGCAGTGTGTTCGTTGTAAGAGCCCGATCACATGGATGTGACTATTGTGAGTCAAAGTTATAGCGCCACCAACTGGAAGCAGGAAGTGTGTCACTTTCAAAATGCTTTTAAATCACCCTCTTATTTTTACCCGATTTGCTTCAAACTTCATGTGCATAATGTAGACACACGCCAGATGTAGACCTGTGAAAGGATTATTGATATCTTAGATACTGTTGCCATGGCAATGCATCAAACATTAATATTCCTTTTTTTAAGCTTTTTCATGCTTTTTTATGCTTTCGGGCACTTTTGGGGTTCTTAACGTGCTCGAAAACTCTTGAAACTTTGCACACGGGACAAAACCCGCGGCCATCAGGGCCAGGCTGAAGCTGGTACCCGGGCGTGGCAGGGGGGCTCGACAGCGCCCCCTTGAACGGGTCAGACAATTTGGTCCATATATCCAACACGCTTTACCCTATTTGCTTCAAACTTGATGTGTATAATGTAGACACAAGCCAGATGTAGACCTGTGAAAGGATTGTTGATATCTTAGATGCTGTTGCCGTGACAACGCATCAAACTTTAATATTCTTTTTGGATACTTTTGAGATTCTTAGCGCACTTTTGGGGCCCTTAACGTGCTCAAAAACTCTTGAAACTTTGCACACGGGTCAGAAACCGCGGCCATCAGGGCCGGGCTGAAGCTGGTACCCGGGCGTGGCAGGGGGGCTCGACAGCGCCCCCTGGAATGGGGTCCGAAAACTTGGTCCATAAATCAAACAGGCTTTACCCGATTTGCTTCAAACTTGATGTGTATAATGTAGACACACGCCAGATTTAGACCTGTGAAAGGATTGTTGATATCTTAGATGCTGTTGCCGTGACAACGCATCAAACTTTAATATTCTTTTTGGATACTTTTGAGACTCTCAGCGCACTTTGGGGGCCCTTAAAGTGCTCAAAAACTCTTGAAACTTTGCACACGGGTCAGAACCCGTGGCCATCAGGGCCGGGCTGAAGCTGGTACCCGGGCGTGGCAGGGGGGCTCGACAGTGCCCCCTGGAACGGGGTCCGAAAACTTGGTCCATAAATCAAACACGCTTGAATGTAATAATATGAAACTCGGTACACATATAGATCTCATCGATTCATATATCCTTTGTACTTTTACTTTTTACCCCAGCCCAACAGGAAGTCGGCTATTATGGTTTGTTTGGAAGCGTATGCCCCTGGAATTCGATATACTCCTCCTAGAGAATTCAACTAATCGCCACGAAACTCGGTCAGCATGAAGTCAAGACATTGAGGATGAAAAGTTGCCAGGGGATTTTTGATATCTCGAACGGTTTGGCTGTGGCGAGGAAACAAATTTATGGCGAATAAAGGAAACAGGAAGTGTGTTATAACTTCTGCATACATTAACTGATCTTGATGAAACTTCAGCAGTGTGTTCGCTGTAAGAGTCCGATCACATGGATGTGACTATTGTGAGTCAAAGTTATAGCGCCACCAACTGGCAGCAGGAAGTGTGTCACTTCCTAAAGGCTTTGAAATCACCCTCTTATTTTTACCCAATTTGCTTCAAACTTTATGTGTATAATGTAGACACACGGCAGATGTAGACCTGAGAAAGGATTATTGATATCTTAGATACTGTTGCCGTGGCAACGCATCAAACTTTATTATTCTTTGTCGATGCTTTTGAGACTCTTAACATACTTGAAATTGCATGAAACCCGACAGACACATCACATTTATTAGACAGTAGACATGTGCAGAGTTTCAGAAACGGGCATGGTGAGAGCAATTAGAGAATAATGTTTAAGTTTAAAAACAGCCAGAATGGTTGTTTAGTCAAAAAAATTTTTTTTCCAAATCATACATAGTGTTATACTGCCCTCTTGTGTTCAAAATCAGGTAAAAAGCGAAAGTAAAATAAGGACGTCTGCACAATTCATTAATAATGGTGCAGAGTAGAGTGAGCTTTTTCAATTAATTCCTATGGAAGTAGGAATGAACTAAACAACGTTCGCTCTGTTCTGCTCGTCCCTCACCGTGGGCGCGCAGAGTTATGAATGCCCGTGCAGCCGTGAGCATTTTAGTTTCATTTTAAAATTAGCGCCATTTCGGGGGACGTATTACTTTAATTTATTTAACAAAAACACAATGTTGTGTTTAATTGCGAGTGTACACAAATATAAGTAAACACTTTGACGTTTGAATGATGTCCTGTATGAAGAAAATGACGGAGTATGTTTCACTGTTCAATCGCGCTGAGCCACCCAGACCCCCACACACACACTGACACACACACACACACACACACACACACACACACAAACACACACACACACACACACACAATAATAAAACATTCAACCTAACATATACAAATTACACTGCTATGTTGAAATAGTCAGTAGTACAATTTGTATCATTCACAGTAAGCACCGCTCCACTGTGATTTTTCCAAGCACATTTTTGCACAAGTGAAGAGGATGATTTTTTCCGTCGATATTGGAACGTGAGTGAAGTACAAAGCCTGTAATAAAGAATAGTTTAGCATCCAAATACATCGCAAATGTTGCAACATTTAGATTCTAAAGAGAGATTTACGTGAGCCTAACACCACTTACTTTTACTTTTGTTTTAAATTATTTCGTTTTGGCTTTATTATAGTTATTTTTTTATTTGTGTTCTGTTCTGAATATCATTAAATTTAAAGGATTTGTTGTGGAATATTTTGAGTGTATAATCAAATAACACTAAACCGTCACTAGGTGTCGCCAGGCGACCGTCTTAATGAGCGGGTCATTGATTCATTCGTTCAAACGATTCGTTTGAACGACTGAGTCATTCATGAATGAGACAGATGTTTATGGATTGGTCATTGAATCTTTGAGTCAACCAATTTGTTCAAAATGCTGAATCATTCAGTAATGAGAAAACACGTTGCTGTGAGATGCAATGGTTCTGCTGTGATCTTTGTTTAACTATTTTCGCTGCTGAAACAGAAGAACAGTCAATATTGCATCTAAAATGTAAGTGACTTGACACGTGTGTGTGTGTGTGTGTGTGTGTGTGCGTGTGAGTGCGTGCGTGCGTGTGTGTGTGTGTGTGTGTGTGTGTGTGCAATCAATCCCAGGTAAGAGGCATGAATAATGAGAATTGGACTTCTAGGAGTGAGGTTAATATTCCGGAGATGGTTCCCTCGGATTGTGAAAAGGAGGCGGCGCGGGAGTGGCCAGGCATTGCGCTACTTCTGTTTCAAAGTTTAAAACAATGCTAATATCATTTTTTTGAACGATTTCATTACAAATGTTTATTTTATATATTTATAAAATATTATAAAATATAATAACTATGTTTTGTCCTATTAACAAAAGACAGGCAATGTACTATTAACAAATGTTAATAGTTTTTTAAAAGTTAAAATGATACTTTATGCATTTGTTTTGTGTCAGATGATTAACAATATAAATTAAACAAAGCTTAAAACAAACAAAATAATAAAACGAAAACAAAGCTTGAACATTTTATTTAATTGAAAAGCCTTTTTGAAATAAAATGTGTTTTTTTCCCTCTGAAATAGCAAAAGCATCGCACACTTAGCTGTACCTGCTCTAAATAAATAATAGTATTTAAATAAAAATACAAAATCGAAATAAATAAATTATATAAAACAAAATCAAATCAAAGAAAATAAATCTTATTAAAGTTATGCAGGCACACATTTAACAATAATTTTCAAGTGACAAATAAAATCAATCAAAATTCCTTACACATGGAGTTAATCCTGACGATTCCTGAGGCGCCTTTCCTCATGACACTCGCTTTTTTTTTCGAAGATATATTTTCTTTGGTTTGATTTTGTTTTTGTAATAATTTATTTTATTTAGTTCGATTTTGTATTTTTATTGAATTACTCTTTTTTATTTAGAGCAGGTACAGCTAGTGTGTGATGCTTTTGCTATTTCAGAGGAAAACAATAATTTTATTTAATTAATAATTTTTGTTTCAGTCCACCATATAATTATGTTGTGTTTGATCTATGGAAAAAAGTTAGTTGTGAAATGGTTGAATATTAACAAAAGTTAATAGTTTTTTACAAGTTAGAATAATACGATATATATATATATATAAACAAGCCGGTGGCACCGCCACCCCGGTGCCTTTACGGTTACTGTGCATGACGGGCAATATCGTAACTCCGCTTTGACCTTTGAGAAGATGTGTGCTATAGAGCTTGCATTGGTGTGGGCTCTGCAAAAGTGTGTGTGTGTGTGTGAGGCGTGATTGAACAATGTAGACATATATATATATATATATATATAAAGGCACCGGGGTGGCGGTGCCACCGGCTTGTTTATATATATATATATATATATATATATATATATATATATATATGAATATAGCTGCGAGCAGCGATGAAGGGCCAAAGCCGGCGGCACCGCCACTCCGGTGCCTTTAGGTAACTAAAGGCACCGGGGTTGCGGTGCCACCGGCTTGGGCCCGTAATCGCTGCTCGCAGCTATATTTATTATTATTATTATTATTATTATTATTATTTTACTACCTTTTGGGCACTTTTGGGGGCCTTAACGTGCTCGAAAACTCTTGAAACTTTGCACACATCTCAGAACCCGCGGCCATCAGGGCCGGGCTGAAGCTGGTACCCGGGCGTGGCAGGGGGGCTCGACAGCGCCCCCTGGAACGGGGTTTGAACACTTGGTCCATAAATCAAACACGCTTGCATGTAATAATATGAAACTCAGTACACATATAGATCTCATCGGTTCATATATACTTCATGCTCTTACTTTTTACCCCAGCCCAACAGGAAGTCGGCTATTAAGGGTTGTTTGGAAAACACATGCAATGGAATGTGAAATACTCCTCCTAGAGAATTCAAACACACGGCACGAAACTCGGTCAGCATGAAGTCAAGACACTGAGGATGAAAAATTGCCAGGGGATTTTTGATATCTCGAACGGTTTGGCCGTGGCGAGTAAACGAAATTATGGCGAGAAACGTGAAACAGGAAGTGTGTTATAACTACTGCATACATTAACTAATCTTGATGAAACTTCAGCAGTGTGTTCGTTGTAAGAGCCCGATCACATGGATGTGACTATTGTGAGTCAAAGTTATAGCGCCACCAACTGGAAGCAGGAAGTGTGTCACTTTCAAAATGCTTTTAAATCACCCTCTTATTTTTACCCGATTTGCTTCAAACTTCATGTGCATAATGTAGACACACGCCAGATGTAGACCTGTGAAAGGATTATTGATATCTTAGATACTGTTGCCATGGCAATGCATCAAACATTAATATTCCTTTTTTTAAGCTTTTTCATGCTTTTTTATGCTTTCGGGCACTTTTGGGGTTCTTAACGTGCTCGAAAACTCTTGAAACTTTGCACACGGGACAAAACCCGCGGCCATCAGGGCCAGGCTGAAGCTGGTACCCGGGCGTGGCAGGGGGGCTCGACAGCGCCCCCTTGAACGGGTCAGACAATTTGGTCCATATATCCAACACGCTTTACCCTATTTGCTTCAAACTTGATGTGTATAATGTAGACACAAGCCAGATGTAGACCTGTGAAAGGATTGTTGATATCTTAGATGCTGTTGCCGTGACAACGCATCAAACTTTAATATTCTTTTTGGATACTTTTGAGATTCTTAGCGCACTTTTGGGGCCCTTAACGTGCTCAAAAACTCTTGAAACTTTGCACACGGGTCAGAAACCGCGGCCATCAGGGCCGGGCTGAAGCTGGTACCCGGGCGTGGCAGGGGGGCTCGACAGCGCCCCCTGGAATGGGGTCCGAAAACTTGGTCCATAAATCAAACAGGCTTTACCCGATTTGCTTCAAACTTGATGTGTATAATGTAGACACACGCCAGATTTAGACCTGTGAAAGGATTGTTGATATCTTAGATGCTGTTGCCGTGACAACGCATCAAACTTTAATATTCTTTTTGGATACTTTTGAGACTCTCAGCGCACTTTGGGGGCCCTTAACGTGCACGAAAACTCTTGAAACTTTGCACACAGGTCAGAACCCGCGGCCATCAGGGCCGGGCTGAAGATGGTACCCGGGCGTGGCAGGGGGGCTCGACAGCGCCCCCTGGAACGGGGTGCGAAAACTTGGTCCATAAATCAAACACGCTTGCATGTAATAATATGAAACTCGGTAGACATATAGATCTCATCGGTTCATATATCCTTTGTACTTTTACTTTTTACCCCAGCCCAACAGGAAGTCGGCTATAATGGTTTGTTTGGAAGCGTATGCCCCTGGAATTCGATATACTCCTCCTAGAGAATTCAACCAATCGCAACGAAACTCGGTCAGCATGAAGTCAAGACATTGAGGATGAAAAATTGCCAGGGGATTTTTGATATCTCGAACGATTTGGCCGTGGCGAGGAAACGAATTTATGGCGAATAATGGAAACAGGAAGTGTGTTATAACTTCTGCATACATTAACTGATCTTGATGAAACTTCAACAGTGTGTTCGCTGTAAGAGGCCGATCACATGGATGTGACTATTATGAGTCAAAGTTATAGCGCCACCAACTGGCAGCAGGAAGTGTGTCACTTTCAAAATGCTTTGAAATCACCCTCTTATTTTTACCCGATTTGCTTCAAACTTGATGTGTATAATGTAGACACTCGCCAGATGTAGACCTGTGAAAGGATTATTGATGTCTTAGATACTGTTGCCATGGCAACGCATCAAACTTTAATATTGTTTTTGGATGCTTTTGAGACTCTTAGCATGCCTGAAATTGCTTAAAATTGCATGAAACTCGACAGACAGATCACATTTATTAGCCAGTAGACATGTGCAAAGTTTCAGAAACGGGCGTGGTGCAGGGGCTCAGTAGCGCCACCTTTTGTGACAAAAGTGTGTGTGGGGGGGGGTTAGTTTCATCTACAGTTACAAAACTTTTTCAACTTGATGAAAATACATTAAAGATGCTAAATTGTGAACGGATATTGAATATCTCAAACGGTTTTGCTATGGCGAGGGATTATGTCAAAAAAAGAATCAGGAAATGTCTCATATCTTTCTAAAATGTAATTATACACCATTTATTTTTCTATAAAATTATACTAATATTAGAAGTAAACCCATTGTATTCCTTTTTTTCAATTTAAGATTTATGTTTAAGTTTAAAAACAGCCAGAATGGTTGTTTAGCCAAAAAAAAAAAAAAAAAAAAATCATTCATAGTGCTTTACTGCCCTCTTGTGTTCAAAATCAGGTAGGCCAATTGATGCTACTATGGGAATATTTTCCCACCGTGACTCCGCTGGGGGCTTTAAAATCGCTAACTTGAAAGCGAAAGTAACGGACGTCTCCACAAGACGTGCAGCTGTGAGCATTTTTGTTTCATTTTAAAAGAAGCCCCATTTCGGGGGCGGATTTCTTGAATGTATTTTACAAAATCACAATGTTGTGTTTGATTGCGAGTATCCAAAAATAAGTAAACACTTTGCAGTTTGAATGATCTTCTTGAATAAAATGACGGAGTAGCCAATGTTTCCACTGTTCGATCGCGGACGTCCACACGGACATTGATAATGGTGGCGCGTGCAGAGCGCGTGCTTGAATTGTGAGTTCAATAGTCTATTATTTTTCACGGAAAACACAACAACAAAAGAGTATAATGATAGATTCGCTTAAATAGGCGCTTTTACATAAAATAGCCTATTCCGTCATCATCTTTTCAGACAGCTCTTCACTCTCGTGATTAATGAAATTTGACTCCTGTTGCTGATATTTGCTGCAACTTTCGTTCAGCTCACAATTTAGTAAGCAAACACGCTTCAAATGTGTTTATTTTATTTTTGTGTATATATATGTGTGTATATATATATATATATATATATATATATATATATATATATATATATATATATATATATATATATATAGCTTATGTTTCAAATATGAGTTAATTAACAATCGTTGGAAAGAATGATACTTTTAAACATATCACTAAACCGTCATTAGGTGTCGCCAGGCGACCGTCTTAATGAGCGAGTCATTGATTCATTCGTTCAAACGATTCGTTCGAACGGCTGAGTCGTTCATGAATGAGACAGATTATGGATTGGTCGTTGAATCTTTGAGTCAACCGATTTGTTCAAAATGCTGAATCATTCAGTAATGAGAACGCGTTGCTGTGAGATGCTCGATGGTTCTGCTGTGATCTTTGTTGAACTATTTTCGCTGCTGAAACAGAAAAAAAGTCAATATTGCATCTAAAATGTAAGTGACTTGACACGTGTGTGTGTGTGTGTGTGTGCGTGTGAGTGCGTGCGTGCGTGTGTGTGTGTGTGTGTGTGTGTGTGTGTGTGCAATCAATCTCAGGTAAGAGGCATGAATAATGAGAATTGGACTTCTAGGAGTGAGGTTAATATTCCGGAGATGGTTCCCTCGGATTGTGAAAAGGAGGCGGCGCGGGAGTGGCCAGGCATTGCGCTACTTTAGTTTCAAAGTTTAAAACAATGCTAATATCATTTTTTTGAACGATTTCATTACAAATGTTTATTTTATATATTTATAAAATATTATAAAATATAATAACTATGTTTTGTCCTATTAACAAAAGACAGGCAATGTACTATTAACAAATGTTAATAGTTTTTTAAAAGTTAAAATGATACTTTATGCATTTGTTTTGTGTCAGATGATTAACAATATAAATTAAACAAAGCTTAAAACAAACAAAATAATAAAACGAAAACAAAGCTTGAACATTTTATTTAATTGAAAAGCCTTTTTGAAATAAAATGTGTTTTTTTCCCTCTGAAATAGCAAAAGCATCGCACACTTAGCTGTACCTGCTCTAAATAAATAATAGTATTTAAATAAAAATACAAAATCGAAATAAATAAATTATATAAAACAAAATCAAATCAAAGAAAATAAATCTTATTAAAGTTATGCAGGCACACATTTAACAATAATTTTCAAGTGACAAATAAAATCAATCAAAATTCCTTACACATGGAGTTAATCCTGACGATTCCTGAGGCGCCTTTCCTCATGACACTCGCTTTTTTTTTCGAAGATATATTTTCTTTGGTTTGATTTTGTTTTTGTAATAATTTATTTTATTTAGTTCGATTTTGTATTTTTATTGAATTACTCTTTTTTATTTAGAGCAGGTACAGCTAGTGTGTGATGCTTTTGCTATTTCAGAGGAAAACAATAATTTTATTTAATTAATAATTTTTGTTTCAGTCCACCATATAATTATGTTGTGTTTGATCTATGGAAAAAAGTTAGTTGTGAAATGGTTGAATATTAACAAAAGTTAATAGTTTTTTACAAGTTAGAATAATACGATATATATATATATATAAACAAGCCGGTGGCACCGCCACCCCGGTGCCTTTACGGTTACTGTGCATGACGGGCAATATCGTAACTCCGCTTTGACCTTTGAGAAGATGTGTGCTATAGAGCTTGCATTGGTGTGGGCTCTGCAAAAGTGTGTGTGTGTGTGTGAGGCGTGATTGAACAATGTAGACATATATATATATATATATATAAAGGCACCGGGGTGGCGGTGCCACCGGCTTGTTTATATATATATATATATATATATATATATATATATATATATATATATATATATATATATATATATATATGAATATAGCTGCGAGCAGCGATGAAGGGCCAAAGCCGGCGGCACCGCCACTCCGGTGCCTTTAGGTAACTAAAGGCACCGGGGTTGCGGTGCCACCGGCTTGGGCCCGTAATCGCTGCTCGCAGCTATATTTATTATTATTATTATTATTTTACTACCTTTTGGGCACTTTTGGGGGCCTTAACGTGCTCGAAAACTCTTGAAACTTTGCACACATCTCAGAACCCGCGGCCATCAGGGCCGGGCTGAAGCTGGTACCCGGGCGTGGCAGGGGGGCTCGACAGCGCCCCCTGGAACGGGGTTTGAACACTTGGTCCATAAATCAAACACGCTTGCATGTAATAATATGAAACTCAGTACACATATAGATCTCATCGGTTCATATATACTTCATGCTCTTACTTTTTACCCCAGCCCAACAGGAAGTCGGCTATTAAGGGTTGTTTGGAAAACACATGCAATGGAATGTGAAATACTCCTCCTAGAGAATTCAAACACACGGCACGAAACTCGGTCAGCATGAAGTCAAGACACTGAGGATGAAAAATTGCCAGGGGATTTTTGATATCTCGAACGGTTTGGCCGTGGCGAGTAAACGAAATTATGGCGAGAAACGTGAAACAGGAAGTGTGTTATAACTACTGCATACATTAACTAATCTCGATGAAACTTCAGCAGTGTGTTCGTTGTAAGAGCCCGATCACATGGATGTGACTATTGTGAGTCAAAGTTATAGCGCCACCAACTGGAAGCAGGAAGTGTGTCACTTTCAAAATGCTTTTAAATCACCCTCTTATTTTTACCCGATTTGCTTCAAACTTCATGTGCATAATGTAGACACACGCCAGATGTAGACCTGTGAAAGGATTATTGATATCTTAGATACTGTTGCCATGGCAATGCATCAAACATTAATATTCCTTTTTTTAAGCTTTTTCATGCTTTTTTATGCTTTCGGGCACTTTTGGGGTTCTTAACGTGCTCAAAAACTCTTGAAACTTTGCACACGGGACAAAACCCGCGGCCATCAGGGCCAGGCTGAAGCTGGTACCCGGGCGTGGCAGGGGGGCTCGACAGCGCCCCCTTGAACGGGTCAGACAATTTGGTCCATATATCCAACACGCTTTACCCTATTTGCTTCAAACTTGATGTGTATAATGTAGACACAAGCCAGATGTAGACCTGTGAAAGGATTGTTGATATCTTAGATGCTGTTGCCGTGACAACGCATCAAACTTTAATATTCTTTTTGGATACTTTTGAGATTCTTAGCGCACTTTTGGGGCCCTTAACGTGCTCAAAAACTCTTGAAACTTTGCACACGGGTCAGAAACCGCGGCCATCAGGGCCGGGCTGAAGCTGGTACCCGGGCGTGGCAGGGGGGCTCGACAGCGCCCCCTGGAATGGGGTCCGAAAACTTGGTCCATAAATCAAACAGGCTTTACCCGATTTGCTTCAAACTTGATGTGTATAATGTAGACACACGCCAGATTTAGACCTGTGAAAGGATTGTTGATATCTTAGATGCTGTTGCCGTGACAACGCATCAAACTTTAATATTCTTTTTGGATACTTTTGAGACTCTCAGCGCACTTTGGGGGCCCTTAACGTGCTCAAAAACTCTTGAAACTTTGCACACGGGTCAGAACCCGTGGCCATCAGGGCCGGGCTGAAGCTGGTACCCGGGCGTGGCAGGGGGGCTCGACAGTGCCCCCTGGAACGGGGTCCGAAAACTTGGTCCATAAATCAAACACGCTTGAATGTAATAATATGAAACTCGGTACACATATAGATCTCATCGATTCATATATCCTTTGTACTTTTACTTTTTACCCCAGCCCAACAGGAAGTCGGCTATTATGGTTTGTTTGGAAGCGTATGCCCCTGGAATTCGATATACTCCTCCTAGAGAATTCAACCAATCGCCACGAAACTCGGTCAGCATGAAGTCAAGACATTGAGGATGAAAAGTTGCCAGGGGACTTTTGATATCTCGAACGGTTTGGCTGTGGCGAGGAAACGAATTTATGGCGAATAAAGGAAACAGGAAGTGTGTTATAACTTCTGCATACATTAACTGATCTTGATGAATCTTCAGCAGTGTGTTCGCTGTAAGAGTCCGATCACATGGATGTGACTATTGTGAGTCAAAGTTATAGCGCCACCAACTGGCAGCAGGAAGTGTGTCACTTCCTAAAGGCTTTGAAATCACCCTCTTATTTTTACCCAATTTGCTTCAAACTTTATGTGTATAATGTAGACACACGGCAGATGTAGACCTGAGAAAGGATTATTGATATCTTAGATACTGTTGCCGTGGCAACGCATCAAACTTTATTATTCTTTGTTGATGCTTTTGAGACTCTTAACATACTTGAAATTGCATGAAACCCGACAGACACATCACATTTATTAGACAGTAGACATGTGCAGAGTTTCAGAAACGGGCATGGTGAGAGCAATTAGAGAATAATGTTTAAGTTTAAAAACAGCCAGAATGGTTGTTTAGTCAAAAAAAATTTTTTTCCAAATCATACATAGTGTTATACTGCCCTCTTGTGTTCAAAATCAGGTAAAAAGCGAAAGTAAAATAAGGACGTCTGCACAATTCATTAATAATGGTGCAGAGTAGAGTGAGCTTTTTCAATTAATTCCTATGGAAGTAGGAATGAACTAAACAACGTTCGCTCTGTTCTGCTCGTCCCTCACCGTGGGCGCGCAGAGTTATGAATGCCCGTGCAGCCGTGAGCATTTTAGTTTCATTTTAAAATTAGCGCCATTTCGGGGGACGTATTACTTTAATTTATTTAACAAAAACACAATGTTGTGTTTAATTGCGAGTGTACACAAATATAAGTAAACACTTTGACGTTTGAATGATGTCCTGTATGAAGAAAATGACGGAGTATGTTTCACTGTTCAATCGCGCTGAGCCACCCAGACCCCCACACACACACTGACACACACACACACACACACACACACACACACACACACACACACACACACACACACACACAAACACACACACACACACACACACAATAATAAAACATTCAACCTAACATATACAAATTACACTGCTATGTTGAAATAGTCAGTAGTACAATTTGTATCATTCACAGTAAGCACCGCTCCACTGTGATTTTTCCAAGCACATTTTTGCACAAGTGAAGAGGATGATTTTTTCCGTCGATATTGGAACGTGAGTGAAGTACAAAGCCTGTAATAAAGAATAGTTTAGCATCCAAATACATCGCAAAGGTTGCAACATTTAGATTCTAAAGAGAGATTTACGTGAGCCTAACACCACTTACTTTTACTTTTGTTTTAAATTATTTCGTTTTGGCTTTATTATAGTTATTTTTTTATTTGTGTTCTGTTCTGAATATCATTAAATTTAAAGGATTTGTTGTGGAATATTTTGAGTGTATAATCAAATAACACTAAACCGTCACTAGGTGTCGCCAGGCGACCGTCTTAATGAGCGGGTCATTGATTCATTCGTTCAAACGATTCGTTTGAACGACTGAGTCATTCATGAATGAGACAGATGTTTATGGATTGGTCATTGAATCTTTGAGTCAACCAATTTGTTCAAAATGCTGAATCATTCAGTAATGAGAAAACACGTTGCTGTGAGATGCAATGGTTCTGCTGTGATCTTTGTTTAACTATTTTCGCTGCTGAAACAGAAGAACAGTCAATATTGCATCTAAAATGTAAGTGACTTGACACGTGTGTGTGTGTGTGTGTGTGTGTGTGCGTGTGAGTGCGTGCGTGCGTGTGTGTGTGTGTGTGTGTGTGTGTGTGTGTGTGTGCAATCAATCCCAGGTAAGAGGCATGAATAATGAGAATTGGACTTCTAGGAGTGAGGTTAATATTCCGGAGATGGTTCCCTCGGATTGTGAAAAGGAGGCGGCGCGGGAGTGGCCAGGCATTGCGCTACTTCTGTTTCAAAGTTTAAAACAATGCTAATATCATTTTTTTGAACGATTTCATTACAAATGTTTATTTTATATATTTATAAAATATTATAAAATATAATAACTATGTTTTGTCCTATTAACAAAAGACAGGCAATGTACTATTAACAAATGTTAATAGTTTTTTAAAAGTTAAAATGATACTTTATGCATTTGTTTTGTGTCAGATGATTAACAATATAAATTAAACAAAGCTTAAAACAAACAAAATAATAAAACGAAAACAAAGCTTGAACATTTTATTTAATTGAAAAGCCTTTTTGAAATAAAATGTGTTTTTTTCCCTCTGAAATAGCAAAAGCATCGCACACTTAGCTGTACCTGCTCTAAATAAATAATAGTATTTAAATAAAAATACAAAATCGAAATAAATAAATTATATAAAACAAAATCAAATCAAAGAAAATAAATCTTATTAAAGTTATGCAGGCACACATTTAACAATAATTTTCAAGTGACAAATAAAATCAATCAAAATTCCTTACACATGGAGTTAATCCTGACGATTCCTGAGGCGCCTTTCCTCATGACACTCGCTTTTTTTTTCGAAGATATATTTTCTTTGGTTTGATTTTGTTTTTGTAATAATTTATTTTATTTAGTTCGATTTTGTATTTTTATTGAATTACTCTTTTTTATTTAGAGCAGGTACAGCTAGTGTGTGATGCTTTTGCTATTTCAGAGGAAAACAATAATTTTATTTAATTAATAATTTTTGTTTCAGTCCACCATATAATTATGTTGTGTTTGATCTATGGAAAAAAGTTAGTTGTGAAATGGTTGAATATTAACAAAAGTTAATAGTTTTTTACAAGTTAGAATAATACGATATATATATATATATAAACAAGCCGGTGGCACCGCCACCCCGGTGCCTTTACGGTTACTGTGCATGACGGGCAATATCGTAACTCCGCTTTGACCTTTGAGAAGATGTGTGCTATAGAGCTTGCATTGGTGTGGGCTCTGCAAAAGTGTGTGTGTGTGTGTGAGGCGTGATTGAACAATGTAGACATATATATATATATATATATAAAGGCACCGGGGTGGCGGTGCCACCGGCTTGTTTATATATATATATATATATATATATATATATATATATATATATATATATATATATATATATATGAATATAGCTGCGAGCAGCGATGAAGGGCCAAAGCCGGCGGCACCGCCACTCCGGTGCCTTTAGGTAACTAAAGGCACCGGGGTTGCGGTGCCACCGGCTTGGGCCCGTAATCGCTGCTCGCAGCTATATTTTATTATTATTATTATTATTATTTTACTACCTTTTGGGCACTTTTGGGGGCCTTAACGTGCTCGAAAACTCTTGAAACTTTGCACACATCTCAGAACCCGTGGCCATCAGGGCCGGGCTGAAGCTGGTACCCGGGCGTGGCAGGGGGGCTCGACAGCGCCCCCTGGAACGGGGTTTGAACACTTGGTCCATAAATCAAACACGCTTGCATGTAATAATATGAAACTCAGTACACATATAGATCTCATCGGTTCATATATACTTCATGCTCTTACTTTTTACCCCAGCCCAACAGGAAGTCGGCTATTAAGGGTTGTTTGGAAAACACATGCAATGGAATGTGAAATACTCCTCCTAGAGAATTCAAACACACGGCACGAAACTCGGTCAGCATGAAGTCAAGACACTGAGGATGAAAAATTGCCAGGGGATTTTTGATATCTCGAACGGTTTGGCCGTGGCGAGTAAACGAAATTATGGCGAGAAACGTGAAACAGGAAGTGTGTTATAACTACTGCATACATTAACTAATCTTGATGAAACTTCAGCAGTGTGTTCGTTGTAAGAGCCCGATCACATGGATGTGACTATTGTGAGTCAAAGTTATAGCGCCACCAACTGGAAGCAGGAAGTGTGTCACTTTCAAAATGCTTTTAAATCACCCTCTTATTTTTACCCGATTTGCTTCAAACTTCATGTGCATAATGTAGACACACGCCAGATGTAGACCTGTGAAAGGATTATTGATATCTTAGATACTGTTGCCATGGCAATGCATCAAACATTAATATTCCTTTTTTTAAGCTTTTTCATGCTTTTTTATGCTTTCGGGCACTTTTGGGGTTCTTAACGTGCTCGAAAACTCTTGAAACTTTGCACACGGGACAAAACCCGCGGCCATCAGGGCCAGGCTGAAGCTGGTACCCGGGCGTGGCAGGGGGGCTCGACAGCGCCCCCTTGAACGGGTCAGACAATTTGGTCCATATATCCAACACGCTTTACCCTATTTGCTTCAAACTTGATGTGTATAATGTAGACACAAGCCAGATGTAGACCTGTGAAAGGATTGTTGATATCTTAGATGCTGTTGCCGTGACAACGCATCAAACTTTAATATTCTTTTTGGATACTTTTGAGATTCTTAGCGCACTTTTGGGGCCCTTAACGTGCTCAAAAACTCTTGAAACTTTGCACACGGGTCAGAAACCGCGGCCATCAGGGCCGGGCTGAAGCTGGTACCCGGGCGTGGCAGGGGGGCTCGACAGCGCCCCCTGGAATGGGGTCCGAAAACTTGGTCCATAAATCAAACAGGCTTTACCCGATTTGCTTCAAACTTGATGTGTATAATGTAGACACACGCCAGATTTAGACCTGTGAAAGGATTGTTGATATCTTAGATGCTGTTGCCGTGACAACGCATCAAACTTTAATATTCTTTTTGGATACTTTTGAGACTCTCAGCGCACTTTGGGGGCCCTTAACGTGCTCAAAAACTCTTGAAACTTTGCACACGGGTCAGAACCCGTGGCCATCAGGGCCGGGCTGAAGCTGGTACCCGGGCGTGGCAGGGGGGCTCGACAGTGCCCCCTGGAACGGGGTCCGAAAACTTGGTCCATAAATCAAACACGCTTGAATGTAATAATATGAAACTCGGTACACATATAGATCTCATCGATTCATATATCCTTTGTACTTTTACTTTTTACCCCAGCCCAACAGGAAGTCGGCTATTATGGTTTGTTTGGAAGCGTATGCCCCTGGAATTCGATATACTCCTCCTAGAGAATTCAACCAATCGCCACGAAACTCGGTCAGCATGAAGTCAAGACATTGAGGATGAAAAGTTGCCAGGGGATTTTTGATATCTCGAACGGTTTGGCTGTGGCGAGGAAACGAATTTATGGCGAATAAAGGAAACAGGAAGTGTGTTATAACTTCTGCATACATTAACTGATCTTGATGAAACTTCAGCAGTGTGTTCGCTGTAAGAGTCCGATCACATGGATGTGACTATTGTGAGTCAAAGTTATAGCGCCACCAACTGGCAGCAGGAAGTGTGTCACTTCCTAAAGGCTTTGAAATCACCCTCTTATTTTTACCCAATTTGCTTCAAACTTTATGTGTATAATGTAGACACACGGCAGATGTAGACCTGAGAAAGGATTATTGATATCTTAGATACTGTTGCCGTGGCAACGCATCAAACTTTATTATTCTTTGTTGATGCTTTTGAGACTCTTAACATACTTGAAATTGCATGAAACCCGACAGACACATCACATTTATTAGACAGTAGACATGTGCAGAGTTTCAGAAACGGGCATGGTGAGAGCAATTAGAGAATAATGTTTAAGTTTAAAAACAGCCAGAATGGTTGTTTAGTCCAAAAAATTTTTTTTCCAAATCATACATAGTGTTATACTGCCCTCTTGTGTTCAAAATCAGGTAAGAAGCGAAAGTAAAATAAGGACGTCTGCACAATTCATTAATAATGGTGCAGAGTAGAGTGAGCTTTTTCAATTAATTCCTATGGAAGTAGGAATGAACTAAACAACGTTCGCTCTGTTCTGCTCGTCCCTCACCGTGGGCGCGCAGAGTTATGAATGCCCGTGCAGCCGTGAGCATTTTAGTTTCATTTTAAAATTAGCGCCATTTCGGGGGACGTATTACTTTAATTTATTTAACAAAAACACAATGTTGTGTTTAATTGCGAGTGTACACAAATATAAGTAAACACTTTGACGTTTGAATGATGTCCTGTATGAAGAAAATGACGGAGTATGTTTCACTGTTCAATCGCGCTGAGCCACCCAGACCCCCACACACACACTGACACACACACACACACACACACACACACACACACACACACACACACACACACACACAAACACACACACACACACACACACAATAATAAAACATTCAACCTAACATATACAAATTACACTGCTATGTTGAAATAGTCAGTAGTACAATTTGTATCATTCACAGTAAGCACCGCTCCACTGTGATTTTTCCAAGCACATTTTTGCACAAGTGAAGAGGATGATTTTTTCCGTCGATATTGGAACGTGAGTGAAGTACAAAGCCTGTAATAAAGAATAGTTTAGCATCCAAATACATCGCAAATGTTGCAACATTTAGATTCTAAAGAGAGATTTACGTGAGCCTAACACCACTTACTTTTACTTTTGTTTTAAATTATTTCGTTTTGGCTTTATTATAGTTATTTTTTTATTTGTGTTCTGTTCTGAATATCATTAAATTTAAAGGATTTGTTGTGGAATATTTTGAGTGTATAATCAAATAACACTAAACCGTCACTAGGTGTCGCCAGGCGACCGTCTTAATGAGCGGGTCATTGATTCATTCGTTCAAACGATTCGTTTGAACGACTGAGTCATTCATGAATGAGACAGATGTTTATGGATTGGTCATTGAATCTTTGAGTCAACCAATTTGTTCAAAATGCTGAATCATTCAGTAATGAGAAAACACGTTGCTGTGAGATGCAATGGTTCTGCTGTGATCTTTGTTTAACTATTTTCGCTGCTGAAACAGAAGAACAGTCAATATTGCATCTAAAATGTAAGTGACTTGACACGTGTGTGTGTGTGTGTGTGTGTGTGTGCGTGTGAGTGCGTGCGTGCGTGTGTGTGTGTGTGTGTGTGTGTGTGTGCAATCAATCCCAGGTAAGAGGCATGAATAATGAGAATTGGACTTCTAGGAGTGAGGTTAATATTCCGGAGATGGTTCCCTCGGATTGTGAAAAGGAGGCGGCGCGGGAGTGGCCAGGCATTGCGCTACTTCTGTTTCAAAGTTTAAAACAATGCTAATATCATTTTTTTGAACGATTTCATTACAAATGTTTATTTTATATATTTATAAAATATTATAAAATATAATAACTATGTTTTGTCCTATTAACAAAAGACAGGCAATGTACTATTAACAAATGTTAATAGTTTTTTAAAAGTTAAAATGATACTTTATGCATTTGTTTTGTGTCAGATGATTAACAATATAAATTAAACAAAGCTTAAAACAAACAAAATAATAAAACGAAAACAAAGCTTGAACATTTTATTTAATTGAAAAGCCTTTTTGAAATAAAATGTGTTTTTTTCCCTCTGAAATAGCAAAAGCATCGCACACTTAGCTGTACCTGCTCTAAATAAATAATAGTATTTAAATAAAAATACAAAATCGAAATAAATAAATTATATAAAACAAAATCAAATCAAAGAAAATAAATCTTATTAAAGTTATGCAGGCACACATTTAACAATAATTTTCAAGTGACAAATAAAATCAATCAAAATTCCTTACACATGGAGTTAATCCTGACGATTCCTGAGGCGCCTTTCCTCATGACACTCGCTTTTTTTTTCGAAGATATATTTTCTTTGGTTTGATTTTGTTTTTGTAATAATTTATTTTATTTAGTTCGATTTTGTATTTTTATTGAATTACTCTTTTTTATTTAGAGCAGGTACAGCTAGTGTGTGATGCTTTTGCTATTTCAGAGGAAAACAATAATTTTATTTAATTAATAATTTTTGTTTCAGTCCACCATATAATTATGTTGTGTTTGATCTATGGAAAAAAGTTAGTTGTGAAATGGTTGAATATTAACAAAAGTTAATAGTTTTTTACAAGTTAGAATAATACGATATATATATATATATAAACAAGCCGGTGGCACCGCCACCCCGGTGCCTTTACGGTTACTGTGCATGACGGGCAATATCGTAACTCCGCTTTGACCTTTGAGAAGATGTGTGCTATAGAGCTTGCATTGGTGTGGGCTCTGCAAAAGAGTGTGTGTGTGTGTGAGGCGTGATTGAACAATGTAGACATATATATATATATATATATAAAGGCACCGGGGTGGCGGTGCCACCGGCTTGTTTATATATATATATATATATATATATATATGAATATAGCTGCGAGCAGCGATGAAGGGCCAAAGCCGGCGGCACCGCCACTCCGGTGCCTTTAGGTAACTAAAGGCACCGGGGTTGCGGTGCCACCGGCTTGGGCCCGTAATCGCTGCTCGCAGCTATATTTATTTATTATTATTATTATTATTTTACTACCTTTTGGGCACTTTTGGGGGCCTTAACGTGCTCGAAAACTCTTGAAACTTTGCACACATCTCAGAACCCGCGGCCATCAGGGCCGGGCTGAAGCTGGTACCCGGGCGTGGCAGGGGGGCTCGACAGCGCCCCCTGGAACGGGGTTTGAACACTTGGTCCATAAATCAAACACGCTTGCATGTAATAATATGAAACTCAGTACACATATAGATCTCATCGGTTCATATATACTTCATGCTCTTACTTTTTACCCCAGCCCAACAGGAAGTCGGCTATTAAGGGTTGTTTGGAAAACACATGCAATGGAATGTGAAATACTCCTCCTAGAGAATTCAAACACACGGCACGAAACTCGGTCAGCATGAAGTCAAGACACTGAGGATGAAAAATTGCCAGGGGATTTTTGATATCTCGAACGGTTTGGCCGTGGCGAGTAAACGAAATTATGGCGAGAAACGTGAAACAGGAAGTGTGTTATAACTACTGCATACATTAACTAATCTTGATGAAACTTCAGCAGTGTGTTCGTTGTAAGAGCCCGATCACATGGATGTGACTATTGTGAGTCAAAGTTATAGCGCCACCAACTGGAAGCAGGAAGTGTGTCACTTTCAAAATGCTTTTAAATCACCCTCTTATTTTTACCCGATTTGCTTCAAACTTCATGTGCATAATGTAGACACACGCCAGATGTAGACCTGTGAAAGGATTATTGATATCTTAGATACTGTTGCCATGGCAATGCATCAAACATTAATATTCCTTTTTTTAAGCTTTTTCATGCTTTTTTATGCTTTCGGGCACTTTTGGGGTTCTTAACGTGCTCGAAAACTCTTGAAACTTTGCACACGGGACAAAACCCGCGGCCATCAGGGCCAGGCTGAAGCTGGTACCCGGGCGTGGCAGGGGGGCTCGACAGCGCCCCCTTGAACGGGTCAGACAATTTGGTCCATATATCCAACACGCTTTACCCTATTTGCTTCAAACTTGATGTGTATAATGTAGACACAAGCCAGATGTAG
Source organism: Tiaroga cobitis (assembly GCA_030578255.1). Lineage (NCBI taxonomy): Eukaryota > Metazoa > Chordata > Actinopteri > Cypriniformes > Leuciscidae > Tiaroga > Tiaroga cobitis. The sequence continues at coordinate 33,064,422 of CM060596.1, forward strand.
ACCTGTGAAAGGATTGTTGATATCTTAGATGCTGTTGCCGTGACAACGCATCAAACTTTAATATTCTTTTTGGATACTTTTGAGATTCTTAGCGCACTTTTGGGGCCCTTAACGTGCTCAAAAACTCTTGAAACTTTGCACACGGGTCAGAAACCGCGGCCATCAGGGCCGGGCTGAAGCTGGTACCCGGGCGTGGCAGGGGGGCTCGACAGCGCCCCCTGGAATGGGGTCCGAAAACTTGGTCCATAAATCAAACAGGCTTTACCCGATTTGCTTCAAACTTGATGTGTATAATGTAGACACACGCCAGATTTAGACCTGTGAAAGGATTGTTGATATCTTAGATGCTGTTGCCGTGACAACGCATCAAACTTTAATATTCTTTTTGGATACTTTTGAGACTCTCAGCGCACTTTGGGGGCCCTTAACGTGCTCAAAAACTCTTGAAACTTTGCACACGGGTCAGAACCCGTGGCCATCAGGGCCGGGCTGAAGCTGGTACCCGGGCGTGGCAGGGGGGCTCGACAATGCCCCCTGGAACGGGGTCCGAAAACTTGGTCCATAAATCAAACACGCTTGAATGTAATAATATGAAACTCGGTACACATATAGATCTCATCGATTCATATATCCTTTGTACTTTTACTTTTTACCCCAGCCCAACAGGAAGTCGGCTATTATGGTTTGTTTGGAAGCGTATGCCCCTGGAATTCGATATACTCCTCCTAGAGAATTCAACCAATCGCCACGAAACTCGGTCAGCATGAAGTCAAGACATTGAGGATGAAAAGTTGCCAGGGGATTTTTGATATCTCGAACGGTTTGGCTGTGGCGAGGAAACGAATTTATGGCGAATAAAGGAAACAGGAAGTGTGTTATAACTTCTGCATACATTAACTGATCTTGATGAAACTTCAGCAGTGTGTTCGCTGTAAGAGTCCGATCACATGGATGTGACTATTGTGAGTCAAAGTTATAGCGCCACCAACTGGCAGCAGGAAGTGTGTCACTTCCTAAAGGCTTTGAAATCACCCTCTTATTTTTACCCAATTTGCTTCAAACTTTATGTGTATAATGTAGACACACGGCAGATGTAGACCTGAGAAAGGATTATTGATATCTTAGATACTGTTGCCGTGGCAACGCATCAAACTTTATTATTCTTTGTTGATGCTTTTGAGACTCTTAACATACTTGAAATTGCATGAAACCCGACAGACACATCACATTTATTAGACAGTAGACATGTGCAGAGTTTCAGAAACGGGCATGGTGAGAGCAATTAGAGAATAATGTTTAAGTTTAAAAACAGCCAGAATGGTTGTTTAGTCAAAAAAAATTTTTTTCCAAATCATACATAGTGTTATACTGCCCTCTTGTGTTCAAAATCAGGTAAAAAGCGAAAGTAAAATAAGGACGTCTGCACAATTCATTAATAATGGTGCAGAGTAGAGTGAGCTTTTTCAATTAATTCCTATGGAAGTAGGAATGAACTAAACAACGTTCGCTCTGTTCTGCTCGTCCCTCACCGTGGGCGCGCAGAGTTATGAATGCCCGTGCAGCCGTGAGCATTTTAGTTTCATTTTAAAATTAGCGCCATTTCGGGGGACGTATTACTTTAATTTATTTAACAAAAACACAATGTTGTGTTTAATTGCGAGTGTACACAAATATAAGTAAACACTTTGACGTTTGAATGATGTCCTGTATGAAGAAAATGACGGAGTATGTTTCACTGTTCAATCGCGCTGAGCCACCCAGACCCCCACACACACACTGACACACACACACACACACACACACACACACACACACACACACAAACACACACACACACACACACACAATAATAAAACATTCAACCTAACATATACAAATTACACTGCTATGTTGAAATAGTCAGTAGTACAATTTGTATCATTCACAGTAAGCACCGCTCCACTGTGATTTTTCCAAGCACATTTTTGCACAAGTGAAGAGGATGATTTTTTCCGTCGATATTGGAACGTGAGTGAAGTACAAAGCCTGTAATAAAGAATAGTTTAGCATCCAAATACATCGCAAATGTTGCAACATTTAGATTCTAAAGAGAGATTTACGTGAGCCTAACACCACTTACTTTTACTTTTGTTTTAAATTATTTCGTTTTGGCTTTATTATAGTTATTTTTTTATTTGTGTTCTGTTCTGAATATCATTAAATTTAAAGGATTTGTTGTGGAATATTTTGAGTGTATAATCAAATAACACTAAACCGTCACTAGGTGTCGCCAGGCGACCGTCTTAATGAGCGGGTCATTGATTCATTCGTTCAAACGATTCGTTTGAACGACTGAGTCATTCATGAATGAGACAGATGTTTATGGATTGGTCATTGAATCTTTGAGTCAACCAATTTGTTCAAAATGCTGAATCATTCAGTAATGAGAAAACACGTTGCTGTGAGATGCAATGGTTCTGCTGTGATCTTTGTTTAACTATTTTCGCTGCTGAAACAGAAGAACAGTCAATATTGCATCTAAAATGTAAGTGACTTGACACGTGTGTGTGTGTGTGTGTGTGTGTGTGTGCGTGTGAGTGCGTGCGTGCGTGTGTGTGTGTGTGTGTGTGTGTGTGTGCAATCAATCCCAGGTAAGAGGCATGAATAATGAGAATTGGACTTCTAGGAGTGAGGTTAATATTCCGGAGATGGTTCCCTCGGATTGTGAAAAGGAGGCGGCGCGGGAGTGGCCAGGCATTGCGCTACTTCTGTTTCAAAGTTTAAAACAATGCTAATATCATTTTTTTGAACGATTTCATTACAAATGTTTATTTTATATATTTATAAAATATTATAAAATATAATAACTATGTTTTGTCCTATTAACAAAAGACAGGCAATGTACTATTAACAAATGTTAATAGTTTTTTAAAAGTTAAAATGATACTTTATGCATTTGTTTTGTGTCAGATGATTAACAATATAAATTAAACAAAGCTTAAAACAAACAAAATAATAAAACGAAAACAAAGCTTGAACATTTTATTTAATTGAAAAGCCTTTTTGAAATAAAATGTGTTTTTTTCCCTCTGAAATAGCAAAAGCATCGCACACTTAGCTGTACCTGCTCTAAATAAATAATAGTATTTAAATAAAAATACAAAATCGAAATAAATAAATTATATAAAACAAAATCAAATCAAAGAAAATAAATCTTATTAAAGTTATGCAGGCACACATTTAACAATAATTTTCAAGTGACAAATAAAATCAATCAAAATTCCTTACACATGGAGTTAATCCTGACGATTCCTGAGGCGCCTTTCCTCATGACACTCGCTTTTTTTTTCGAAGATATATTTTCTTTGGTTTGATTTTGTTTTTGTAATAATTTATTTTATTTAGTTCGATTTTGTATTTTTATTGAATTACTCTTTTTTATTTAGAGCAGGTACAGCTAGTGTGTGATGCTTTTGCTATTTCAGAGGAAAACAATAATTTTATTTAATTAATAATTTTTGTTTCAGTCCACCATATAATTATGTTGTGTTTGATCTATGGAAAAAAGTTAGTTGTGAAATGGTTGAATATTAACAAAAGTTAATAGTTTTTTACAAGTTAGAATAATACGATATATATATATATATAAACAAGCCGGTGGCACCGCCACCCCGGTGCCTTTACGGTTACTGTGCATGACGGGCAATATCGTAACTCCGCTTTGACCTTTGAGAAGATGTGTGCTATAGAGCTTGCATTGGTGTGGGCTCTGCAAAAGTGTGTGTGTGTGTGTGAGGCGTGATTGAACAATGTAGACATATATATATATATATATATAAAGGCACCGGGGGTGGCGGTGCCACCGGCTTGTTTATATATATATATATATATATATATATATATATATATATATATGAATATAGCTGCGAGCAGCGATGAAGGGCCAAAGCCGGCGGCACCGCCACTCCGGTGCCTTTAGGTAACTAAAGGCACCGGGGTTGCGGTACCACCGGCTTGGGCCCGTAACCGCTGCTCGCAGCTATATTTATTATTATTATTATTATTTTACTACCTTTTGGGCACTTTTGGGGGCCTTAACGTGCTCAAAAACTCTTGAAACTTTGCACACGGGTCAGAACCCGCGGCCATCAGGGCCGGGCTGAAGCTGGTACCCGGGCGTGGCAGGGGGGCTCGACAGCGCCCCCTGGAACGGGGTTTGAACACTTGTCCATATATCAAACACGCTTGCATGTAATAATCTGAAACTCGGTACACTTATAGATCTCATCGGGCCAAACAACTTTCGTGCTCTAAGTTTTACGTCAGCCCAACAGGAAGTCGGTTATTATGGGTTGTTTGGAAACTCATTTTCTATATTTTTCTTACGACTATTCGGGCACTTTTGGGGCCCTTAACGTGCTCGAAAACTCTTGAAACTTTGCACACAGGTCAGAACCCGCGGCCATCAGGGCCGGGCTGAAGATGGTACCCGGGCGTGGCAGGGGGGCTCGACAGCGCCCCCTGGAACGGGGTCCGAAAACTTGGTCCATAAATCAAACACACTTGCATGTAATAATATGAAACTCGGTACACATATAGATCTCATCGGTTCATATATACTTCATGCTCTTACTTTTTACCCCATCCCAACAGGAAGTCGGCTATTTAGGGTTGTTTGTTAAACGCATGCAATGGAATTTAAAGTACTTCTCCTAGAGAATTCAAAGAAATGCCACGAAACTCGGTCAGCATGAAGTCAAGACATTGAGGATGAAAAATTGCCAGGGGATTTTTGATATCTCGAACGGTTTGGCCGTGGCGAGGAAACGAATTTATGGCGAGAAACGTGAAACAGGAAGTGTGTTATAACTTCAGCATACATTAGCTGATCTTAACGAAACTTCACCAGTGTGTTCGCTTTAAGAGGCCGATCACATGGATGTGACTATTGTGAGTCAAAGTTATAGCGCCACCAACTGGCAGCAGGAAGTGTGTCACTTTCAAAATGCTTTGAAATCACCCTCTTATTTTAACCCGATTTGCTTCAAACTTCATCTGTATAATGTAAATACACGGCAGATGTAGACCTGTGAAAGGATTATTGATATATTAGATACTGTTGCCGTGGCAACGCATCAAACTTTAATATTCTTTGTTGATGCTTTTGAGACTCTTAACATACTTGAAATAACATGAAACTCGACAGACACATCACATTTATTAGCCAGTAGACATGTGCAAAGTTTCAGAAACGGGCGTGGTGCAGGGGCTCAGTAGCGCCACCTTTTGACAAAAGTGGGGGTGTTAGTTCTATAGTTTTACCTACAATCATAAAACTCGGTACGCATATTGTTCAGATCAAGCCGGACAACTTTCTAATTTACTGTCATTAGCTCAGACCAAGAGGGAGTCAGATATTTTAGTTTGAATGTGGATGTTTCTGAGAATTTTCTCTCCCTCTCTTTCCGTCTCTGTGTGTGAGGGATTTGTCTATTGATTTTAATGCATTTCAAGGTTTCAGGGGATTTTGGGACTCTTAACGTGCTCAAAAACTTTTGAAATTTTGCACACAGGTCAGAACCCACGGCCATCAGGGCCGGGCTGAAGCTGGTACCCGGGCGTGGCAGGGGGGCTCAACAGCGCCCCCTTGAACGGGGTCCGACAATTTGGTCCATATATTCAACACGCTTGCATGAATTAATATGAAACTCAGTACACATATAGATCTCATCGGGCCAAACATTTTACCCCTGGTCAAGTTTTACGCCAGCCCAACAGGAAGTCGGCTATTATGGGTTGTTTGGAAAACGCTTGCTGTGGAATTTGAAGTACTACTCCTAGGCAATTCATTCAATCATCGCCAAACTAGGCGTGCATGAAGTCAAGACATTGAGGATGCTAAATTGCTGACGGATTTTTGATATCTCGAACGGTTTGGCCGTGGCGAGGAAATGAATTTTCATGACTAAAAAAGGACATATAAAGTGTGTTATAACTTAGTTAGATTTACCTACAGTTACAAAACTCAGCTTGTATATTCTTCTCCTCAAGCCAAACAACTTTCTAATTTACAGTCAATAGCTCCAACCCTCAGAAAGTCAGATATTGTGGTTTGAATGTGGATTTCATGAAATGGTATCTCTCTCTGTCACTCTTTGACAGAGAGAGGGCCCCCTCCCATTCTATGTGTGTGTGTGTGTGTGGCTGTCTGTGTGGGGAGGGAGGGGGAGGGAGGGCTGGTGTCTGTGTTTATATGTGTGTGTGTGGCTGGCTGGCTGTTACAGTGACATGATATTAAGCCTTTCATTGCTGTTTGATTTTTCCTGCATTAAAGGATAAAGAAATCTCTAAGGCCTTGTCTTTTTGCATAACAATTTTGTATTTTTTTTAAATTACAAAATATGCACAGAACCAAGATCTTTTAAATGTATAGTTTGCTTTAAATAAAATTAAGATTGTATTGGTAATTGAAGCTGAATGAATTTAAAATGAATGTGCTATATTTCAGAACAATATATTTGTTTTCCTTTAAATTGTAAAACACTAACTTTATTCTCATCTGAATTATAAATAATTTATTCCTGTATAAAATAAAAACACATTTGAATTTTTCTTTTTTAATCAATGTAGAATGTGTAATTGAAAAATAAACAGATTAGGGCTCTGAGGACAATAAATGAAAATCAATGCGATGTGGTGAATGTCCAAAAGATGGCACCCACAGACTGTTTTAAATGGGGTTGGATAAATATTTTTTGCTTTTAGACAGTGTGTGCGTGTGATTTTAGTTTGGTGACAGTTGTAGGTTACAGTTTGACAAGAGTTTATAGTTTGAAAAAAGCACTTTGTTGTGTTTTATTGGACGGAGTATGTTTTTATGTGTAACAGTTCAATCGCACCCGCACCTCACACACACACACACACACACACACACACACATATTGAAACCTGAGTGAAGTACAAAGCCCATAATAAAGAATAGTTTAGCATCCAAATACATCGCAAATGTTGAAACAGTTTGATTCTAATGAGAGAGTTACGTGAGCCAAACACCACTTACTTTCACTTTCGCTTTCAATTATTTCGGTTAATTCTTAATTATAGTTTTTTTGAATTCTTGTTCTGTTCTGAATATCATTAAATTTAAAGAATTGCTTGTGTAATATTTTGAGTGTATCATCAAAACAGAATAATTCTCTCGGTTTAGTGATTCCCTAGTTTTTTTTATTGTTTTCATTGTTCTCAGGTAAGGCAAGTGATATATATATATATATATATATATATATATATATATATATATATATATATATATATATATATATATATGTATATAAAAAAAAATATATATATATATATATATGTATTTTTTATATATATATATATAATTTATATATATATATATATATATATATATATATATATATATATATATAAATATAGCTGCGAGCAGCGATGAAGGGCCAAAGCCGGCGGCACCGCCACCCCCGGTGCCTTTAGGTAACTAAAGGAACCAGGGTTGCGGTGCCACCGGCTTGGGCCCGTAATCGCTGCTCGCAGCTATATTTAGGGCCCAAGCCTTGAAAAGGCGAAGGCCCTATTGTTTTCCTTAGGATTATTATTAGGGCCCAAGCCCTGAAAGGGCGAAGGCCCTATTGTTTTCCTTAGGATTATTATTTTTTTTTTTCTCTTTTATTTTTCTTACGACTATTCGGGCACTTTTGGGGCTCTTAACGTGCACGAAAACTCTTGAAACTTTGCACACGGGTCAGAACCCGCGGCCATCAGGGCCGGGCTGAAGATGGTACCCGGGCGTGGCAGGGGGGCTCGACAGCGCCCCCTGGAACGGGGTCCGAAAACTTGGTCCATAAATCAAACACGCTTGCATGTAATAATATGAAACTCAGTACACATATAGATCTCATCGGTTCATATATACTTCATGCTCTTACTTTTTACCCCAGCCCAACAGGAAGTCGGCTATTTAGGGTTGTTTGTAAAACGCATGCAATGGAATTTAAAGTACTTCTCCTAGAGAATTCAAAGAAATGCCACGAAACTCGGTCAGCATGAAGTCAAGACATTGAGGATGAAAAATTGCCAGGGGATTTTTGATATCTCGAACGGTTTGGCCGTGGCGAGGAAACGAATTTATGGCGAGAAACGTGAAACAGGAAGTGTGTTATAACTTCAGCATACATTAGCTGATCTTAACGAAACTTCACCAGTGTGTTCGCTTTAAGAGGCCGATCACATGGATGTGACTATTGTGAGTCAAAGTTATAGCGCCACCAACTGGCAGCAGGAAGTGTGTCACTTTCAAAATGCTTTGAAATCACCCTCTTATTTTAACCCGATTTGCTTCAAACTTCATCTGTATAATGTAAATACACGGCAGATGTAGACCTGTGAAAGGATTATTGATATATTAGATACTGTTGCCGTGGCAACGCATCAAACTTTAATATTCTTTGTTGATGCTTTTGAGACTCTTAACATACTTGAAATAACATGAAACTCGACAGACACATCACATTTATTAGCCAGTAGACATGTGCAAAGTTTCAGAAACGGGCGTGGTGCAGGGGCTCAGTAGCGCCACCTTTTGACAAAAGTGGGGGTGTTAGTTCTATAGTTTTACCTACAATCATAAAACTCGGTACGCATATTGTTCAGATCAAGCCGGACAACTTTCTAATTTACTGTCATTAGCTCAGACCAAGAGGGAGTCAGATATTTTAGTTTGAATGTGGATGTTTCTGAGAATTTTCTCTCCCTCTCTTTCCGTCTCTGTGTGTGAGGGATTTGTCTATTGATTTTAATGCATTTCAAGGTTTCAGGGGATTTTGGGACTCTTAACGTGCTCAAAAACTTTTGAAATTTTGCACACAGGTCAGAACCCACGGCCATCAGGGCCGGGCTGAAGCTGGTACCCGGGCGTGGCAGGGGGGCTCAACAGCGCCCCCTTGAACGGGGTCCGACAATTTGGTCCATATATTCAACACGCTTGCATGAATTAATATGAAACTCAGTACACATATAGATCTCATCGGGCCAAACATTTTACCCCTGGTCAAGTTTTACGCCAGCCCAACAGGAAGTCGGCTATTATGGGTTGTTTGGAAAACGCTTGCTGTGGAATTTGAAGTACTACTCCTAGGCAATTCATTCAATCATCGCCAAACTAGGCGTGCATGAAGTCAAGACATTGAGGATGCTAAATTGCTGACGGATTTTTGATATCTCGAACGGTTTGGCCGTGGCGAGGAAATGAATTTTCATGACTAAAAAAGGACATATAAAGTGTGTTATAACTTAGTTAGATTTACCTACAGTTACAAAACTCAGCTTGTATATTCTTCTCCTCAAGCCAAACAACTTTCTAATTTACAGTCAATAGCTCCAACCCTCAGAAAGTCAGATATTGTGGTTTGAATGTGGATTTCATGAAATGGTATCTCTCTCTGTCACTCTTTGACAGAGAGAGGGCCCCCTCCCATTCTATGTGTGTGTGTGTGTGTGGCTGTCTGTGTGGGGAGGGAGGGGGAGGGAGGGCTGGTGTCTGTGTTTATATGTGTGTGTGTGGCTGGCTGGCTGTTACAGTGACATGATATTAAGCCTTTCATTGCTGTTTGATTTTTCCTGCATTAAAGGATAAAGAAATCTCTAAGGCCTTGTCTTTTTGCATAACAATTTTGTATTTTTTTTAAATTACAAAATATGCACAGAACCAAGATCTTTTAAATGTATAGTTTGCTTTAAATAAAATTAAGATTGTATTGGTAATTGAAGCTGAATGAATTTAAAATGAATGTGCTATATTTCAGAACAATATATTTGTTTTCCTTTAAATTGTAAAACACTAACTTTATTCTCATCTGAATTATAAATAATTTATTCCTGTATAAAATAAAAACACATTTGAATTTTTCTTTTTTAATCAATGTAGAATGTGTAATTGAAAAATAAACAGATTAGGGCTCTGAGGACAATAAATGAAAATCAATGCGATGTGGTGAATGTCCAAAAGATGGCACCCACAGACTGTTTTAAATGGGGTTGGATAAATATTTTTTGCTTTTAGACAGTGTGTGCGTGTGATTTTAGTTTGGTGACAGTTGTAGGTTACAGTTTGACAAGAGTTTATAGTTTGAAAAAAGCACTTTGTTGTGTTTTATTGGACGGAGTATGTTTTTATGTGTAACAGTTCAATCGCACCCGCACCTCACACACACACACACACACACACACACACACATATTGAAACCTGAGTGAAGTACAAAGCCCATAATAAAGAATAGTTTAGCATCCAAATACATCGCAAATGTTGAAACAGTTTGATTCTAATGAGAGAGTTACGTGAGCCAAACACCACTTACTTTCACTTTCGCTTTCAATTATTTCGGTTAATTCTTAATTATAGTTTTTTTGAATTCTTGTTCTGTTCTGAATATCATTAAATTTAAAGAATTGCTTGTGTAATATTTTGAGTGTATCATCAAAACAGAATAATTCTCTCGGTTTAGTGATTCCCTAGTTTTTTTTATTGTTTTCATTGTTCTCAGGTAAGGCAAGTGAGATATATATATATATATATATATATATATATATATATATATATATATATGTATATAAAAAAAAAAAAATATATATATATATATGTATTTTTTATATATATATATATAATTTATATATATATATATATATATATATATATATATATATATATATATAAATATAGCTGCGAGCAGCGATGAAGGGCCAAAGCCGGCGGCACCGCCACCCCGGTGCCTTTAGGTAACTAAAGGAACCAGGGTTGCGGTGCCACCGGCTTGGGCCCGTAATCGCTGCTCGCAGCTATATTTAGGGCCCAAGCCTTGAAAAGGCGAAGGCCCTATTGTTTTCCTTAGGATTATTATTAGGGCCCAAGCCCTGAAAGGGCGAAGGCCCTATTGTTTTCCTTAGGATTATTTTTTTTTTTTTTCTCTTTTATTTTTCTTACGACTATTCGGGCACTTTTGGGGCTCTTAACGTGCACGAAAACTCTTGAAACTTTGCACACGGGTCAGAACCCGCGGCCATCAGGGCCGGGCTGAAGATGGTACCCGGGCGTGGCAGGGGGGCTCGACAGCGCCCCCTGGAACGGGGTCCGAAAACTTGGTCCATAAATCAAACACGCTTGCATGTAATAATATGAAACTCAGTACACATATAGATCTCATCGGTTCATATATACTTCATGCTCTTACTTTTTACCCCAGCCCAACAGGAAGTCGGCTATTTAGGGTTGTTTGTAAAACGCATGCAATGGAATTTAAAGTACTTCTCCTAGAGAATTCAAAGAAATGCCACGAAACTCGGTCAGCATGAAGTCAAGACATTGAGGATGAAAAATTGCCAGGGGATTTTTGATATCTCGAACGGTTTGGCCGTGGCGAGGAAACGAATTTATGGCGAGAAACGTGAAACAGGAAGTGTGTTATAACTTCAGCATACATTAGCTGATCTTAACGAAACTTCACCAGTGTGTTCGCTTTAAGAGGCCGATCACATGGATGTGACTATTGTGAGTCAAAGTTATAGCGCCACCAACTGGCAGCAGGAAGTGTGTCACTTTCAAAATGCTTTGAAATCACCCTCTTATTTTAACCCGATTTGCTTCAAACTTCATCTGTATAATGTAAATACACGGCAGATGTAGACCTGTGAAAGGATTATTGATATATTAGATACTGTTGCCGTGGCAACGCATCAAACTTTAATATTCTTTGTTGATGCTTTTGAGACTCTTAACATACTTGAAATAACATGAAACTCGACAGACACATCACATTTATTAGCCAGTAGACATGTGCAAAGTTTCAGAAACGGGCGTGGTGCAGGGGCTCAGTAGCGCCACCTTTTGACAAAAGTGGGGGTGTTAGTTCTATAGTTTTACCTACAATCATAAAACTCGGTACGCATATTGTTCAGATCAAGCCGGACAACTTTCTAATTTACTGTCATTAGCTCAGACCAAGAGGGAGTCAGATATTTTAGTTTGAATGTGGATGTTTCTGAGAATTTTCTCTCCCTCTCTTTCCGTCTCTGTGTGTGAGGGATTTGTCTATTGATTTTAATGCATTTCAAGGTTTCAGGGGATTTTGGGACTCTTAACGTGCTCAAAAACTTTTGAAATTTTGCACACAGGTCAGAACCCACGGCCATCAGGGCCGGGCTGAAGCTGGTACCCGGGCGTGGCAGGGGGGCTCAACAGCGCCCCCTTGAACGGGGTCCGACAATTTGGTCCATATATTCAACACGCTTGCATGAATTAATATGAAACTCAGTACACATATAGATCTCATCGGGCCAAACATTTTACCCCTGGTCAAGTTTTACGCCAGCCCAACAGGAAGTCGGCTATTATGGGTTGTTTGGAAAACGCTTGCTGTGGAATTTGAAGTACTACTCCTAGGCAATTCATTCAATCATCGCCAAACTAGGCGTGCATGAAGTCAAGACATTGAGGATGCTAAATTGCTGACGGATTTTTGATATCTCGAACGGTTTGGCCGTGGCGAGGAAATGAATTTTCATGACTAAAAAAGGACATATAAAGTGTGTTATAACTTAGTTAGATTTACCTACAGTTACAAAACTCAGCTTGTATATTCTTCTCCTCAAGCCAAACAACTTTCTAATTTACAGTCAATAGCTCCAACCCTCAGAAAGTCAGATATTGTGGTTTGAATGTGGATTTCATGAAATGGTATCTCTCTCTGTCACTCTTTGACAGAGAGAGGGCCCCCTCCCATTCTATGTGTGTGTGTGTGTGTGGCTGTCTGTGTGGGGAGGGAGGGGGAGGGAGGGCTGGTGTCTGTGTTTATATGTGTGTGTGTGGCTGGCTGGCTGTTACAGTGACATGATATTAAGCCTTTCATTGCTGTGTGATTTTTCCTGCATTAAAGGATAAAGAAATCTCTAAGGCCTTGTCTTTTTGCATAACAATTTTGTATTTTTTTTAAATTACAAAATATGCACAGAACCAAGATCTTTTAAATGTATAGTTTGCTTTAAATAAAATTAAGATTGTATTGGTAATTGAAGCTGAATGAATTTAAAATGAATGTGCTATATTTCAGAACAATATATTTGTTTTCCTTTAAATTGTAAAACACTAACTTTATTCTCATCTGAATTATAAATAATTTATTCCTGTATAAAATAAAAACACATTTGAATTTTTCTTTTTTAATCAATGTAGAATGTGTAATTGAAAAATAAACAGATTAGGGCTCTGAGGACAATAAATGAAAATCAATGCGATGTGGTGAATGTCCAAAAGATGGCACCCACAGACTGTTTTAAATGGGGTTGGATAAATATTTTTTGCTTTTAGACAGTGTGTGCGTGTGATTTTAGTTTGGTGACAGTTGTAGGTTACAGTTTGACAAGAGTTTATAGTTTGAAAAAAGCACTTTGTTGTGTTTTATTGGACGGAGTATGTTTTTATGTGTAACAGTTCAATCGCACCCGCACCTCACACACACACACACACACACACACACACACACACACACATATTGAAACCTGAGTGAAGTACAAAGCCCATAATAAAGAATAGTTTAGCATCCAAATACATCGCAAATGTTGAAACAGTTTGATTCTAATGAGAGAGTTACGTGAGCCAAACACCACTTACTTTCACTTTCGCTTTCAATTATTTCGGTTAATTCTTAATTATAGTTTTTTTGAATTCTTGTTCTGTTCTGAATATCATTAAATTTAAAGAATTGCTTGTGTAATATTTTGAGTGTATCATCAAAACAGAATAATTCTCTCGGTTTAGTGATTCCCTAGTTTTTTTTATTGTTTTCATTGTTCTCAGGTAAGGCAAGTGAGATATATATATATATATGTATTTTTTATATATATATATATATAATTTATATATATATATATATATATATATATATATATATATATATATATATATATATATATAGCTGCGAGCAGCGATGAAGGGCCAAAGCCGGCGGCACCGCCACCCCGGTGCCTTTAGGTAACTAAAGGAACCAGGGTTGCGGTGCCACCGGCTTGGGCCCGTAATCGCTGCTCGCAGCTATATATATATATATATATATATTTATTATTATTATTATTATTATTTTACTACCTTTTGGGCACTTTTGGGGCACTTAACATGCTCGAAAACTCTTGAAACTTTGCACACGGGTCAGAACCTGCGGCCATCAGGGCCGGGCTGAAGCTGGTACCCGGGCGTGGCAGGGGGGCTCGACAGCGCCACCTGGAACGGGATTTGAACACTTGTCCATGTATCAAACACGCTTGCATGTAATAATCTGAAACTCGCTACACTTATATATCTCATCAGGCCAAACAACTTTCGCGCTCTAAGTTTTACGCCAGCCCAACAGGAAGTCGGCTATTTAGGGTTGTTTGGAAACGCATGCTCAGGAATTTGAAACACTTCTCCTAGGGAATTCCCCCGTTCGTCTCCAAACTCTGTGTACATGAAGTCAAGACATTGAGGATGAAAAATTGCCAGGGGATTTTTGATATCTCGAACGGTTTGGCCGTGGCGAGGAAACGAATTTATGGTGAATAATGGAAACAGGAAGTGTGTTATAACTTCTACATACATTAACTGATCTTGATGAAACTTAAGCAGTGTTTTTGCTGTAAGAGGCCGATCACATGGATGTGACTATTGTGAGTCAAAGTTATAGCGCCACTAACTGGCAGCAGGAAATGTGTCACTTTCTAAATGCTTTTGACAAAAGTGGGGGGGTTAGTTTTATCTACAGTAACAAAACTCGATATGTATATTGTGCTCTTCGAGCCGGACAACTTTCTAATTTACCGTAATTAGCAACGACCAAAAGGAAGTCAGATATTTTGGTTTGAATATGGTGAGCCTTTCTCTGAGCTCTGTATGGCAAGCCCTTTTAACATTTAAAAGCTAAGTTTGACAATCCGGAATTAACATTGTTGATATCAACAACGTCTTTCTGACAAGTCGTAATTATATTTTGGATAGTTTGTATTATCATTTAAGATATTTGGCCGTGGCGAGGAAACGAATTTATGGCGAATAATGGAAACAGGAAGTGTGTTATAACTTCTATATACATTAACTGATCTTGATGAAACTTCAGCAGTGTGTTCGCTGTAAGAGGCCGATCACATGGATGTGACTATTGTGAGTCAGAGTTATAGCGCCACCAACTGGCAGCAGGAAGTGTGTCACTTTCTAAATGCTTTTGACAAAAGTGAGGGGGGTTAGTTTTATCTACAGTAACAAAACTTGATATGTATATTGTACTCTTCGAGCCGGACAACTTTCTAATTTACCGTAATTAGCAACGACCAACAGGAAGTCAGATATTTTGGTTGAATATGGTGAGCCTCTCTCTGAGCTCTGTATGGCAAGCCCTTTTAACATTTAAAAGCTAAGTTTGACTATCCGGAATTAACATTGTTGATATCAACAACGTCTTTCTGACAAGTCGTAATTATATTTTTGGATAGTTTGTATTATCATTTAAGATATCTGTAACGTAATTGGCCTATGGCTAAGCCACGCCCCCAAACGCGATGAGCCAATCACAGTGCGCATAGCTAACCCAATAAAATGAAAGTTACAGATATCAAATTTCAGATATCTTTAATCAAAATGAATTTCAAGATATCTATAACTTGATAATAGATATCTACAATTAAATTATGACTATCCCTAACTCCAGTTTGAGATATCTACGACGCCATTCTGACTAGTCATAATTTAAATGTATTTAAATGTATTGTTTGCACACTTCATATGAATTTTCGGTCTTGTGTACTTATTTCATGTGTCCGTTAAATCAATGGGACCGCAGGGCGACAGTGAAACCCTAAAGAAACCGGGGTGGCAGTGCTACCGGCTTGTTTATATATATATATATATATATATATAAATATAGCTGCGAGCAGTGATGAAGGCCAAAGCCGGCGGCACCGCCACTCCGGTACCTTTAGGTAACTAAAGGCACCGGGGTTGCGGTGCCACCGGCTTGGGCCCGCAATCGCTGCTCGCAGCTATATTTATTATTATTATTATTATTCTAACGACTATTCGGGCACTTTTGGGGCTCTTAACGTGCACGAAAACTCTTGAAACTTTGCACACAGGTCAGAACCCGCGGTCGTCAGGGCCGGGCTGAAGATGGTACCCGGGCGTGGCAGGGGGGCTCGACAGCGCCCCCTGGAACGGGGTGCGAAAACTTGGTCCATAAATCAAACACGCTTGCATGTAATAATATGAAACTCGGTAGACATATAGATCTCATCGGTTCATATATCCTTTGTACTTTTACTTTTTACCCCAGCCCAACAGGAAGTCGGCTATAATGGTTTGTTTGGAAGCGTATGCCCCTGGAATTCGATATACTCCTCCTAGAGAATTCAACCAATCGCAACGAAACTCGGTCAGCATGAAGTCAAGACATTGAGGATGAAAAATTGCCAGGGGATTTTTGATATCTCGAACGGTTTGGCCGTGGCGAAAAAACGAATTTATGGCGAATAATGGAAACAGGAAGTGTGTTATAACTTCTGCATACATTAACTGATCTTGATGAAACTTCAACAGTGTGTTCGCTGTAAGAGGCCGATTACATGGATGTGACTATTATGAGTCAAAGTTATAGCGCCACCAACTGGCAGCAGGAAGTGTGTCACTTTCAAAATGCTTTGAAATCACCCTCTTATTTTTACCCGATTTGCTTCAAACTTGATGTGTATAATGTAGACACTCGCCAGATGTAGACCTGTGAAAGGATTATTGATGTCTTAGATACTGTTGCCATGGCAACGCATCAAACTTTAATATTCTTTTTGGATGCTTTTGAGACTCTTAGCATGCCTGAAATTGCTTAAAATTGCATGAAACTCGACAGACAGATCACATTTATTAGCCAGTAGACATGTGCAAAGTTTCAGAAACGGGCGTGGTGCAGGGACTCAGTAGCGCCACCTTTTGACAAAAGTGGGGGGGTTAGTTTTATAGTTTTACCTACAATCATAAAACTCAGTACGCATATTGTTCAGATCAAGCCGGACAACTTTCTAATTAACTGTCATTAGCTCAGACCAAGAGGAAGTTGAATATGGTGGTTTGAATATGGTCATTTTCTCTCTCTCTCTCTCTGAGCCAATATGGCAAGCCGTTTTAACATTTAATCATTTTAACCTTCTAGTCTCTATTTTCATGCTTCTAGTACTTCATGCTTCACTTCACTTCATGCTTCTAGTTCAACGGAGTGCGCCTCTTGCTACGTTTCACGTACGTGTACGAAATTCGGTACATACATGTAATGGCCCAATACCTACAAAAAAGTCTCTTGGAGCATAGCCCTAAACACAACAGGAAGTCAGCCATTTTGAACTTCCTCTCTGATTTTTGTGCAGTTTTTGCCATTTTCAGGCCTCGTACTTTAACGAACTCCTCCTACAGTTTTAATCTGATCATCTTCAAATTTGGTGGGTGTAATCTTAAGGCCTTTGCGACGTTAAATTGCGAAGATCTTGAGTTTTCGTCGAAGGGCATGTCCTCAGCGGCCTGACATATTTCGATGTTTCGCCATGAAACAGGAAGTTGCTGTAACTCAGGCAAACAATGTCTAATCTGCCCCAAACTTCACACGTTTGATAAGAGTTCTGTCCTGAACACATGTCCATGCTCATATTCAGTTACAGTCATAGCGCCACCTGCTGGCAACAGGAAGTGGCATCTTTAACACTGTTGTGGACTCCTAATAATATATAAAAAAGTGCCAGCAAGTGTTAAACATGCTAGCAACATACTAGAAACATGTTAAAACATGCTAGCAAACACTTAGCTAAGTGCTAAAGCATGATATTACTGCAATTAAATAGGAATTTGCTGTAACTCAAGCATGGAATATCAAATCTGCCCCAAACTTCACACGTTTGATAAGAGTCATGGCCTGAACACATCTACATGACGATTTTCAGTTATAGTAATAGCGCCACCTACTAGCAACAGGAAGTTTCATGTTTAACACTGTGATGCAATACTAGCAACATATTAAATATGCCATTGAGTTATAAACATGTTATAAACATGGTAAAACATGCTAGCAACTCTTAGCTAAGTGCTAAAGCATGCTAATGCAATAAAACAAGAAGTTCTTGTTACTCAAGAAGGCAATGTCAAATCTGTCCCAAACTTCACACGTTTGTTAAGAGTCCTGCCCTGAAAAAATCTACATGACAATTTTCAGTTAAAGTAATAGCGCCACCTACTGGCAACAGGAAGTGGCGTTTAACAGTGTGATGCAGTACTAGCAACATAGTAAATATGCCATTGAGTTATAAACATGTTAGAAACATGTTAAAACATGCTAGCAATTCTCAGCTAAGTGCTAAAGCATGCTAATGCAATGAAACAGGAAGTTGTTGTTACTGAAGAAGGCAATGTCCAATCTGCCCCAAACTTCACACGTCTGGTAAGAGTCCTGCCCTAAACAAATCTACATGACAATTTTCAGTTATAGTAATAGCGCCACCTACATTTTTGAGGGCCTAAACATGCACGAAAACTCACGAAAATTTGCACACGCGTCAGAATTGGCAGAAATTTACATCTGATAAGCGTTTCAGAATTGGGCAGGGCAAAATGGCTCGATAGCGCCACCTATAAAGGTTCAATGGAGTGCGCCTCCCGCTACGTTTCACGTACGTGTACGAAATTCGGTACATACATGTAATGGCCCAATGCCTACAAAAAGGTCTCTTGGAGCGTAGCCCTAAACACAACAGGAAGTCAGCCATTTTGAACTTCCTCTCAGATTTTTGTGCAGTTTTTGCCATATTCAGGCCTCGTACTTCAACGAACTCGTCCTACAGTTTTAATCTGATCCTGATTCAGAGATTTCGTCCAGGAGAAATTGCCATCGTTGAAATTCTCTGCAGCAGACGGACTCTATCTGTGTCCGTAGCGCACAGCGAGAGCACAGGCACCAGCAGTCCGCCCAGCTCGAGCCAGTCCGGGCTCTTCGTCCACGACAGGCAGCCGCCTCCTGTTCCTCCAGCAGCCTCAGCTGCTCTTCACTATATTGCGGCTCGTAAAGATAGCCACGAACATCGGATTCGAGCAGCAGAATTTCAAAATCCTCTTCTTCCATATGTTTAGTTTCTTCCGTCATTGTCGTAACTTCCTATCTCCACAGCGCTTGTTAGCTTAGCTTCCAAACAAGATGGCTGATATTGCTGTCTGTATCTGCAGGTGAAGTCCCACCCACTGATCTGTAATAGGTCTGTAGCGTGAGTGGGTCCCACTCCCTCAATAAATGATGTGTTTGTAGTCTTAACCCTTATACAAGAAATGGGACTTCCTGCTTTTTATGACGCAAAATGACGATTTTTACATCATAAAAAGCAGGAAGTGGAACACTTAAATCCTTATTTCTCCCATCTCAGGGGAAAATAAGGGAATAAACCATGACCATTCAAAAATATGACTGGGTTTCTAAAGATACAAAGCTTAATGCAAATGGGTGAAGTGTTCCTTTAAGATAATGCAGGGGTTTCCAACCACAATCTCTGAAGGCGGGCATACACTGTGCGATTTCAGCAAGGTACCTACTCACACTTAACGAGTAAATCGCAAGCAATGTAAAGCCAAAGCTCAGGATTTATGTGCTCACAAAATACGGTCCAATCATCGAGCTGCGACTTGACTGCTCACACTATACGTGTGAAATATGTGCGATAACCCCCATGCCGGGTTGCGCCTATAGGCGATATCATCTATCGAGAGATATTGTCAAAACAAGCATCAGCTATCAATATCAAGATGATTTAGCATTTCCAATTTATGTATTCAATTATTATTATTGTATTATCATTTTTAGGGAAGGCCTAGGCTAATTTTATTCTTAAATTGATCTGCTATTATAATTAATTTGCCACGCAATAATTTCACCGCATAACGCGGATTGACAACAGAACCGGAAGACAATGCAATGCTGAATAAAGTCGTAGTTTTTGTTATTTTTGGACCAAAATGTATTTTCGATGCTTCAAAAAATTCTAACTAACCCACTGATGTCACATGGACTACTTTGATGATGTTTTTATTTCCTTTCTGGACAAGGACAGCATACCGTGTATACATTTTCAATGGAGGGACAGAAATCTCTCGGACTAAATCTAAAATATCTTAAACTGTGTTCGGAAGATGAACGGAGGTCTTACGGGCTTGGGACGACATGAGGGTGAGTCATTAATGACATACAGGGGCGTCATTAGGCCCTTTTTAGGGGATTTATTCAGATTTATGCCTAGCCCCCCTAAAAATTTGTGATTAATATGCTACACAAATTCGTGTTCGCTTCAGTCTTGTTTTAATCAGATTCAGCGCGTTCTTCATCTAAAATCCGCAGTGGCGCCGAGCAGAGAGCACGTCAAAAAGAGAGGAAAGTGTGTGTGTGTGTGTTCATCTGAGCCCATTGGTCTGTCACTGCTCGTCAATGTCAGAATATTTGAGATGACCAATCAAATCAAAGTAGGCGGGCTTTACATTCACAGACGCTGAGCGCGAATTTTAGCAGCACAACTCGATGCTTCAGTGCACAGGCAAGTGCGAGATAAGATGTAAGTAGCTAAACTTATAACGTTATATATTTGACAGTTTTTTGAGGTCATTAAAGTTAAACGAATGACAAAAAATAATCAGGAAAACTAATATAGTTTTGTCTAATTTCGCCCTTTTGAACTGGAATTAGGCATGTAACGTCAGCCTAATGTAATCATTCGTTTACTTTCATTGTGAGTGGACAAAAAACATTAACAAAGCTGTTTTCATCCTGCTTTCATTTTAGCCTGGCTAGAGCTTCCCAGCCTGTCCCGCTGGGTCGCACGAACGATCAGGCTCGGCTACGCGATTCAGTTTGCGCGGTCTCCTCCCCGCGCAGGGGAGTCCGCTCCACTATGGTCGGTGGCAATGCCCCTATCATGAGAGCGGAAGTTGCTACCCTGCTGGCGAAGGGTGCGATCGAGACTGTCCCTCCAGCCGAAATGAGGTTCGGCTTCTACAGCCCGTACTTCATTGTCCCCAAAAAAACTGGTGGGTTACGGCCAATCCTGGATCTGCGCGTGCTGAACCGTTCCCTTCACAGGCTGCCGTTCAAGATGCTCACCGCCAAACACGTTTTCGAATGTGTGCGGCACCAGGATTGGTTTGCAGCGATCGACCTGAAGGACGCCTACTTTCATGTCTCCATTCTCCCTCGACACAGACCGTTTCTTCGGTTTGCTTTCGAGGGGCAGGCATATCAGTACGCAGTTCTCCCTTTCGGGCTAGCCCTGTCTCCTCGGGTCTTCACGAAGGTCGTCGAGGCAGCCCTTGTTCCCCTCCGGGAACACCCTAACTAACACAACTCAAATTCAGGACTACGGTACAGTGATTATAAAACCCTGCAATTGCATGGTAATGAAAGTGAGCATTAGACCCTAAATTAAACTTTTACCTTGCTTTTTAATTTTGTTTTAATCATACCCTCATTGGGGGCTTAGCCCACCTAAAAGGAAAATCCTAGTATCGCCCCTGATGACATAATTTAAATTTTTGGGTGAACTAACCCTTTAAAGATCTCCATCTTTTTTTTCTTTCTTTTTTTTTTTGCTGCAGATGAAATGGTTAAACTTCTGTTTTCGCGCGCAGTGAGGGAAAAAACACTGAGTTTAGGGCAATCGGTTCGTAGCTCTGCTTCAACTGTGCGATAGAGTCAGAGGAGCGACCAAAATTTCTGACATGCCAGATATTCATCCGACCATCCATTTGCCGATTGGGAGAGTTTAATCGCCTTTTGTTTCTCCCTGTACACTGCACAACAAACGACGCACGACAAAGCTGAAAATAGGCCCACCCGAAAAAGAGTCGCACGAGTCAGAATTCGGCTCAAAATCGGACGAAAATCGCACAGTGTATGCCCACCTTGAGTCCCCCAACACTGCAAGTTTTAGTCTCCTTAATCAAACACACCTGATTTAGGTCATTAGCTCATTAGTAGAGACCATAGACTGTAAAAAACGATGGACGACGCCCCTTCGCTCTTTTCCATCGGAGAGAACTGAAGCCGCCAATGTCCCGATATGGCGCTGATATCTTGGGACTTGAGTCTGCGCACTTGCGTTTTCGGGACCAGACATGCGCAGATGTGAGCAGTCAGTAAAGCCGCGAAATCAAGGCCCCGCCCTCACTCTCGCTGAATCAATCGCAAGCCCCTGCACTTTTCTTAAAGGGGTCATATAATGGTACATGCACTTTTACAAGTTGATTGTACTGAAATGTGTGTTGACAGTGTCTGTACACAACCATCATATAATGATAAAAATCCATCCAGTGGTTTTGTTTTAATCTCCTTATATGTTTTCCCCTGCCTCAAATCGAGCCGTTCGAGCCTGTGCCGTCACAAGCTCGCACGCCCCTCCCACGATTGTTGATTGACAGCAGGATTTCAACACAGACCCGCCCTCGCTCGCTCGTGAGATGTCAATCATAGTTCGTCATTGTTGATACACTGGAGCAGAATGGAGTCTAAGCGATTGTGGTGTTCGGTTCTCTTACGAGAGTATCTCTCGTACTGCGTAATATCTTACGCTACGGGGAAAACCTCTTTTCCACGAGATATTGAAGCCAAAAATTATCCTTAATTTTGAATTAATGTAAAACGCTGTGCAGCAGCATGCAGACATAGGCAGGACAGCTTGCGCGCCTATTGGCTGCCCTGCGGCAACAGCAGCAGCCTATCGAGAGAGGCGCTGCGTGACACATATCCAATGGGGGCATTTCGCACCCATTTCGTCACGTCACGCCAGAAAGGGCGTGGTCTCGCCCTATAAATATAGCTCGATAAAGCTGGTACACTGATTTTCATCTCTTCAGCGAAGCACACGCATCGCTGGATCCGGAGTGAGAAGCCGCGCCGTTGACGCAAGCCTTTCAGTGGGACGAGCTTCTGGAGTCGCTGGCCTCGCCGCCTTCAACTGTCGTACCTGCTGCGCTTTCCGGCGTTCTAAGTATCCTTTTTATCCTTATTCTGCTGAGAGTGTTAGCTCGCTTACGTGACGCGACTTTCACCTCTCATCACAAAAGAGCTGCGCCTTTTTAAAGATGCCATCCTGTGGCTCGTGCCGCGCCCCACTCAGCGACGGGGACCGTCATGTCATCTGCGTGTCCTGCCTGGGTGAGGATCACGCGGCTATCGCGCTCGCTGGCGGCGGATGCCCTCATTTCGAGCTTCTGCCTATGGTGACTCTGAGGACTCGCCTGGCTTCATTCTCCGAGCCTTCACCACAGCCCGCCGTGACGCCGCGCCGCAAGAAGCGCCGCGCCCAGCGCGCTCCCGAGCTCTCTCCAGCCCGCCAAAGATCGCCGGTTCGCCCGCCAGCTTCGCCGGCTTCGCTTGAGTCGCTCACTGACGGACAACGGCCGCCGTCTGCCGCCGCTTCCGCCATTGAGGTCGACGAAACAGCCCCGAGCCTTCTCCAGCCCGTGATAGCTCGTGATAGCTGGTTCAGAGACTCCAGCTGCCATTTTTTCACCAAAATACACCATCAACTGTTGTCAAGGCAACACTCCACATGCGTAGTATCAAAAACGCCGAGTAGCATCTGCCTGCAAAAACGGAGGCTGCATTTTCAGGACCCCACTTCTAGGACCGCATTTCTAGGACCCTACGTTTTTAGTGACAACGCCACCTACCGAATTAGAGGACCAGCGAAGATGGATGACATTCAGAGTGTGAGTATCAAATGCAGCACCGTTTTTATAGCATCAAACAACTAACTAAATCAAACTTATTTTAAAAACAAACACTTGAAATTACATCAACGTGATAGAAACTACAGTAAATGACTGAAACTATCTTTGGAAAAAGGATATGTGAAGTGTAATTTAATTGTTTAGTTGGTCTCACGTCCCGTTAAACAACATGGGGAGGCAGGGTTTATGACCTAAACTCGGACCGGTCATTGGGGGGCGATCGAGACGTTTTGGCTTCACTTTTGAGGGCTTGTGCGGCACGCTTGGTAGAGACTCCAAGACCTGAAATGGGTGTGTCAGAGAAAGGACACACACACACACACACACACACACACACACAAATAGTGTTCAACTGTTGAAGCTGGTCACATTTGCAAATTTTTTTCACAGGGCTCTCAAGTGTCACGCATTGAGAGTTACAGTCACGCATTGAGAGTGACAGTCACTCATTTCGGTCTTTTGTCACGCACTCCCGCCACACATTGTATTTCTTACTCGGAAAAAATATTTATAATAGCCTATATTTATAATATATTTAAGATGCCTGCAGCGCCCAAAATTTCTCTGGCAGCGCCGCTCTCACTATGGAACCGGCAGGAATCAAGCACGTCTCCCCTGAAGTTCTTAGTCGAGCCTGCCCAATCAAAAAAAAAAAAAAGAAAGGGGCTTCACAATAGCCAATCAGAAAAGAGCACTATTGTATCTGGGTAAGATTTAACGCAACAACCAATGAAAAAAAGCATATCCTGGAATTGTTCACGTGATTCTGCTTCAACATCTTACGAAAGTTTTGTTGACCCACAGAGGAAAGCACTGGAGCTTCGAGCATCACTTTGAGCACAGAGTATAAGTCATGATCTCCTGTTTTAATGTTACAACAAATTTACAACTTGTTTGACACAAACAAAGACAACTTGACTGCTGTTAGAGAATGCTTTCCAGATAATTAGCATCAGTTTTTCATGAGTGTCTGTAACTGTAACTTAGCCAACAGTTTTACAGCCTGTTCACTATGGCGTTATTTATGTGCCTCATTCCTGAGCGAGTAATTATAAGTTTTGAGCACAGAGAACTATATTTTGCAAGCACATTGCATTATATTTTGAACAGAAATTAACAATCGCAAAAAAAAAAATCGTTTGAGCAAAGAAAAAACAATTCCGTGCTCAATAAATGTATTTGCTATAACGTGCAATAATAACCCTCTCACGCAGTTTACTCAGGTGCTCTCACAAACTTATTATCTGCGCTCTGTCAAGTCCCTCTCTCTCTCTCTCGCTCAACCTCTTAATTCTGTGCGCGCTCAACTCTTCACGCGCGCTCAACTCTTCACACACGCGCGCTCAAGTCTTGACACACACGCAAGCTCAACTCTTCACACACACGCTCGCTCAACTTGCATCAGCGTTACAAGTGTGCCACAAAATCAACCAATCGGAAAATTAAAGGTCAATTGTGATTGGCTGTTGGTCTCCAATCAAATCGCTAGGATCATTCTACAGAAACGTCCACTTTTGGTATGGCAAGATGTCTTAAAATGTATTTCTTTTTCTAACATTTAAACTTACACCACATTATTAGATTACCCTTTGGCTTTATGAATACGCATAAATGACAGCTTAATGATTTTTATATTTTTTGTGCATTTATTTAAAGACCGCATGTACCGTTTTTTTGTCACTGGTGTTACCTTACTTCTTTGGCAATATTAAATGTTTTTATGAAATATTAATTCAAATTTTTTTTCAGCACATGTAGTCAGAGTTACCAAAAAATAATAATAATGCAATAAATAAGGAGATTATGTTTTATTTATTTGAATCAGGTTTGTTAAAAGTGTGCTTGAATGAGGTTAGTTAGTTTGCTCAACCTTGTATTTGCTATAATAATGAAAATATTTGAAAACAAGTTAAAATCAAGTAATGATGCAATCCTTTAAATCTTAACTTTTGAGTGTAGCAGAATTAAAAGGATGTAAAACTATTATCATGTCAGATATGGCATTGTATTTAATGTGACAGAAAAAAGACAGTAACACCAGTGACACAATGAATCACCAATGACATACAAAAGACCAAAGATCATTATTCTTCAACTATAATTAAGTAGATGAGACTAAATTGTTACATTTGGCATATAATCTAAATGAATAGCTTTGAATAAAGTGTATCTATAAATGGGAGTCACTGGTGTTACTTGTGTTACCCATAAGAAAGGTGACACCAGTGACAGTAACACCAGTGACACAACTCCAGGGGACCACTACTTTCATTATCAATTTGATAATTATTCTGCATTTCGTTTTTTTATGTCATTTACATAATATATTAGATAGTTAGGTATACATTATTCTATTTTAAATGGTGTAAAAAACTGTTATTGACCTCCAAATAAAGCATTTTCCCTCTGTATATGACTGTGGGGACGAGCACTTCTGTGGTGCTTGGAATTCTATATAGTTATTAAAAAATTAAATATTGCCACTTGATGGCTCAAGGTGGTGTAATTGTTCAAATAACATATTGTTTTATTTTAAAATGTAAATGAATTGCAATTCTAAAGTGTTTTTTTAAGTGTAATATTTCTGTAAAGGCTAGGGACAGAAAAATTGACATTTCCGTAGAATGACCCAGTAGAACCAAAGCCCGTCTAGAACTATCTACAGCATCCCGGAAGCTTACTGAAAAAAAAATCGAAAAAAATTACAGACTACAGCGAGACTAATGGATTAAAACTTATTTTGGTAAGTATTTTTTATTATTATTAACTTAAAAGTGCCTTGTTAGTTTTGTGTATTATAATGCTGTGTTGTTTAACTTATACTATTACAGTATATCTCCTATTGTGACTAAAGTTAGTTTGACTTATCCCTTTCAAGCATTCTAAACGCTATAGCACAGCCGCAGACTGTCATGTTTGATGGTGGCTAAATAAGACATCTATCCATAAAATACATTTTTCGTCTTCTTTGTGCTGCGTGGTGATTGGAGACCAACAGCCAATCACAATTGACCTTTAATTTTCCGATTGGTTGATTTTGTGGCACACTTGTAACGCTGATGCAAGTTGAGCGAGCGTGTGTGTCAAGACTTGAGCGCGGGTGTGTGTGAAGAGTTGAGCGCGCGTGAAGAGTTGTGCGCGCACAGAATTAAGAGGTTGAGCGAGAGAGACTTGAAAGAGCGCAGGTAATAAGTTTGTGAGAGCACCTGAGTAAACTGCGTGAGAGGGTTATAATTGCACGTTATAGCAAATACATTTATTGAGCACGGAATAGTTTTTTCTTTGCTCAAACGTTTTTTTTTTTTTTTTGCGATTGTTAATTTCTGTTCAAAATATAATGCAATGTGCTTGCAAAATATGGTTATCTGTGCTCAAAACTTATAATTACTCGCTCAGGAATGAGGCACATATATAACGCCATAGTTCACTGACAACAACTGCTCAGAACAAGTAGTCTAGGCCTAGTCATATTTTCCTTATCACACGACTGACATATTGTCACATTATAAACATCTCTCTCTCGCTCCAAATAGGCTTAATAATTTTATTAGCACTAAATAAATTAAAAGTGTATTGCATAGTTTATGTTATAGTTGACTTTTAAAATCATGTCATATTTTATAATTATATCCTGGCCATGGATGCATTAATCATTGCATCTGTCTTTCAAAGATGTCAGGTAAAAAGCAATTAAGCATCCTCTCCTCCGCCCTGAGAGGAAAGCCCCCTAAAAAGGCCAGGTTAGAGGATGCTGGCCCAGAGAGGGTGGTGAAAAGGGTAGGCCCATTTGATAAAGGAGTCCAAAAAGTCAACAAACACTTACAATAAACAACACCAGTCATAATCTCTCTCTCTCTCTCTCTGTCTCTCTGGAATTCTGGGAGTTTGCACGTGCGAGAGTGGTGGGGGTGAAGACTGAGTGGTGGATTTTCACCTATATTTCTTTTTTCCCTTATTTTTTTTCCTCATTTCATCTTGTTTCTGCATGGTTTGGTAAGTGTTTATTTGTTATTGTTGCTGTTAAGGCTTAAGGCGGAGGGATGGCATCTCAGGCTGAGGCGCTGTCCTTACGCAATGGATTCAGGTGTGTGCCTCCTGATGGGGTAATGGTGGAGGATGTGCTTGTTGCGAAAGGGGAAACGGTAGGCCATGAAAATATTTCTTCTGCCTCTCGTATGAATAGGGCTGTTGTAGTCCGGAGCGAACGCTGGATATATCTTTTCGTGTTAAACATGAGGGGAAAACATATATGGTTTACGCAACAACGGGTAATATGAAGTGTTTTGAATGCGGGGACGTTGGGCACAAACGACATGCGTGCCCACACAAAGAACGCAAAGTTGAAGGCAATGTTTCGGGATCAGAAATTGATGTTACTTCTCAACGAGTGCCTACCCAAGGAATTTGGGGTGAGATTGAAGATCCTTCTGAGGTAAGAGTTTTAGAAATAAGTGTAACTGCTCCCGAGAATATTCAAACAGATAGCGAAGTGAGAACAACAGTGACCGAGTCTGATTTTAGTGATATTGCGATTGTTAACATGAACGGAGAAAATGCTGAAACACTGAATGTTGAAAATGTATTGCTTTCTGTACCAAGTACGAGCGGTATTCAGGCTAGGTTT
This sequence comes from Tiaroga cobitis, assembly GCA_030578255.1. Classification (NCBI taxonomy): domain Eukaryota; kingdom Metazoa; phylum Chordata; class Actinopteri; order Cypriniformes; family Leuciscidae; genus Tiaroga; species Tiaroga cobitis. The sequence goes on from CM060596.1 coordinate 33,092,855, forward strand.
TGCAAGCGTGTTGAGGAGATAGAGCAGGTGGAGTTGAGCTGCAACAAAGAATCCAATAAGAGTGGCATGGATGAAACTTTATTAGATGAGAATACATCTATACATGATATTGACTTATGTTCACAGGGAGATTCTATGTGCAGTGGTGAGTTGGACTCTCAAGAGTTCTCACAAGATGATTCCTCATTGTATACTTTAGAGGAGATTAATGCTTTTCTATGGCGTTATTTCCCTGTCAAATGTCAAGAGCGCATTATTGTAGCGCGAAAGTACATTAATATAATGCGTGAGCGTGAATCTCTCTGCTCGAGCGTAAATCTCTCTGCTCGCGCGCGGAATATGATGTGCCGAGCGCGAATCTCTCTGCGCACGCGCGGAATATAATGTGCCGAGCGCGAATCTCTGTGCTCGCGCGCGGAATATAATGTGCCGAGCGTGAATCTCTCTGCTCGCGCGCGGGAACTGGGCGCGCGCTCTCAGATACACTTCTCTTGTAAGAATTCTCTCTCTGGGCTCGCTCAGAGAATATGCCTGCACTTAAAACGTGTTCAGTGCAATCGCGAATCTCTCCTCTTCCCCAGCTAACAATTTTAGGTTATAAGAACGTTTTCATAACAATCCTATTAAGTTATAAAAACATTATTTCTGAATGTTCTAGGGAATTTCAAAACGTCCAGTTTTTTAGACGTTTTAACGCTATTTCTTGGTTATAAGAACGTTCAATTCTCCCGTTATATAAACGTTTTATTAACGTTATTTCCTGGTTATAAGAACGTTATTCAAACGTTCAATTCTCCCATTATATAAACGTTATCTTAATGTTTTTCTAAGATAATGAAAAACGTTTCATTTAATAAAAAAAAACATTAAGAAAGGTTTTAATAATTATTAAAACCTTTCTTAATGTTTTTTAAATAACAAGGTAGCCTATATAATAGGCCTATATGAAGAACCTAAAACAAGAACTTTCAGATTTTAAAATTAAGACAACAAGATCTAGAAAGATCATTTAAAAAAAGACGCATGAATCATGTCTATTATATGTGTAATATAGTTCACTGAAGTCGAGTTGAATTGAACCCAAGTATAGTTTATTCCAATAAACCGATTTGGGTTGAAGTGACAATATGAAATTAACATGAACATAAACATGAACATCGGACTAAACATAGAATCACCAACAATGGTACAGGGAACAAAGCTAGACAAGAGACAATGGTAACACAAGGACAAGGATTATGACCAAAAACAACCAATGACATTCACAAGTTAAAGTTCATTTAATTTATATAGCTCATTTTTACAACAGCCACTGGCTGGCCAAAGTGCTTTACAGAACAGCAGAAAAAAGGGGGAAAAACCCTATATAACATATGGAATAAAAATTTCTGATTGGTTGTTGCCGTTTTGACAGCGTTTATGCCAAGAGCAAAGAGAAAGAAATCGAAGAGAAGAGTAATAAAGCATGTGCGAACGCACGGGACACAGTCTAAGCGCATACACGCTTACTTTAAGCGAAGAGGAGAGATTCGCGATTGCAATGAACACGTTTTAAATGCAGGCATATTCTCTGAGCGAGTGCAGAGAAAATTCTTACAAGAGCAGCGTGTATCTGAGAGAGCGCGCCCAGCCCCCGCGCGTGAGCAGAGGGATTCGCGCTCGCGCATTATATTCCGTGCGCGAGCAGAGAGATTCGCGCTCGCGCATTATATTAATGTACTTTCGCGCTACAATAATGCGCTCTCGACATTTGACAGGATAATAACTCCATACTTTTCTGGATGACACTTTTGGGAAGCAAGTTAATGTGATAGATTTTTTTCCAGATATTGAGAAGTTTGAGAAGTCCGTTTCAGTACATCAAAAGAATGTGAGTCTTGAGAGCTTAAGCGAAAAGAAAATGTTTCGTTTGAAGAAACATGTAGCGGCAATTAGAAAATATAGAAATGTGGGGGAAAAAAGAGAACGTTAAAGGTTTTGTTTTAGTTAACCATTCCATGCATCACATGGTGTCTCTTTTCTTAATGCTGCTTTTATCTGTCTTTTTCCTTTCCCTCTTAAACCTACATATGGATGCTTTAAGAGTAGGCTCTCTTAATATAAATGGGGGGAGGGATATGCACAAACGTGCATTAGTATCTGAAATAATAGAGCAGAGAAAATTGCATGTTATTTATCTTCAAGAGACACATAGTGATGTAGGAAATGAAGTTGAGTGGGGATTGTGGTGGAAAGGGCAGTATAAATTAAGCCATAAAACAAATTTGAGTACAGGAGTGGCAATTTTCTTTTCACCTTATTTAAAAGTTACTGTTTTGAGTACAGAAGAACCAATGAATGGCCGTCTTCTTGTTGTTAAAGCTGACATTGATGGTGAAATTTTTTATTTTATCAATGTGTATGCACCAAATATAGGGTTTGAAAGATTAATGTTTCTTGGTGTGTTAAGCAATGTTTTTCAAAAATTCTTTAATGATGGAAATGTCATAGTTGGGGCCGGAGGAGATTGGAATTGTACAGATCATTTTTCTGTTGATTGAAATACTGAAGAACCCCATATTCAGTCTTCATCTTGTTTATCAAGGTCAATAAGGGCAGCTGATCTTTTGGATATTTGGAGGGTCAAACACCCTAATGTGAGGCAATATACATGGGTTAAGATTAATAATAATAGAGTTACTGCTGCTCGTTTGGACAGATTTTATGTATCCAAAAAGTTGAGCAGTCATATTATTAATTGTTCTATCACACCAATGGGTTTTACAGACCATCATTTGGTTTCGATTGTAATAAGTAAATCTCAGAGCTCAAATAAGTCCTCTTTTTGGCATTTTAATATTAGATTGCTTCAAGATAAAGAATTTTGTAGGTATTTTGAATTTTTTTGGCAACAGTGGAAAATAAAAAAAAGTAGTTTTGAAAATCTAAGACAGTGGTGGGACATAGGAAAAGTGAATATAAAAATGTTCTGTTTACAATATACTGCCAATTCTACTAATGTGTTAAAAGAAACGATTGAGTCAGTTGAAAATGAAATATCATCTATAGAAGCAGAATTACATAATAGATATGATCCTAGTTTAAGTAGTAAGTTACAGAGAAAAAAAATGGAGTTGGGATCTTATTTAAATGAGAGAGTAAAAGGGGCCTTGGTAAGGTCTCGTTTTATTTCTGTTACAGACATGGATGCACCAAGTACATATTTTTTTTAATTTGGAGCGTAAAGCAGCAAAGCACAAACAGATGACCTGTTTACGTCTTCCTGATGGAAGGATGACGTGTGATAAAAAAGATTTCTATTCAAACCTTTACACTGCTGAGCATTGTGATGAAAACTGTTCTGCACAACTGTTTCAAGATTTACCTCAAATAGACTCTGACTCAAAAACTGCTTTGGATATAGATATATCCTATCAAGAAATAACTGCTGCCTTCAATTCAGGAAAATCTCCAGGCATTGACGGTTTGCAACCTGAATTTTATAGACATTTTTGGCATTGTTTTGGACGGGATCTTTTTGAAGTGTTTTGTGTATGTAACAAGGATGATATGTTGCCTGTGTCCTGTCAACGGGCTGTTTTGTCATTGTTGCCGAAGAAGGGGGATTTGTCTCTTTTGAAGAATTGGAGACCAGTCGCCCTATTGACTACTGAATATAAGATTTTATCCAAATGCCTTTCAAATAGGCTTAAAAAGTACCTCCATCTAATAGTACACAGTGATCAAACATATTGTGTTCCAGAAAGGACAATATCGGACAATTTGTTTTTGATACGGGATGTTTTGGACATTTGCAGAGTTTCTAAAACAGAAATTGGTTTAATCTCCCTGGACCAAGAAAAGGCGTTCGATCGTGTTGATCATAACTTTCTCTTCAATATATTGAATGTTTTTTTGGTTTGGGGAAGGTTTTTTAAAATGGATGAAATTGTTGTATGCAGGGGCTTCTTGTATTGTCAAGGTAGGAGGTGGACTGAGCCGTCCAATTTCGGTAACAAGGGGCATAAGACAGGGGTGCCCTTTATCAGGACAGCTATATAGTATAGCAATTGAACCTTTACTTTGCAAACTACGAGAGAAAATGTCTGGCTTACATATACCTGTTATTTTTAAGACATCAAGCACAGTTTTAAGTGCTTATGCTGATGATATTACCGTATTTGTTAAAAATGCTCAAGACGTTAAGGTTTTGTCTGATGCACTTTGTGTTTATGAGAAGGCTTCAATAGCCAATGTGAACTGGGATAAAAGTGAAGCCCTCTGGGTAAGGCAAGGCATTTCAGAGAACCTCCCATCATTGCCTAGAGACCTCAAATGGAAATTAGATGGTTTTAAGATATTTGTTTTGTTTTTTTTGGTTCTAATGAGTTTCAAAAATTAAATTGGGAGGGCGTAGAGGAAAAAGTGTGCACACGATTGTCTAGGTGGAAATGGTTACTACCCCAGTTGTCCTACAGGGGAAGAGTTTTGGTGGCCAATAATTTGGTGGCATCCACTCTGTGGCATAAATTCAATGTATTGTAACCACCAGCAGGTCTAGTTCAAACGATTCAGAGGCACTTGGTGAACTTCTTCTGGTCCGGATACCATTGGGTCCAATCTGCTGCACTGTATCTTCCTATACAAGAAGGGGGGCAGGGTCTGGTGGTTTACTGTGTCAAGATCACCTGATGTGTCAGCTGGGCCTTGGCTGTTGGAGGAACCTTTGTTTTTTAACCCTCTTCTCTCTTCAAGACTTTTGTCATCCGCATGCTTACGTTCACGGTTGCTGGCTGCTGGATATATGAAGTTGGGCCATGTATTGAGTAGCAGTGTGGAAGCTATAAGCCAAAGGACTTAAGTGAAATCTGCAAGAGTGATACAGCAGTTAATTGCAGAAGTACGTGGGGCATTAGGAGAGGAGTACAAAGACTTTCTGGACAATACAACGGTGATTCATGAGTGGACAGAAGGGCGTGATTAGGTTTTTCCCTCACTCATAGTAAGGGCTGCTGTGGAGAATTGGGAAGAGGATGATCACTGTTTGTTGACTTTTAAAACCCCCCATTTTGGATTGTTTCGAGTCAACTGGGAAGAAGGCCTTGTACTTGACCTGTTTGAAAGTGTCAAATGCCAATTTATTGACTGGTGTTTTTTCTACAAAATGGATGGACTTTCTTGGACTTGACTCTTCCCCTAAAGGCTGCTGGCGTGCTCTGTACAAATGTCCAATTAATAAGCGGACAGGTGATCTCCCGTGGAGAATTGTACATGGAGCGATAGCTACGAACAGACATGTGACGCATCTTAATCCTAGTGTTGGGGTGGGTTGTCCTTTTTGTTCAGAGGTAGAATCAGTGTTCCATTTATTTGTGCAGTGCTTACGTTTAGGGGATCTTTTTACCCTTTTAAGCAATTGGTTTTTATCTTTAGATGAGGATTTTTCCTTCAAATTGTTTGTTTATGGTCCTAGGTATTCCGTTGAAAGGAAAAGAACTTTGGTTTTAACAAATTTTTTATCAGGCACTGCAAAATTAGTCATTTGGAAAACAAGAAAAAACAAACTTCTAGGGCAGGATGCAATATGTTTTTGGGGCTTGTGGCAGCTAGACTAAAAGTAGAGTTTGCGTACTACAAGTTGGTGGATTGTTTACCAAAGTTTGTAGAAATCTGGTGTGTTAATGAGGTATTGTGTACTTTATGTAAGAGAAATGAATTGGTGTTGACATTTTAAATGTACCTGGGTATATAAAAAAAAAAAAAAAAAAAAAAAAAATTGTTGGATGAAGTGTGAATAATCCAAGACTAAATTGTTACAATAAAGGTGTATTAAAATTCAAAATTCTCTCTCTCTCTCTCTCTCTCTCTCTCTCTCTCTCTCTCTCAAACACACATGCGGAAATTGAATAAATACTTTGTATTTGGTTGAATTGTCATTGACGTGTCAAATTTTTCTTCTGCAAGTCTAAACAATTATTAATAACAACATAAACACTAATAATAATATTATTAATGACACACCCCCATTTCCACGACCTGCCGATTCATTTAATTTTGCTTTTGCTTTATCTTTGTATCAATACATGCTCTTTTTTATATGATGTAATTGGATTTATTTTCTAACCCAAGCCACTTAAAGATTCTCTTTCAGGTTATCCTCAGGTTATTACCTCATTGTGACTAGGCAGACCAAGTCTTTGAACATATAATTTATGTCTTTGATCTGTAAATTTGAGCGTGTATAATGTGTGTAATGTGTCCGCTGATGTAAAGTTCAAAATTAGCTTTTTGCAGTTATTGCTGCCATTAGGGCTGAATGAGCGTCCATAGGAGACACAAACAGAAGACCAGATCAGACCTTCTGCCACTATTGAAAGACTGTGTGTTAGATTTTGTATGTTTCATAACAATGCTCTTGCTTGCTATATATTGCTCAATTTGTGGTACCCAGTATGAACAGTTATACGTTTTCCAGTTTGAACTGTCATTGAGAGAACTAATCACTGTATATGATCCATCAACAGCAGAATAAATGTCCTGAGTTGATTGATTTGTTAGATTCACTGTTCCATGAAACCAGTGGATGCGTCCATCATGGTTTGACCTCTCAACCTTGCATGTCACTCTGTTCCCATCTTCATGTATCTGGACAATTTTCTGAGGACACTCTGAGAAAAGAAAGATAATTTGATTAATGTTGACTTGTGATGCTAAAATGCATCTTGAATGACATAAAGTTAATGAGGACTGGCTAAAATTTGCCCATACCTCTGAAGAAAATCTAATAAATATAAATATAAATAATAAAATAAATACAAAATGATTTCCTCAATTGTGCATAGACATACACCATCATATTCTTAGAACAGTTTGATTTCATGATGAAGGATTTGTTGAAGGAATAAATAAGTTGATTCTTCACTCCCTATCATAAAATTTCAGCCTACATACCCAGTGTCACATTGGTATCAGCATTTGTATGTCCATGGGAGGATCGGAGTTTGCAGATATAGCGTCCAATGTCATCTGGTTTTGGGTAGGCAATAGTTAGTACCAGCTGTTTGTTTGCCATGTATTGGCAGCTGAAAAAACCTCTGATTGCTGTATTGCTTTCCGAGCATATTGTTTTATTTGATTCTTTAATCCAGCTTAGATGAGTAACCTGGAATTCACGGCCCTTTCCATCAGATAGAGATACATTGCAGTGCAGAGTGATGGCCTGGTGGCAGTATGATATTGCAGGTTTGGTAACTAGTACACTAACCATGCCTGCGTAAGAGAAAGACAGGGTAACACTTTATAATAATGTTCAGTTATGAGTCATTTAAGTTATTAGTTAATGATGAAATAATAATTTACAAAAAATGAATATACATTCATAAACGAATAAGTGATATAAACGAATAAGTGATATGCTAACATTTTATGTTTTGAATTCAGTTATAAGTAATTTTTTTTTTGTAAAGATGTATTTATTGGTATCAACGAATAAGTGATATAAACGAATAAGTGATATGCTAACATTTTATGTTTTGAATTCAGTTATAAGTAATTTTTTTTTGTAAAGATGTATTTATTGGTATCAGTACATTCTCCTTTTTTTCCCCATCATAACAATTAACAAGAACATTAAAGGAAGAGCAAAAAACAAAACAAATAATGAAATTAAGTAAAGTATTTTTTTAAAAAGCCCTAATTGTGACATTACGCCCCCTCCCAGAAAGGCGCAACCTTGCACCGACAGATGGATGGAGGAGGTTTTGGCGGAGGACGGTAGTTCGGGAGAGGGATGGAACAGAAGGAAGTCCAGGGAGGTGCAGATCTAGGGGATGGCATTGAGCAGGAAAGGCCTGATGGCGCTCCAGGCCACAACCAAGACGGCGTCCAATGGCCGCATTGCTGGAGGAAGGAGCCATGGTGGTATGGTCTCCACGCTACCCTGGTGACGATTGGAGGGAACAGAGCCGATGGAGGTGGAGACAGAGAGCTGAAGGAGCAGAGTGACGCTGATGGTCCCCCAGTCCGGAGCCACAGCGACAACCCCCTAAAATGGAAACAGCCGAGGTGGAGCTGAAACGACTGAGAGCTGAGCCGTAGCTTGAGCGAAGGCGGAGCCAAATGGAGACGTAGGGGTGGAGGGCCGTAGAACAGCGAATGGCCCGCAAGTCCATGGTAAAATGGAGAAGTCTGAGCCAGGCAGAGCTGATGGTCCGAGGGAGTCCAGTGGAGCCGAAAGCTCAAAGGTCGCTGTTGGAGCTGAGGGAGGAAGTAGCAAAGGTGGAGGAGTCAGGGCGATGGGCCGAGGTGGCATGACGCCACCACACCCTCACGCTTAGGGATGGGAATTGAAAACCGGTTCCACTCGAGAACCGGTTCTAAGTTTTACAATCCATCGATATTGTATCCCCTCGACTTTAACGAGTCCTCTTATCGATGCTCCTGCTCTGAGTCAGCCATAGTATGTAGGCTACAGACTGTGAACTCACAACTGTCCCTTTTGTCCTTTATCAAGCACAGCGTCCAAATCGAATTTTTGTATGCCAAAGTCTTATTTGATCAGTGAGTAAAATTGTCTCTCTCTGGTAATGTAGATGAACCGCTTGTGACAGGGCGCGTGTTAAACTGAACCAGCAGAGAGAGAGAGAGAGAGAGAGAGAGAGAGAGAGAGAGAGAGAGAGAGAGAGAGAGAGAGAGAGAGAGAGAGAGAGAGAGAGAGAGAGAGAGAGAGAGAGAGAGAGAGAGAGAGAACTCTCTCTCTTCGGAGCAAGGCGAAAGTAGGCTTCACCGTCTTGCTCTCTCTCTCTCACACATATTAATCAAAATAAACGACACGATGGTAAGGTCGGGAGACTAAAGTTTCATGTGGAGCATTCTGAGATTTGTTTTTCCTGAATTACCTGGGTGTGAATTGTGCTAAAATATGTTGCCTTATCTTCTCTGAAAACCGTTCCACACATTCAGCTGACATAAACCACACTTTAAATAAACGAAAAAAACCATCCAGTGATGAAATGTTTTCTGTGATGACACACATCTTGTGGGATGTCCCAACCGCCGGGATAATCACACAACACGCACACGTCCAATTCGTGAACTAATGACTCATTTGAACCAATTCGTTTTAATGAATGGTTAAAACAACTGACCTTTCAAACACTGAACTCACGGGACGTTTAATCGGTGTATAACTAATCGGTAAGACTTTACAATAAGGTTCCATTTATTACATAAATTACATAAAAAGTACAGTTTGCTTAGTCAAGTGTAAGCTTTAAAACAAATAAAACCACTTGTTTTTTCCCCCTAAAAAGCATACGACTAGCCTACTTTTTTCCACACAGTGCAATCAGGAATCAATAAGAGAATCGTTAAAGAATCGGATCGATAAGCAGAATCGTTAGCGGCATTGATGTTGATAAAATCTTACCAATTCCCATCCCTACTCGCGCTCATCACGAACTCATCGCGATGGATGCAGCGATTTCCCTGCACAAGGCAGATTAACTAACAGGAATGAGGGAGAATCCATGGTGATGGGGAAAAAATAACTACAATAAACACTGGTACAAAACGCCGCGATCCATATCACTTTACTGGTACGGTCTTCTTTCACGGTTATGCTGCATATAAAGGTACGAAGATAAAGATAAATTATTTTGCAGACGTAATTACAAGAAATAATAGTAGGCCCGGCCGCAAGTTTTATTTAATATAGTAAACTCTGTTTTTAATCCAAAAACTGATGTTGTCAGGTTTGTGTAGGTAGCAGAAGACGAGGGCAGAAGGTTCTGCAGTAGCCTATAGTTGATTTATTTACAAACTTAATTTTTCAAAACCAAAGGGAAAACATTCCAGGACTTCTAAAAACACACAACCATACATGGACGACGACCAACAAACACTGAGGGAAAACACAGAGCTTAAAAGAACTGGGGCTTAACGGGATAATTAACTAGACACAGGTGAAGAAACTGAATACAAACGAGGAGCGGGAAAAACTAACAGGACTAAACCAAAATCACAATAGACAGGGGGAAACAAGGCAAGGCAAGTTTATTTATATAGCACATTTCATACACAATGGTAATTCAAAGTACTTTACATAGAAGAAATAAAAATAAAAAGAAATAACAATAATTAAAACAGTTTAGAATAAAGAAATTAAAATGATCAAAACAAATAAGAATAATTGAAACAGTTTAGATTAAAAATAAAATAAAGTACAGTAAAAACAGTCGGACGAACAGTGGCACAGTGCTCATTCAGTAAATGCATAGCTAAACAGATGTGTTTTGAGTCTGGATTTGAATGTGACTACTGTAGGAGCACATCTGATCTCCTCTGGAAGCTGGTTCCAGCTGCGGCTGGCATAATAGCTAAAAGCAGACTCTCCGTGCTTAGAGTGAACCCTTGGTATTTCTAGCTGATGTGATCCTAATGATCTGAGTGATCTGTTGGGTTTATATTCAGTGAGCATATCTGGAATATATTGAGGTCCTAACCCATTGAATGATTTATATACCAGTAATAATACTTTAAAATCAATCCTAAATGTAACTGGGAGCCAGTGTAAAGACCTGAGGACTGGTGTGATATGTTCATATTTTTGGTTCTGCTCAGAATCCTGGCGGCAGCGTTCTGTATGAGCTGCAACTGTCTTATGGTCTTTTTAGGAAGGCCAGTGAGGAGTCCATTACAATAATCCACCCTGCTGGTGATGAAAGCATGCATAAGTTTCTCTAAGTCTTGACTTGAAACAAAGCATCTAATTCTTGCAATATTTTTCAGATGATATTATGCTGATTTAGTTATTGCTTTGACATGACTACTGAAACTAAGGTCTGACTCTAGAGACACACCAAGATTCCTGACTTGATTTTTAGTTGTTAGACCCCTAGCGTCAAGGTATGCATTCACCTTAAGAACTTCGTCTTTGTTTCCAAACGCAATGACTTCAGTTTTGTCTTTGTTTAACTGAAGAAAGTTTTGGCACATCCAACTGTTTACTTCATCAATGTATTGGCACAAGGAGTCAATGGGGCTGTAGTCGTTAGGCGATAGGGCTAAGTAGAGCTGTGTGTCGTCTGCATAGCTGTGGTAAGAGATTCGGTTCTTTCTCATTATTTGGCTCATTGGGAGCATATACAGGTTGAATAGGAGTGGTGCAAGATCATAGAACATAACAGAACACATCAAAACGTGACAGATGTGTTATCTCATCCTCTCCTTATCACTTGCGAGGCCTTTTTGGATTATTTTGTCCAAAAGATCTCTGAGATTAGATCCACGATCGAACCAAGTTTGTTTGATCCTTCAGTTGCCCGGACATTATCTGTCAGTTTTGATCATTTTGAAATGATCTCCCTGCAGTCACTAACCGAGATAATTAAACAGTCAAAACTAACTGACTGTTTATCAGACATTAGTCCAGCGAGGTTAGTAAAGGAAGCATTTGATGTTCTTGGTCCGAGTATTTTATCTATCATAAATAGTAGTCTTTTAAATGAAGTTGTTCCGAAGCAGTTTAAACACGCTTTTGTTCAGCCTCTTTTAAAAAAAAAAACACATCTTGACCCTGCGGTCGTATCAAACTATCGGCCAATTTCGAAGTTACCCTTTTTATCTAAGGTTTCGGAGAAGGTCGTTCTGAGTCAAATAAATACTTATTTGATTCAAAACGATATATTTGAAATTTTTCAGTCAGGTTTTAGGGCTTACCATAGTACTGAGTCTGCTTTGATTAGAGTTTCAAATTCAGTTCAGTTCAGTTCAGTTAAATTTTATTTATATAGCACATTTAAAAACAATCGTAATTGACCAAAGTGCTTCACAAGATCCAACAAAGAAACAAAAACAAATTATTAAACAGACAACATCACACAAAGTACAAACAGAAATAACCCACAGGTCAAGATATCAGCGCTCAGCTATAATTGAAGGCCAAAGCATAATAATGCGTCTTAAGCAAGGACTTGACTATTTCAATAGGCTGTGCTTTTCTTACATAAATTGGCAGACTATTCCAAATATTAGGAGCAGCCACTGCAAACGCTCTGTCACCTCTGTTTTTTTGCCTAGATCTGGGCACATCGAGAAGCATCTGGTCAAATGATCTATTGACTGCAGTTGACTCGGGGTCCTCAGCAGTTCTTGTTTTATTGGACCTTAGCGCCGCATTTGACACCATCGACCATGAGATTTTATTCTCACGCCTTGAAAATGCTGTTGGAATTTGTGGTACAGCGCTTGCATGGTTCAAGTCTTTTCTTTTAAATAGAACCTTTTCTGTAAATATTGGTCAAGAGTACTCACAATTCACATTTATGCAAAGTGGGGTTCCACAGGGGTCCATTCTTGGACCAATTTTGTTTTCCTTGTATTTGTTACCCCTTGGGTCAATTTTTAGTAAACATGGAATCCCTTTCCATTTTTATGCAGATGATATGCAAATTTATCTCCCTTTGAAAAAGAATAGTAAAAACCAAATAGAGTCATTGTGGGATTTTATACATGACATCAAATCATGGCTATCTTTAAATTTTTTAAAACTAAACGAAGAGAAAACTGAAGTTGTGTGGTTTGGAGCTTTAAATAATTCTGAAATAAAATTTAAATAGTAATAATTAAATAATTTAAATAATTTAATTTAAATAGTTAATTTAAATAATATAATTTAAATAGTTCTGTTTGATAGTGATCTGAAGTTCGAGAGACAGATTTATTCTGTGGTCAAGCTTGTTTTTATCATTTGAGATTAATAGTGTAGAGTATCTGGGGTCTGGGGTCGTTTTGGGGAATGTGTATTCAATAATTAATAATTAATAATTATTCACACGGGTTTGAACCAGATACTTATACATGTTAAATCGCCCAACGAGGGGGATGATCTGTTACCTGCATCTGCATTCATATCTATACATCAGATTTTAACCACAAGGGATTATGATCAACCACCGAGGTACAGATATTTTACAGACAGGTTAAAATTAGCTCAATTGTCAGAATAATATTTGTGGTTGATCCACAAAATCATCCTACTTTATATGATTTCAGGAAACGCAATTCTGTGGCCACAATAGGGGGGTTCCTGCCCTACAAGCAAATACTCTGTAAAGTATCTTTAATTTGTAAGCCTGTAGCTATAAAAGATCTTTGACAGTTAAAGGGACTTGCAAAATGAGCATACAATCAGAATCAATTAATGAATATAGTGAATTTAATAAGGAAAACTACGTATACGGTTGCTAAGCGTTACAAGGAATACATGTATTTACAAACACAATACAACGACAATGAACAAAACACTAAAAGGATCTGAGAGTGAAAGAAACAGGGAGAGAGAGATGGAGAGAGACTGGAGGTATCAGTGGCAAATTACAGACTTTAAGACCATTTTGAGGCACCACGGAAAAATACAATCTTACTGCTCTGAGGACTCGATAAACGAATACTTGCATTTGGTTCTTATGTGGCTGAACACGGCTGCGTGAATGAGCTGCGTGTCTTGTGTGTTCCGTTGGAGCGTCACGTGGTTGAGGCTGGTCCGAGGAGCGCGCACGTGTGGCGTTGGAGCGACACGTGGTGTGCGGGTGTGTCCGGGGAGCGCGCAATTTCAGAGGCTTAAAAGGTCTTTGACGTAAAGTTACCAAAGGAATAATTCAGACTAAGTTCATTTCCCTTCGTGGAAGTAAACAGAGTCGAATACAGAAAACAAAACTCAACAAAACAAAACAAAGAACAGAAAAGATCCCCGGGGCGGGGATCACGAGAGAGAGAGTTACATGGTGAATCCACGGAGGTGAGGTACGAGAGAGAGGGAGTGGGGAGCGCGCCGACATTTTATCACCTTGGAGAAATCCAGCCTCCTCCTGTCGGCTTGGCCAATCGGAGAGTTGGAAGTCACAGGCGGAAATTTAGTTTTTATTACTCTTTGTCTAAAAGCGCCAGCTCCTTGGGTGTGTGTGTGTGTGGGGGGAGGGGTTTAAATCTAAAGACATTTCAATCTTTAATGATAGTAAAACCTATCAAAAATACACTTTACTCTATAACATTATGCATATTCGCGTTGCTCATGCCACGAGTGTTCTACAGGTAGTAAGAACGCTATGTAAAAGATAAAGGCATATACAGTTATATTTAAAATGCATAATGAAGGTATTTATAATTCACTTTAGGCTATGATAAAATCATAGATATTCCAATGTGACATGGACAAACAGACACACATAAAAACACATCGAATACATCTGGTTAAATACCTTTCTGTGAGGATATTGGAGAAAGGTTCTTGTGTGTGTGGGGGGGGGGGGGGGTGCGTGGAGTTCCTTTGAAGCTTGAGCCACAGTCAAAGTGTTCTGGTGAATCTCGCAGGACATTTGAATATGTCAGTTCATTAAGAGAAAGAACCTTCGAGATTTCTTATAACACCCCTGCGTCACAGAGTTAGCAAGATGTAATGTAAATCAACAAATCTTTACAAGGAAACACAGACCAAACAACATAAAGGAAAATTATGAGATGGAACATTCTATAAATGTTAATACATATCTATAGTAATATATCTAAAATATATATATATATATATATATAATGTATATGGATAACACAGGGTTAATTTCTCCTTCTCAGCAAGAATTAGGAGACATCACACTCTCGGGACACATTCCTCGGGGGGAACATTCCAAGGGGTGTAATAACTCAGTCTTGTAACAGGACACCCCGTTCTGGCTTGAGGACAGGGGGAAGTCAACTGACAGTCCATACCTTACATAGCGAAGGTGAAACCATTTCTGACCTTGCGTGATCTCGAAAAACTCATACATGCTTTTATATTTACAAGACTAGATTACTGTAACTCACTCTATGTCGGCATAAATAAATCATTGATTAATCTCTTACAATTGGTCCAAAATGCAGCTGTGAGACTTCAACAGGTACTCGTAACAGGTACTCGTAAGAGAGATCATGACAGGTACTCGTAAGAGAGATCATATTACCCCAGTTTTGAGCACTTTAAAGTGGCTACCGATCGATTACAGAATAAATTTTAAAATTTAATTTTTTGTTCATAAATCACTGCATGGTATGGCTCCATTGTATTTGGTAAATCCGATTAAGAAATATGAACCAAAACGGTCTTTGAGGATAGCTGACCAGCTGGTTTTAACGACTCCTAGAACAAAACGGAGAGTTAGAGATCGAGCTTTTGTAGCGATTGCTCCAAAACTCTGGAATGACCTACCTCTTTCTATCAGATAGTAACCTAAATTAACTGTTTTTAAACAAATGCTTAAGAAATACCTTTTAGATTTAGCATTTAACGGGGTATAGTAGCTGTTCTTGTAGGCTTTTCTAGCTGAGGTGTTTATTTCGTCATCACTTAACCGTGGCGTTAATGTCTGTGTTTGTATGGCTATTTCTTTGTCTTTATTTTTGTACAGCACTTTGTTCAATGACCAGTTGTGTAAAAGTGCTCAATACATAAATAAATGAATGAAATGAATGAAGATGAAAGGTTAACACGTTAGTTAATATCCACATGCAGATATCCACAAGCAGGCAAACCATGCGTAAACAAGAACGGACAAAGGTGAACTGAAAACACAGGACTTAAATATACAAACAAAGTGATAATGACAACACAGCTGACAGTGATGACAAATAAAATTAGAAACCATGACGACAAACTAGTGGTGGGAAATGGTGCAAATAGAGTCCTAACAGGGTGATTGTGACAGTATAATAGTGGTAAGGCATCAAGAAAAGGGGTCCATATATGATCAAATTTGTGGGTTTTTGCCTCATAAAATACAATATTTTTTTAGGAGTATTATATATTATTGTAATATTATAGGATATACGTTCATTAATCCAGTGCTTCCATTCCGGGGGCTTTTCAGATTTCCAGTTTTTAAGTATGCATTTTTATTATTAAGCAATATAAAATACTTTTCATAATGAGTCATGTGAAGTGAGCTGACATCAACCAGTATCCAAACTTTAGAATCAGGATCAATATTATTTTTGATATTTCAGAAATGATTGCAATAATATACTTCCATGGAATAATTGTTATTGAAATGGTTTCGTTTCATGCTGCTCTATTGAGACCCATCTCATGTCACGGTTCTTTGAATGTAGCCAAATCCATAGTGGGCGGAACTGAGAAGCTAGATAATAAAGTCTGAAATTTGGGAGATTTAGCCCACCTTTAGCATATGGGGCTAGGTTAACCCTTGGGGTTTTCTTAGGCCAGAAAAATGTGGAAATAGTTTTTTTGAGGTCCTTGAAAAACTATTTAGGGATTAAGTGGGGATTAGGGATTATTAACTAAAAGGGATACAATGAAATAAGTAAATGCATTTGGGCAGTATATTCATTTTTATTGTATTGATTCTACCAATTTATGACAGCGGCAAGTCCATCCACTGGTGAAGATCCATTTTAGTTTGGTGGGGGGAAAGACTTATCTAGATTAGATATAAATAATAAGAGCTCATCTGCATACAGAGATAGTTTGTGCTCATCTGTGCCAAATGTTATGCCATTAATTGACGGGTTTGAACGAATGGCAATAGCCAGCGGCTCTATGGCATTAGAAAATAATACAGGTGAGCTCAGGCATCCCTGCCTACATCCCCTGAAGAGCAAGAAGGCATCCGACAAAACGCCATCAGTCAAAATCTGAGCCTTAGGGGCATTAGATGAATAATTAGCTCAACAATACAAATAACACTTAATTTACAACTGTCATGTTAGTAAAAAATCCATAGAATTTAAGCTGACCTATAGCTTTTTAACGGTTTCCAAGATCTCCAAGAGTCTGAAGTGGATGTTAGTCAACAAAAAGACATCAGGAAATAATGGGGGCATACACTGGGGCTAAGGGCACACCCAAACAAATTTGCTTTTCACTACTTCCACAGTGTATGATTGCAGAAAAAAATATTCATGTTTTTATTGAACATTGATGGTGATAAATCATAAAAGTACTTTGTTTGTTTAAAAATCTTATAATTGTTTTTCAGTGGCAAGGTGGGCCTTTTACACCACACACGGGGTAAAAGGTTCACTAGCAGGGGGCAAAAGGCACAAACTATTGATACAAATACTCAGAGGTGGAAAGTAATTACAAATAGTTTCGTTACAGTACTTGAGTAGATTTTTATTTTTTTTCTACTTTCTTGAGTATATGTGGGTACTTTTACTTGAGTAGAATAAAAATAAAGTATTCAACTTCGCTATATTTATTTTTCACCAAAAGTACAAAGTACTATGGTACTACTTTGACAAAGGTGCCGACGGAGTAACAGGGCAAGCTGACATTTGACAGACACTTTTCAAAACTACTGCGGTGGAGCCCTGCGCTTCAGCCAATAACAGATAGGTCCCAGTTCCCCAAAACGTTCTTATCGCTAAGTAGTTCTTAACCTATTCCTTAACCTCTCTCTTAACCTTATGGCACGATTCCCGACACGTTCGTACGCTAAGTATATCGTCTCTGGTTACGTATGTAACCCTAGTTCCCTGAAGGGAACGAGACGCTGCGTGACAACGCATTGGGAACGCCCCTGCGTGAGTCGTCATGAAGCACGTATGAAATCAGTCCAATGGCGAGACGGAACGTCATAGGCGGGTGACGTCATCGACCAGGAAACTATATAAGCACCCCAAAACACAAGCGCGTCAGCTTCTGATAAGACTGAAGCAAGTGCTCACGGGCATGCTGGGAGTATGGCATAGACACGCAGCGTCTCGTTCCCTTCAGGGAACTAGGGTTACATACGTAACCAGAGACGTTCCCTATCAGGGAACTCGAGCTGCGTGACAACGCATTGGGAACGCTAATACCAACGTCGCCATACGAGCAAGTGTCCGTCGTGTGAAATCAGAGCACACATTCGGACGAAAGCACCTGCGCCCCTGGAGTGGAGCTGAAGTCAAGATGATAAAACTTCACGAATGTGTGCGGTGAGGACCAGCCTGCCGCATCACAAACATCCTGGATAGAAACTCCTGACAGGATAGCCTTAGAGGCAGCCATACTCCTGGTTGAATGAGCCCGGACAGCCAAAGGAGAGGGCTGACCGGCAGACTCATAGGCAAGTGAGATGGCCTCGACCACCCACTTGCTCAACCTCTGCTTAGATACTGGACAGCCCTTCTTAGGGGGTCCAAAGCAAACGAATAGCTGTTCGCACTTCCTCCACAGGGAAGCTCTGTGGACATAAGCATCTAGGGCCCTAACAGGGCAGAGCAGATTTAGTTTCTCTTGGTCCGACGTCAGAAAGGGAGGAGGACAGAAAGCCTGCAGTACAATAGGCCTGATAACATTGGTTGGTACTTTGGGAACGTATCCCGGCCTAGGGAGGAGGAAAGCCTTCACCATGCCTGGTGCAAATTCCAAGCACGAGGGAGAAACCGACAGAGCTTTAATATCTCCTATTCTTTTTAGTGAAGATATAGCCAGAAGAAAGACAGTTTTGAGAGTGAGGAATTTCTCCGAGACTTCTTCAATGGGCTCGAACGGTGCTAGAGAGAGACCTTCTAGAACAACCGCCAGGTCCCAGGTCGGCACCCTCGTGCAAACTGCTGGCCTTAGCCTCAGAATGCCACGAAGGAAACGGGTTACAAGTGGGTGTCTCCCGAGAGAAGCTCTACTCAAAGGGACGTGGTAAGCAGATAAGGCCGCCACATACACCTTCAGTGTGGAGTGGGATAACCCTGTGGAGAAACGCTCCTGAAGGAATTCCAGCACTGCACTGACGGGGCAGTTGACTGGGTCTAACTGGTGTTCTCCACACCAAGAGGTGAACATTTTCCACCTCAAGGCATATAATTTCCTAGTGGCCGGAGCTCTGGAGTGGAGGATGGTCTCCACGACCTCAGTCGAGAGACCAGAATCTATGAACTGGGCCCCCTCAGAGGCCAAGCCCACAACCTCCATAGATCTGGGCGGGGGTGAAGTATCGACCCGCTCGCCTGAGAGAGAAGGTCCATCCTCACCGGAATCTCCAGAGGAGAGCCGTCGAGGAGAGAAATTAGGTCCGAAAACCAAACTCGGGCCGGCCAGTACGGGGCTACCAACAGTAGACTGACCCCGTCCCGGCGAACCCTCTCCAGAACTCCTGGGAGCAGAGCAATCGGGGGAAATGCGTACAGGCGTGACCTCGGCCACTCCTGTACCATTGCGTCCAACCCCAGAGGGGCTGGAGGGCTGGAGGACTTAGGGAAAACCACAGATGGCAGTGTGATGTTTCCCTGGATGCAAATAGGTCTACCTCGGCACGACCGAAATGTTTCCATAGGAGCTCCACCACCTCGGGGTGGAGTCTCCACTCCCCGGGCCTCAGCCCCTGCCTCGACAGGATGTCTGCCCCCTGATTCAAATATCCCGGGATATAAATTGCCCTCAATGAAAGAAGCTTCCCCTGGGACCATAGAAGGATCTGGCGAGCCAGCTTGTATAACGGGCGCGAACGCAGACCCCCCTGATGGTTTATATAAGAGACCACCGATGTGTTGTCTGACCGGACAAGAACATGGTGACCTCTCAGGTCTGGGAGGAAGTGTTTCAGAGCCTGAAACACTGCCATCATTTCTAGACAATTTATGTGCCAATGAAGATGATGGTCCTGCCACAGACCCTGGGCCGAGCGACCACTCATGATCGCCCCCCAGCCTGTGAGAGAAGCGTCCGTCGTTAGTGTTACACGACGACACGGAGCCCCCAACACAGGACCCAGGGACAGGAACCAAGGTTCTTTCCACATAGCTAGAGCACGGAGACACCGTCGCGTGACCCTGATCTTGCGGAGCGGGTTTCCCCTCGGGGAGAACCCCTTGGTCCTGAGCCACCACTGCAGTGGTCTCATGTACAGCAGGCCGCAAGGTATAACGTTGGACGCTGCTGCCATCAGACCCAGAATCCTCTGATATTCTTTCACAGTGAGTGACTGGCCTAGCTTTGCCTGTTTGACGGCTGAGAGAATCGAAGCTATACGAGCAGGAGACAGACGTGCCTGCATCGTCGTCGAATCCCAAACCACGCCCAGAAAAGTGGTCCTCTGTACTGGAGAAAGCACACTCTTTTTGGCGTTGAGCCTCAACCCCAACTTTTTGATATGGGCGAGAACGACATCTCGATGCCGAATCGCCTGATGCTCCGATTGAGCCAGAATCAAACAATCGTCGATATAGTTTAAAATGCGGATGCCCTGGAGTCGCAGCGGAGCCAGAGCTGCATCCATACATTTCGTGAAAGTTCGGGGAGAGAGTGCTAGGCCGAACGGAAGAACCCGATACTGGTACGCTTCGCCCCCGAAAGCGAACCTCAGGAACTTCCTGTGTTGTGGAAGGATGGAAATGTGGAAGTATGCGTCTTTTAGATCTATCGTGACAAACCAGTCCTCGGACCTGATCTGTGACACGATCTGCTTGAGAGTAATCATTTTGAACTTGAGCTTCCCTACTGAGCGATTTAATAGGCGCAGATCTAAAATTGGACGCAACCCCCCATCCTTCTTTGGAACAATGAAATATCGGCTGCAATAGCCCAGCTCTCTGCTGGGAGGAAGAACTCGTTCTATAGCCTCCTTCAGCAGGAGAGTCTTCACCTCCTGTTCCATAACCAGAGCCTGCTCGGGGCCCACCACTGTGGGCAGAACCCCTCTGAAGCGAGGCGGGCGTGATCTGAACTGAATCGCGTACCCCTTCTCGATAGTCTGCAGGACCCAATGAGATACATTTGGAAGGCTTTTCCACTCTGCCAAAAATTCTACTAAGGGTACCAGTCTCTCGAGACTGGCCTCTGGAATATTTTGAGTGGCAGACACAGCGCCCTGTAACGGCGCACCGGCAGGGAACAACTGGTCTGACCGCTCTAAACCGCTCCTCAGAGCGGGCGAGCGTCCCTCGGGAAAGCGCTCGCTGGGACCGTCTACGCCCCGGCACGCAGGCGGGGTTGGCAGAACGGGCCCCTGAGGGCACCGAGACAGAACGGGTGCCGTGTACAGCGGCGAACACCTTTCTCTCTCGGTGGGGACCACCCTCAGCACCCTGACACCCTTGGCGTCAGGACTTCTTCGATGAAGCCTTCCTGGCGACAATAACCGTCCTCAGATCGGTTTTGCCCCTGGAAGACCTCGTCTGAGAGCGCCGCGACTCGGCCCAGTTTTGCTGGGGAGGAGCACGAGACGCGACACTCTTCTTTTGCTGCGCCCTATGTGAGGAGCTACTCGACGGCCGGGGCTGCTCCCGCCCAGCAGCCCCGGAGACATGAACACGGAGGGGGAGAAATTTCTGGAGCGCCGCCGCCTGCTTTTTTTCTTCCTGAAACCTTTCGATGACCGAGTTCACCGAGTCACCGAAAAGGCCAACAGTCGATAGCGGGGCGTCCAGTAAAAAAGATTTATCTTTGTCTTTCATATCAGATAAGTTTAACCACAGGTGCCTCTCCGTAGCCACCATAGCTGACATAGAGCGGCCGACTGACCTGGCCGTCTCTTTGGTGGCACGGAGAGAAAGATCAGCTGCTCACTAGCAGGAGACTGAAGTGACGAGTCCCCAGTCTCTGCTGTATCAACACTTTCAACATCCAATTCCTCAGAACTGGATAGTTGAAGTGTTGGTGCCTCAGCCCGGGGGGAAGAAACCGCAGCGCGTGCTTCCACCCCGGGATCTGAGGCACTGGATCTATCAGGTAAAGGCTGAGATAAGGCAGAGCCCGTCTCAATCCCCGCTGATAAATCCATTTGCGATCCCCACGATTGAAGCCTCCGCTGTGCCTCGACAGCAGCGGGACCCGAACCGCGGGGAGCGCGCACCGAACCACTCTCCTCGAAGAGGGCTCGGCGGGAGCGGAGCGTCTTCATTGACAAACGCTCGCAATGCTCGCAATCAGCTCCCTCGAGAGCTGACTGGGCATGCTGCACTCCCAAACAAGCAACACACAGATCGTGAGTGTCCCCACCCGTGATGTAACGTGGGCAGGGATGCACACACTTTCTGAACTGCTGTTCACTCGCCATAATATGTACAAATATATCGTCTCTTTTATAGTTTTTTTATATGTGAAAAACTCCTGCCTAGCAATTTCTAAGGACAGACAAAAACACTTTGAGACAGACTGATATGATCACACATAGAGCGCTTGCTGAAGACTCAGAAGCTGACGCGCTTGTGTTTTGGGGTGCTTATATAGTTTCCTGGTCGATGACGTCACCCGCCTATGACGTTCCGTCTCGCCATTGGACTGATTTCATACGTGCTTCATGACGACTCACGCAGGGGCGTTCCCAAAGCGTTGTCACGCAGCTCGAGTTCCCTGATAGGGAACTTCTGTAAGTCACACTTTCGTAAGGTTGGTCTGGACCATTCGTAAGCTCTCTCTTAGCGTTGTTTGAGCTTAAGACGCTAGTCGCCGCCACTGTGCAGCAGTCTTTAGAAATCAGCGCAGCGCAGTAAGTCAAACTATGGTATGTTGACAATGTTGTGGCTAAACAATGATTTTATGTTATGGACATTTTAAGACTAATAATAAAATATGTTCGCAATGGATACAGGCCTATTTATGAAATGGACTTTATTTGGTATCAGAACTAATATGGTGGTAATTAGCCTCGGCTATTTCGTAATGTCACTAAAGCGTTTTAATTGGCAATCACTTTTGATCATTAAAATCTGGCAAATAATTTGGCTCTAAATGGCTAAGATCTATAAATGGGTAAGCATGGTGGTGTCCAGTAAGCGACCAACTATGGCAGCAATCCAACGTGTCCTTGTATTGAATCAAAGACGGCGCCGGCCGCGGAGCCATTTAGTCCATGTCAAGTTTTTTATTCGGCAAAACTTAAGCCCTTTTGACATTTTGCCAAACGTGGCTATATTAAAAAAAAATCGGCTCCCAAGACAACTCATTATGGAGCTGCTGGACCTTCTCAGACCTGCGCTTACCACCATATTCTGTAACTCTAACTCTCTCCCTCTGTTCATTGTAGATAGGTTTTATTGAAAACATTAATCAATGGCAATCAATACCGCATTAAACAGAAGACACTGCAGCTGCTTGCCAATCAATTCTGATTGTTAAGTACCTTACCATTAATATAAAAGTGTATTACATAATTTTTAGAAGTCGTTAAACCCATGTCAAGAAGCGGCACAAGTGGCACAACGGGATAAGGAGGGTGGATGATTAGCGAGGGATACCCGGTTCGTCTACCTGTCATAACATGTGAACATATTACTGACAATTTGATAATTTAATTAATAGTCTATATTTTACTGATAACCTAAACTATGTTAAAATAAATGTTACTGGAATAATTTGAGGAATGTTTCATTTGCATAGAACGTGTTGTCTTTCTTAACGCCGTAATGCACCTTCGCGTGAAGTGGAAAATCGATTCCTGAGCAATCGATGCCAGCTAATTCAGCACCTTCACCTGGGACAGTGCCTTTGTAACGTAGAACGTAAGAGGCAGCGTCTTAAGAAGCTTCCTAAGGGACACTTCGGGGAACACACTTAGGAACATAAACAACTTTGGTAAGATATATCTTTTTGAGTCTTCTTAGCGCGCTAAGAGTGAGCGTTATCGGGGAACCAAAAGTCCGATGTCCGATGTCCCCTTTATGAATGGAGTAGCGTTAGTTCAGTAGTAATGGCGGCGCGCACGCTGAATAGACAACGCCAGATAGGCTGCTTAGATTTCTGTCTTTGAGACTGTGAGTATGTGCCTAAATTGCAAAACAGTTGTTGTAAGCTGTAGCTGTTGTAAGGTACAACAACGCCAGATAGGTAGCAGTGATTTTCCTTCTTGGAGGTAAATCAAACTTTCATCAGCTATGTTTGATGTAATTGTTTTTAAATGCGTGATAATCATGTGTCATGCATCATCTAAATATTGTGCAGGGGCCTGTTCTTCGTACGTTGCTTAAAACATCAGAGATCAAATGAGACATCCAAGATGATATAATCGGCCTAATCATGATCTGGCTAATTGGGTTCTTCGAACACTCCTGCTGGTTATGATTAGTATAGCTGGATTGAGTTTTTGGTGATAATTGCACGTTCATGCGCTGGTTTAAAAGGGGTTATGTATCGATAGTAGAAACATTGATCAGCAACGCTGCTATTGGCTGCACACCGTGTCCAAAGAGCGCGCTCAGTTTTTCACCGCAGCAGAGCAAGAGTTATTGCTTGAGGGTTATACTGAATTTGAAAACTTAATTAAAACGCCAGGGAACACCTCAAAGTGTGCAAAAGCCAGGAGAGAGGGTTTGCAAAAAGTAGCAGACAAATTAAGTTTGTAGTGACCATGTTAGATGTTTTTATCACTTATTACAGTATATATTTTTGTTTTTTTATTATTTATAAATTAATAACTTTGTTCATTGTAATGTTAGAGTCACCACCCACTTCTAGAACATAGGAACAAGTAAAAGTGAAGTAGCCTACTAGAATATTCTACATAATGGTCATTTGTACTAGTCTCTTTTAAAAAGGCACATGTTAATAAATGTTTGCCTGTTTATAAAAGCAACCAAGAAAAAGGCTGAGTAAGAAAAGAAAAGAAAAACAAACAGGTGGAAGTGGTGGTCCTGCACCCTGGCAGAAGAGCTGGCCCTTGGGTTGAATGTGAATTGACCCTTACCGCGTTCAAATAATGTGCATAAATGTGAATCTGTGAAAATTCTTAAATCATGCACAGATCCTTGCTTTCACATTTGTGATATGGAACATAGTCACACACCATCTAAGAGATTTTACTCAGTCAACTGCCTTCTTTTAAAATTTGATATAATATTACTAATCTTGAATATTAAGAATCGTAATAGTAACTTGGCTGCACATTTACATTGTGATCCCCCTTTCTGTTCACAAAATTCCCTTCACTGAGGCCTTGATGGGAACATGTGTGCTGTCTATGGTCTGTCTATGTCACAGTGAAGCCTGAGGGACATACTGTAAGTCAAAATCGGCATGGTCATGATTGCATGATCTTCATTAAAAATGATAATTTTTATTTATTTATTTATTTTTATTTATCCTTTATTTAACCAGGAAAAAAACCCATTGAGATTAAAAATCTCTTTTGCAAGGGAGACCTGGCCAAGATAGGCAGCAAAGTTACATCACATCATTATATAGCCTACGTACAAAGACACACAGATGAAAGCCAATTATGCACTTACAATGAAATATCAATAAAAGCATTGACATATGAGGGACTCCAACTCAAAGCATCTCATTCTCAACTTAAAAACACTCAAAGGAATCAATTTACTAAGTTTTAAGTTGTTCTGCAGCAAATTCCATGTAAAGGGAGCAGAATAAACAAAAGCATTTTTACCCAGCACAGTACTGATATGTGGGACAGAAAACAAGACAACAGCCTGAGAACGGAGGGAGTAATGACCAACACTTTTTTTCATAAGAAGTGAACATAAATAGGATGGTAGCACACCAAGAATAGACTTATATAAATGTATACCAATGACAAAGCCTCCGTGTTGTCAGAGCAGACCACCCTACACGAGAATACACCTCACAGTGGTGGGTGCGACCTTTACAATTAGTAATAAATCTCAGCGATGCATGATAGGCTGCGTCAATCATGTGAAGGCATTGAGCAGATGAATGCATATATAATATATCAACATAATCCAACACAGATAAAAAAGTGGATGCCACTAACCATTTTTTAACATTAAAAGAAAAGCACAGCTTATTTCGAACGTAAAAACCCAATTTTAGCCTCAACTTTCTCACTAGACAGTGAACATGAGGCTTAAATGATAGGCAATCATCAATAACAATACCAAGATACTTGTAAGTTGTAACAGTCTGTATTTCACGTCCATCAAGAGTAATCACTGAGGGAATATTCAGTGGTCTATTCCGAGGGCCTGTGAAAAGCATACATTTGGTTTTGTCTGCATTGAGCACAAGTTTCAACTGTAGCAGAGTGTTTTGGACCACATTGAAGGCATTCTGTAAATGTGCAATGGCTTGTTTAAGAGAGGGTGCACAGCAGTAAATAACTGTGTCATCTGCATAAAAATGAAAGTTTGCATCAGACACATGCCGATTAAGATTATTTATATAAATAGTAAATAAAAGAGGGCCTAATACAGAGCCTTGTGGAACCCCTTTAAGGATTGGTAAAATACCAGATTGAACACCATCATGCTTAATGCACTGAGTTCTATCACTAAGATAGTTTGAGAACCAAGAGATAGTTTTCTTTGAAAACCCCGAATTAAGAAGCCTAATCTTTAAAACATCATGATCAACCGTGTCAAAAGCTTTTGACAAATCAATAAAAAGTGATGCACAGTGCTGCTTCTTGTCACGAGCAACAGAGATGTCATTTATCACCTTCATTGCAGCTGTGATGGTACTATGTTTTTTTTCTAAAACCTGACTGAACTGGGGATAAAATGTCCTGTACATGCAAGAAGTCTTTCATCTGATCACTCACCAGGGATTCAAGCATTTTGGCCAAAAAAGACAAATTAGAAATTGGCCTGTAATTATTTAAGTTTGATGGGTCACCCCCTTTCAATAATGGACAAACAAATACAGATTTCCATATTTTGGGAATAGTGTTGCTCTCTAAAGTAAGGTTAAAAAGGTATATCAGAGGCTGTGCTACACAATCAGCAGCTATTTTTAAGAAATAGGGCTCTATAAGATCAGGTCCTGGGGTTTTTTCAGGAACCAGTCCTTTTAGGGCTTTTTGAACGTTGGCCACTAAGAATGGAGTGAGATTGAAGAAACTTGTAGAGTACATCTCTACAAGGTGTCACAGTATAAGGACAAGCAGTGTCAAAAAAAGAACCAGACTGAATAAAATGCTCATTAAAATTTCAATATCTCCAGCTTGTCATGAACTACTACAGACTCTTTCATAACAGAAGAAGGAACATTAATACTATCTTTGTTTGGAGAAAGTCATTTTATAGCCTTCCAGAATTTTCTGGGATCATTTAAGGTGTTAGTAGTGGCTGACAGATAAAAATCAGATTTTGCTTTCTTAATAAAAAAAGAACATTTACTTCTTAACTGCCTAAAAACAAGCCAATCAGACGAAGAGCCCGTTTTTCTTGCTTTGGCCCACGCTAAATTGCGGTCATGAAGAATATCTCCAAGCTCAGAGGAAAACCAGGGATTATTCTGCCCCTTAACTCTGAATCTCTTTAGTGGGGCGTGTCTATTTATTACTTGCAAAAAACTATCCCGGAAAAAGATCCAGGCTGACTCCACATCGGGAATCAGCTCTATTCTCAGGGTGGCCGCGGGTCCTTAAAAAGTATTAAAAAGTCTTAAATCACTTTTCCTAAAAATAAGGCCTTAAAAAGCATTAAATTGTCTTAAATTCAGATTGGATAGGTCTTAAATATGTTTGTGTCACGTCACCGCAAAGATGCAGTTCTGCCAGCCAGGTCGATTATTTTTTACAAGGTAACGTAACCTCATTTGTACATGACCTATCCCCTGACCAATCGGCTAACCCAACCTTAACCAATCGAGCTGCTTCGTGGGCGGGTCTTGGCGTGGCGGGATTCGTGTAATTTCGCCACAGAACATAGCAATGGTTGATAGCCACTTAGAAATATGGGGAAATGCAAGTTCAATTACAAATGGCTTGAAAAAGAAGAGTATTCTTGGTTAAGGTCAGTGCCTGGAAATATTTATGAAGCGAACTGCATTATGTGTCGGAAGAGTTTCAAACTTGGGACAATGGGGCTCAGAGCGGTGGAATCGCACGTACAGAGCAAAAAACACAGAGACTATGTAAAGGCACGCCAGCAGCCCGCCATTGCTAGCTTCTGTTCCAACATTTCCACCGCTAGCAACGATGTCAACGCTACAACACAGGATGTTATGATGGGAAATCCACAGCCAACAATGCCAGCTGACCTCCGTGCAATTTGTGGCTCTACGCCAACACTCCGAGCAGAGGTGATTTGGGTGCTGAGGACTGTTAAGTTACAAGCCACAATTCATACAGGTCTAATGACGAGATTGAAGAAGTGTTCAGAGCAATGTTTCTAGATTTCGGGCTTGTACAGTCATTTACCTGTGGAAAAGACAAGACCAGATACGTGGCTAAATTTGGATTGGCGCCATATAAAAAAAGAGCTCATCACCGAAGTTCAAAAATGCGATGCGTTTATAATTATGTTCGACGAGACACTGAACCAGGCAACCAAAAGCAAACAAATGGACTTGCATGTGCGTTATTGGTTATGTGACCACGTCCAGTCAAGGTTCTATGGAGCACAGTTCATGGGCCATGCAACTGCCCAGAACCTTCTTCAGCATTTTAAAGTAAGTCTGCCATAAATATATTCATTAACTAACCTCTTGTATATTTTGTGTGTCATATAATTTAAGCTTTACTGATTTGTCAAGTGAATAACCACTATGGATAGGGCACTACACGTTAAAGGAGAACTCCGGTCAATTTTAACATTGAGCTCATTTTTTTGTACATTTGGAGTGCTGTCAGTACAGACAAAAACGACAAAAATCGGTGTTGCCGTAGTCCACAGTAGTCGATTGACGAGTTCGCGCGCGCGATCATTGGTAACTAAATGATGCTCAACATCTGATTCGGATGAACTATCCATTTGAGCTGATATTCTCAGAACACCACACAGCACCGTCAGCGGCTGACAGTCTGAGTCTCCACTGTTGCTTAGTTACCAATGGTCGCGCGCGCGAATACGACAATCGACTACTGTGGACTTCGACCGAAAACAGGAAGTAAATACAGGTATGTGAGCTGGCTGAATTAACATAATTTGTATTAATATATTTCACATCTACTGCAGTCAGATTGACCGTGGTCACTCTTAATAACACCACTCACATGGCTGTGCACTTGTAATGACACATCAATGATGTTAAGAGGCTAAAAGCAGGTTTAGAACTTGCCCCATTGAAGTCAACAGGGTGCGAATTTTAAAAAAAGTAATTTTTGTCTGTACTGACAGCCCTCCAAATGTACAAAAAAATGAGCTCAATGTTAAAATTGACTGGAGTTCTCCTTTAATTATACAAATTAAAATGAAAAATGTATTAAAAACAGGCAAATTGAGTTTTAGAATGGTAGTAGAGTCTGGTGTTTACCTGCTAATATGTAATGAATTTAACAAGTCTATACTTATGCCCCCTGTATTTTAAGGAAGAACGTTTATTTTTTCATTTACAGTATTTGCATTATTCATTCACAAAAGAAAATTGGTGCCCTTAAAGGTTGGATTTTTCCTCTTTTATTTTTTATTAAGGCATTAAGATCAATACACTCTTTTGGGAAAGCTTTCTCAAGTGCCAGTGTTTTGTTTATTATATAAAAGGATTGTTTTCCAAGTATATTCACAAAAGCTCAGGAGTAGACAAAATTATTTGTCATGTAGACATAAGAACACACACACACACTTATTCCCACACACCTCCGCAACACTCTTACACACTGCTGTCTACTCTCTGTCCATGAGTCCTCCACAAACTGCAATCCATCCATCTGAGTTTCTCCCTCTCTGTCACACACACACATTCTATTATGTAAATGTATTCATTTTAAAATGAGCTGGAATTGTCATTTATTTGTTATTTTATTTATTTTGTTCAAAAGGAACTTTTTTTATATTTACTTATAAAATAAGTATTTGTTCATTGGACCTAAATGTTTAGAAAATGTTGTATTAATAAATATAATTTAGGACAGAAATGACATTGTTGTGTTATTCTTTCGCATTACACACATTTAGTCAATGTTCTGAAACTCAATTGGTAATGTCATTTTACCATATTGTTCATTTTGAACAGACAGTGTGTTTACTTGGAAATATTACTGTATATTTTCACTTTTGATTTGTATTTCCATATAAGTTTGGTCTTAAATTTCATTTAGAAGTGGTATTAAAAAGTCTTAAATTTAAATTGTTTATACCTGTAGCCACCCTGATTCTACTCCAATCACAATGAAACAAATCATGGCAAAAGCCCTGTTCATTAAATGTTTTTAGATTCCTCTTACATATTACGCGAGGTTTACATTTAGGCATCTTAGTATTTCTTACAGCAGCAACAACGCAGTGGTCACTTCGGTCATTGCAAAAAACACCAACAGCAGAAAATTTGTGCGGGACATTAGTCAAAATTAAATCAATGAATCCAATCTGGATAAGAGTTGAATAAGAGTCTGCAATGCAGTACTCAAGGCAGAAGGAGGCCTATAGCACCCAACAACAGTAACATAAAGGCCCTTGGCCAACTCCACCTTCACTGCCAAAAATTCCGACTGCTTACCGATTGATTCTGAATGGACTAGCTTCACATTAAATTTAGATTTGACATAAATAGCAACCCCACCACCCTTCCTTAATCTGTCAGCACGAAACACGTTATAATCACCCATTCCAATGTCCATATCAGTGATTGATTTTGTCAGCCAGGTTTCAGATAGCACAACAATATCTGTATCTGTTAAATTCACCCAAATTCTAAGCAGATCCATTTTGGGTAACAAACTGCGAACATTAAGGTGAATTACACTCAAACCAGACATGAATTTCACATCAGATGGCAATGGAATACACTGCAACTCAGGGCCTGGATTTGGCTGCACATTGCCAGATAAAAGCAGCAATAAAAATATTAACCATCTCTGTTTACCATCAGTATATGAAAAATCTGTAGAGTTTTTAAAATGCGAGTCCCAGTAATGTCTGTCATCAAATGCAAAATAGTCATTTAAAATCAAAAGATTTTGAAGCTGAAGAATATCTCTGGGTAGAGACCAGGCTAAATTTAAGTCCTCTGCCAACTCTTTTGGCATTTGAGGGGAATGCACAAAGGCTGAGCAGTTGAATCCATAGGCTATGTCCAAAGAGCCACAAATGTTGTAAGATGTACTCACCCAGTATAAATCACTTGATCTTAGATTTTGCACAAACAATGAACAAAGCAGCATTAAAAGAAGAGCCATGTTAGCAGAAGATGTTAGCATAATATATTGCGTTGGCAAAAATGCCACAACCCCCCATCAGTATACCACCCCCCCCCCCCCCCCCCCCCCCCCCCTTTGCAAATAAACTTTGCAAATGACACGATCAGACAGCACTTTTCATCAAGTTCTCCGCATCTCCAATAGTGTAAAAGGAAAGAGCCACTCGCAAAGAATTTTAGGGCAATGCAAACATTTTGTGCTGTTGTTAAAGGCCGACTCCGACGAGTCGAAAATGAATGTGCGTTTCCAACAATAGCCTATAATAATGTATAAACGACACCCTCACGATCGTTTCACGAGAAAAAATATATATCTCAGAAAGTATCCTACACTATCGCGCTGCGCTAAAAGACTTCCCGTATCAGCTCCATTTATGAAGCCGCGATCTAATCCTGTTATGAAATAAAGGCGGGCATACACTGTGCGAATTTCGTCCGATGTTGAGACGAATTCTGACTCGTGCGACTCTTTTTCGGGTCGGGCAATTTTCAGCTTTGTCGTGCGTCGTTTGTCGTGCAGTGTTCGTGCAGTGTACAGGGAGAAACGAGAGGCGATTAACCTCTCCCGATCGGCAATCGGATGGTCGGATGAATTTCTGGCATGTCAGAAATTTTGGTCGCTCCTCGTGACTATATCGCACAGTTGAAGCAGAGCTACGAACCGCGATTGCCCTAAACTAAGGGTTTTTTCCCTCACTGAGCCTGCGCGAAAACAGAATTTTAACTATTTCAATCTGCAGCATACGAAAAGAGGGAACTCTTTTAAGTTCTGTAGTTCAAACTAGCTACAAATTACTGTTGCTTACCTCCAGTTTGTCCAGTTATTAGGCTACCCACGTCTTCCAAGCCACCTGCGATGTAACACCGTGTCTCTTTTATTAATTTGTTAAACAATGTTTTTGAAATAAACCTGTTTTTGATTTTCATTGATGACTACTTATAGCAGTGTTCGGACATATTATAGACTGTTAATATAATGATATGCCTGCTATAATTCATTGTAATCGATCCTCATTGAAAATTGTACAAAACATTTAGGTCGATTACAATGAATTATAGGCATATAAATTGTATTATTATTATTTTATTATTCCTCGATGAGTAAGCTTCTATGTAATATTTTATTATCCTCACAGCGCATTGTGGGGATGTGCTGTGAAATTATTGCGTGGCAAATTAATTATAATAGCAGATCAATTTAATAATAAAATTAGCCTTCCCTAATACAATACTAATAATAATTTAATACATAAATTGGAAGTGCTAAATCATCTTGATATTGATAACTGATGCTTGTTTTGACAATATCTCTGGATACATGATATCGTCTAGGCGGAACCCAGCACGGGGGTTTATCGCAGATATTTCACACGTATAGTGTGAGCAGTCAAGTCGCAGCTCGACGTTCGGACCGTATAGTGTGAGCACATAAATCCTGAGCTTTGGATTTACATCGCATGCGAATTACTCGTTCAGTGTGAGTAGGTACCTTGCTGAAATTGCACAGACATCGCACAGGGTATGCCCGCCTTAAGCCTGCTCGCAAGCAGGTTCAAGCTTACGGACCTGTTACTGAACCAAACAATCCAAGATCATGCCAAATCGCCAACAATCAAATCCAGCTAAGTGAGTTAGCGACGTACGAAGAACAGGCCCCAGGTTGTAATGATGGTTTGTTCCTGGTTTGGTTGTAAGCTGTTGCCAGGTACGTGATGTATGGTTGAAGTGTATGTTTGTTTTAATTAATGTGTTTTTGAGGAATGTTGTTTTTTTAAATGTTTTGTTTCTGAATGTTATTAGCAGGGACGTACTGGGACTGAAATTCAGCCCGGGACTTTAAGATGGAGAGGCCTTTTACGCGAGTGCCCTTGGTGCAGGAGCAGAAGGATTTTTTGCAGTTGTTTTAATTCTAATAGTGTTTTTATGGTGTAAAGAGAATCAGATTACACTGAAGACCTTCAAGAAATTTTAGGATGACACTTGCCTCTTCAGGTTGTATAAGCAAGTCACCACTGCACTGAACACAACCAGGTCAGCAAACCCCATCTCGAACACATAAGTCACAGTATACTGCTAACTACCAGCATGTATTGTGTACAGTCAGTCAGAGTGACAAAATAGTTACAAATACTAACAAATACCCACTCAGATACTGAAAAACTACAATGCAGTCCCATAAAATAGAGATTTGTGTGTGTGTGTGTGTCCTCATTTTCAACTCTCCCTGGCTCAGCTTCCCATGTGCTGGACCCTGCTTCTGCTTACTGATTACAGCTGAGAAGAACATCAGTAATAAATATGACTAAGAATAATACATTTTCTACCTATGCATAATATAATTCCCTTGTACCCAGCCCTGCACTCTGCCCCTGTACCTGTCATTGTTTTTGTACTTGTTCCATTCTCCTCATCCTCCTGCTCTTCTTTCTCTTGCTGCTTTCCTTCTCCCCCCTTCTCTCCCTCCTCATCAATATGACTGCAGGGGTCATCATCAACCTAGTCTCAGCCTCAGACGTCACGCCCACGGAACGTTGGCTAAACGTCTGATGCATATGGTACACTTAACTGGAAACACTTCAGGAATGTCGAAGTCGTCATCTGATTGGTTGAATTTTATCGGATTTCCGGGGGGCGCGAGTGTCGCGTTTATTTTCGGTCCGCCGGGAAACAAAGCGCAGACGTGTGATTGCGGAAGAAAAACTGTTGTGTTTACATGAGTGACAATGAACATTTTTTTAAGATCAGCTAAACGTAGAATTCTCAAAAGTATGCGAGGTTCACGGGAAAGACTCTTGAAGTTGTCTTCTCCTTCTTTGATTTTCTATGCTGACTGACTTGTTGCACGCAGGTCTGTTGTTGTGGGGACATTTCCACGCACCGAAACGTGACGCTGAACGAAACGAACTGTAATTGGTTGTTTTACATGTCGGTCAAACGGCCTTATCAATAATTTCACACAAAATATTGATTTAAAAAAGCTTATTTATTTAAAAACAATTGTATTGCTTCCACTAAAGAAAATAGTCCGTTCTGTCTTCATGCCAACGCTCTGTTTTTCATGGCAACGGTGTGTTATAACGTACTTAGCAGCGGTCTGTTATCAAGAAATAACAGACCGCATTCTACATTGGATTTAAATGCAAATATAAACAATTTCAGTGTATAATAAATCACTAATGTATCCCTAATCGTGCACCTGTCCTGTCCATCCTGCTGAGTCCTTCCTCATCTGCACCTCCGGCTGCCACAGCACTCTTTCCACTACGGAAAAGGTCTGTTAATTTGGCGCATTTAGCTGCCTCTTGTGCCAAAAATCTTTTCTTTTTAATTCTTATTTTTTCGGCCCCACCCATTTCTTTATCTTCTTTTCGCCATTTTTACCGTCCGTCTCTGTTGCATTGCATTCACACAAACCCGCCATACATGACCAAAAGTAAACTCCTTTGATCGGCGCCTAGTTTGAGCCAATCGGATGTCAGGAAAAACGAGGATCAGTCCAAGTTGGCAGGGGCCGCTCGTATCCCCCCTCAGATTGAAAGTATTGGTTTGGCCTGGTCCGAATCACACACACACACACAGCGTTCTGCTGCAGCTGAGCGGCCGGTTAGGCCGGTCGCGTATCATTAAAAAACTTGTCCCCCCCACATTTCAAAATCGAAGTTTTGTCCCCCCCACTATTTCCCAATGTAAGATTTTGAACTTTTAAATACATAATTTTAAATACATTTAATTTTAAATACATAATTCAATTAAAAAAAACGGCCGAACTCTTCAGCTGCTAATCTCGTCAGTCGACCATGATCGCGCACCGCTCGCGCATGCGCATCTAGGTGACACGGATAAATGTACGCAGCAATATATAATGAGTGTTCCTGGGAGATCCTAGTTGCGCGGGATGTGGAAGCGTGCAAACGTTCCAGAAATGTACATAAAGTGCCCTGGCCTTGAATGACAAGGTAAGGAAAATAAGACTAAATCTAAATTAAATAACCAAGACTAGATTGGCCATGTGATTTTTCTCAGGAGATGTTTCGAGCATTTTACTTCAGACACCGGATTATCAGCAAACTGCCAAGAGAACTGCTAGCTGGCTACTCAAAATAAACTAGCAATCTATTCAGGCAGCATATTTGTGTTTGATCTGTGTGAATTACAGAAATATAAGACTTGCTAGACCTACTTTTAGCTACCAAGGAACCTTTCCACATAGATTGATTTTATTTTTCAATCTATCCTTGGGGGGTAAGCTAGGTGGTTAATGGAAATTAAATCAACCATTTATTTGAGTTTTTAATTTTTAGTTAATCAGTACTTGACTGATTAACAGTAATGTAAATGCTAAATGTCCTAATACCTGTTGATGCTACAACAATGCAAAGTATATGCTCTTAACCTTGCAGTTTTTCAAATATCATGTAAGACTCATTTTCTCAATTTATTTGCACAAAACTCTCCAGAAAGTGCCATTTAATGGTTTATTTTTCAAAAAAAATTCCCGGGGGAGCATACCCCCGGACCCCCCTAGGGAGAGCCCACATAATAAATCACAATTTAATCACTGCTTAGAAACAAAGTAATACAGTCTGTTCCCATAAGTCTTTAGAAATTAGCATTTAAGTGCCTTATATATAAAAAAATATATACAAAATTCGGGTTTCTTAAATTACTTTCTTTTCAAAATCACAATACATGTCAGTCGTGTTTGAAGTTGGTTTCATGTTGGTTTCAGAGTGAGAATATATATTTTTATTGAATTATATGATGCAAGCTATGTTGATTCGCATTGCATTAAAGGGTTGAGTGTTTAGTGCTCCATATTGCTATCATCTTCCCACTTTGGGTAAAAATAGAAAAACAATACTAAAGTACTTTGTAACAAAGTTACTTGAGTAGTTTTTAAGCAAACTACTTATTTACTCTTACTTGAGTCATATAATTTTTCAGTTCTTCTACTTGTACTCAAGTAAATTATTACTTAAGTAGCAATACTTTTACTTAAGTATACTTGTTAGTACTCTTTCCACCACTTTTACTTCAGATAAACTAATATGTTTTTAATAATGTCTAAGTTAATACTTGTTCAAAACAATCACTTTAGCAACGTATGCACTATTTTTGGTTTATTTTGACAAATGAAAAAATATTTTTGTTCAATAAATCTCATTAAAATTATATTTATTGATATTTTATTGATGTTCATTTAAAAAATACTGAAACAAAATTATTTTAAAACGTTATGATTCAGAAAGTATTGAATGAGAATCCCCTAATAATCTAATAAAGCCTTACAGTAGTAACAAATACATATGTTATGTTATTAAAACATGATTAATATCATATTTTTAATATGGTGATTATCTCTAAGGTGGACACCCAATTTGATATATGATATTTACCATCTTAATCTAACCATATCATGTCAATTATCGTGCCTTTAGCCCCAGCAGCAGAGGCGCCTTTTACCCCAAATACCATTCTGTTACATATTCTTCCATTATTGAAAAATGACCTTGAACAAAACTGAAAATCATTATAAAAAGACATTTCTTAAAATATAGACATTCATTTGAATGATTCTCATTTGCTACATACATCTACAACGGACGGACGGATAGATGGATGGATTGATTGGATGGATGGAGGCATTTATATAACGCTTTCATATGTACTACTGTACACCCAAAGCACTTTACAATCATATTGGGATCTCTCCTCAACCACCACTAATGTGCAGCATTCACTTGATGATGTGACGGCAGCCACAGTAGAACAGCCAGCCCAGTACGCTCACCACACACCAGCTATAGGTGGAGAGGAGAGAGAGTGATAGAGCCAATTCAATGGATGGGGGATTATTAGGAGGCCATGATTGGCAAGGGCCATTGGATTGAATTTGGATTTTTAATGACCACAGAGAGTCAGGACAGGACGGTGATGCATGATGCATGGTTAACGTTTTTTAATATAATATAGTGCAATTTAGTAATAGAGGATTGTATGTATTGTAATATTATATATTAGAATTATGTAGAATATTATGTATATTAGAATCAATTTCTGCTAATAATCCCAGACAGAGGGAGGAGCCATGGAGGAATACTGATGAGGGCCGCCATGGGGCTGACCGGAGAAGACACCGGCGAGGATGGAGCCCACCGCACAGCCGATGAGGTGGACAGATTTTGAAGATCCTGGTGGCCGTGACGGAGCCGCAGTGACGACCTCCCGAGAGCGAGGTGGGGGTCCGGTGGTCTGAGGGCGAGTTGGAGTGACCGAGGGCGGAGGTGGAGCCTGATGTAGGGCGGAGAAAGCCGTAGCAGAAGGGGTGGAGGACCAGAGAGCAGCGGGCAGTCCGCAAGTCCACAGTGGAGGTGAAGCGATGTCTGACCTCGGTGGAGCCGACGTGCCGAGGGAGTCCGGCGAGACCGTATGGCCGATAGTCCACGCCGAGGTCGAGGGTGGAAGGAGCGCAGGTCCAGGAGCCAGGGCGAACCCTCGAAGTCCACCAGCACTCCCTTGGCGATGGATGGCTCGGCCGGCTCACACACCTGGTCAGGCGCATGCTGCTCTGGCTCCGTGGCGATGTGGTCCTCGGTCGCTCTTGTGGGTGTGGGCTCATTCATCGCAGCGGTCTCCATCGCGCTACCTGCGGTGGGCTCAGGTCAACGATCCTTGCCGTCTGGGTGGTTCTGGCTGGGCACTGAATGGGTAGTGGGGCTGGCGGCATCCCTGACGGTGAACGCACATCCACAGGACGCCAGCCCTCCACATATGACGCGAAGCGTCCTCGAGGAACCTCCCCGGACAACTGTGCACGTGTGGCAGTTGTCCGGGAAGGTTGTCTGATGGGCGAGATCCAAAAATTCTTTTAAGTATTCCTTGAGAGAGCATTCTCCCTGCTCAAGGCACATGAGCTTTACTGCTGGAAAGTCCATGGTGCAAGCAGGGGTGAAAACAGAACAAAAACACTGAACATGAAAAATGGAAAAGAAAAAATCTTACAAATGCTTTCACTTGTTTGGTCCGGTATTCTGTCACGGATGGTTGCGGGCAGACAGATGAGGAAGACGTATACGATTCAATTCAAAAGGTTTATTCTCTAAAGATCTAACAGGAAGGCAAACGGATAGCAACACACACTGAACATAGACATTACTGGACTGAAACAGAACTGAACATATATACAGGTGTTAATGATGGTGACTGATGAGTGCACAGCTGAACGTGATTAGTATCCGTGACAACAAATGAGTGACATAAGCAGGTGACAAAACATAACGAGTCCAAACTAACGTGAAAGAGTTAGTTGTAATTGTGATAATTAATTTCAGCTGATGACCCCTAATTGCTAATTTACCAACAAAAGGGTGAATGTTTGTTGCAGAGTGAGCACTGAAGATAGCACTGTGTTGAAACGTGTGCTCCTGGTCATTTGTTTTTAATTCACTTTGCACTTTTTGCACCATGCAATCCAGAAAATAAAAAAATGTTTTGATAGACTTCTGTAGTCTGTACTAAATTCAGTGTGTGGCCAGCTACCTTCTTGCTTGTTTTCTATATCTCTTTGGCTCCACGCAGCTGAAGAAAAATGATTTTTTTTTGTCAATTTAGAGCGCAACAATTTCTTATTGTTTTCATACATTTTTAGCATACCATTTATTAATCATTTATGAATGTATAGTCATGTTTTGAAAATGATTAGTTCATATAAGTGACTTATAACTGAATTAACAAAACATTAAAAAAAATGTTAGCATATCACTTATTAATAATTTATGAATGTATAGTTATGTTTTGTAAATTATTAGTTCATTATGAACTAATAACTTATAAGTGACTTATAACTGAATTAACAAAACATTCATAAAATGTTAGTAAATCACTTAATTATTTATAAATGTATAGTCATGTTTTGTAAATTATTAGTTCATCATTAACTAATAGCTTATAAATTACTTATAACTGAACATAAAGTATTACCATGAGTCATGCACAATATCATGTAACTGGCAAAAGGTTGCTTTAACCCAGTAAATAATCAAAAACACATGCAAATCTAAATAAACTGTATAACTTAAATACCATATTAACAGATTTAATAATGGCAGAATTATGATCTTTGTACATTTTGCTTTAGGTCTAGCAAACTACTATCTAACTGTGATTGATTTCAAGAATGTATTTTAAACACATAAGAAATGCTCAAATATACATTTATCAATGAGAGTAATAACTCACCAACTGCTGCTGATATAGATGAAATGAAGAGAAGAGCAGAAAATTGCATACTGAAGATATGTCAGCCTTAGGAGCATGAAAAAACAAACAGACAAACAAAAACAATAAAAAACATTAACAATAAATTACATTAAAGGGGTCATGAATTGATAAATCATATTTTCCTTGGGCTTTAGACATATAAGATGTTATCATACTATAAGAATATCCTGTAAGGTTCAGAACTGAAAACTTCCTTGATAGTCCAAAAACAGCTTTTATTGAAACTAAGCACAGAGAATGACTCATTTTGGAATGCGTCTTTTAT
This sequence comes from Tiaroga cobitis, assembly GCA_030578255.1. Taxonomy (NCBI): domain Eukaryota; kingdom Metazoa; phylum Chordata; class Actinopteri; order Cypriniformes; family Leuciscidae; genus Tiaroga; species Tiaroga cobitis. The sequence goes on from CM060596.1 coordinate 33,132,400, forward strand.
AGGTGAAATTAGGTAGGTAACATGTAGTAGGTAAATAACATGGGTTACGTTAACACCGGATTGAGCAAACATGACTTTGAAGAATGTAAAATGTTGCGCATTGCCAGGTTTTGGAAAAACACAGTCGCTGCATAACCTTCCTTCTGATGCTGGATTTGCAGAGAGACTGAAACTATGCTGTGCCCTCTTTATTGGATCCGACAGGAACGGCGCAACTATTTGACTTTAAGTGAGTAAAAAAGTTTTTACTGTGTCGCTATTGCTTTGTTACAGATCATTTGATATGTACTGATTATGTGTACGCAGAGGTGGGCAGAGTATCCAAAAACTGTACTCAAGTAAAGGTACTAGTACTTATAGAAATATTTGCTCAAAGTAAAAGTAATAATCTTAACACCGGCAGTTACTTGAGCAAGAGTAAAAAAGTATCCAATGAAAAATCTACTCAAGTAGGCTAGCCAGTTACTAGTTACTTCTGATAATATATAGACTATATAACAATACATTTTTATTATTATCATACATATTACATTATTATACATATTATTATTATTATCATACATGCGTATACAGCTACATTTGGATTATTAGACAATGTTGAAATAACCTGCAGTTTTAAAATAGTTTTGCATTCAAATGCATGTAAAGGGAATTGTAGTGTATTGAAGTGTATGTAAACTCAGGAATGAGCACACTGTAAATGATTTCTGTTGTTTTCACAGTAATATTACTGTATTCTCAACAATTCCCTGATGTTAAATCTGAATACAGTATGTTACTGTATATTTTGTCATTTTCACAGCATTAATACTGTATTCTTAACAGTATCCTGTTATATAAGCTGTTTACAGTATGTTACTGTATATTTTCAATGCATTCTGGGAAAATATTAGCCTACTGTAAATCTAAAAACAGTACTGACCGCGAAAAACAACCACACACCTCCTCACACAATGGCTATGTGATAGACTCATCATGAAGTTGAAAGACCACAAGAGCAGTGGCGTAGGTTTGATTTTGAAATTGGTGGGGACGGGGACATCAATGTATAAATATATATTAAGTTTTGATCGAAATTATTGCCACGGATATATCAGTGTCACTGGATATTGGTAGGGACACGTCCCTAGCGTCCCTACTAAATTCTACGCCCCTGCACAAGAGTATGGTAGGTTGACTATCATTTTTTAGACTTTTTAAATCGCTTTAAATGTTTTATTCTGGTGTTATTTATTATCAGTATATAAAGCTACGTTTTAGTTAATACGTTTCTGTAAGAATATCTGAGCAAGTGTTCATTTTCTGGCCTTGTCGTGAAGATGAAAGTCCTCCTAGTACGTTAAATTGGTAGGTATCAAAACGCATGTAATCGCCTTATTTGTTTTATACAAATGTTATTTGAAATGTATAAATATGTTTGAGTTAATATATCTGTAGGAACATTGGAGCGGGTGCTCACTTCCCATTTAAGCCATGCTGGCTAGTATTTTCCCCTCCGCAGCGGCGCTGGCAGACCGACGGGGAGACTCGTTGTGAAGATAAAAAGCCTGAGTACATTATTGGTAGGTCAACTTAAATACACATGTAATCGCCTTATTTGTTTTGTACCAATATTATTTGCGAGGTATAAACACGTTTGTTGTCCATAAGAACATCGGAGCGGGTGCTCAATTCCCAATTAACCCTTTGATGCACAAGCTATGCAAACCCCTTCTAATGCTTCATCTTTTGTTTCATCTTTTGAAATCACTTTATTTCAGCATTTAATATTCCATGATCTATGAATTCCATTTTTTATGAATATTCAAAATATCTTGTTTTTAATGATCACAAATTCACATTTTAATATTTCCTAGGTTTTGTGTTAATACGTCAAGTTTACACACATGGGTCAAAAATGACCCATCTATGCAAGCGTGATAATAAATCAAAAGAATAAAGAAAACCTTTTGTTAAAATAACCAATTTCGCAGACATTTAGATCAACACATTTACTGTAACACTTGAAATATGTTTATTGGCCACTTTGTCACACATAACCGATGACACTGAAATTGAACTGTGGTGTAATGCAACTGTAGCGAATTGTGGTGAATGTGACAGAATGAAAAAAAAAAAACGGACAAAATAAAATCACACGGGTACAGCGTGTCTTAAATTTCCATCTCAGTGCTTACATGTCTCACAAATGACAACTACACGTTTGTGCTCCTTGCATACGGGCCTGGTGCACTCTTCGATTGGCCCTCCTGCTGATGTCTTCCTGTGGCCGGGTAGGTGGTGGCTGTGTTTTTTTTATTTTTTTTATTGTTACATTTATGTTGCGCTTTTGTTTGAACTCAAAGTGCTTTACATTGTAACCACCCAGAGTTTGGTGCCTTGTTTTCTTTCTTCGTTGGTAATACCACTACTATGTGTTTACAATCATTGGAAACAAAGAGAACTGATATTTTAACAGAAATCCTGATCAGGTTATACAGTTTACGACAGGTGGGAATAACAATTCGATGTATGTGGGTTCCAGCACACGTGGGTATTCAAGGTAATGAAGAAGCAGGCAAAATAGCCAAAGAATCATTAAAAATGAAAGAACCAAATATAAACATTTCACTCAGTAGAGCAGAAGGAAAACATTTTATTTTAGAAACGTGCTATAAGAAATGGCAGAAAGTTTGGGACTCATGTCATACAGGTCGGCCAAGTCCAAAAAAACAAAGCGAGGCAATATAATCCACAACTTAAGTAGAAGAGAACAAGTTATTTTCACACATTTAAGAACAGGACATTCAAATCATACTTTACACATTATAGGGAAGCATAACACAGGTTTATGTGAAGTATTTTCAATAGAGGAGACCATATATCAATAGAGTAGAACATATATTGAAGAAATGTAAGGCTTATAATAAAGAAAGGAGGATTCTTAAGGAAGAATTTCAATCAGTAGGGTGCCAGGAATTCACTATAACCAAATTATTAAATGATGGTCCAAGTTCAGGAAAACAAATAAATGCAATCAGGAGGTTTATTAAGAATAGTGGGTTATATAATAGGATTTAGGAGAATTTAGTTTATTCTTTTCACACTCCATCACAGTAGGTGGCGGTATGCACCTTTAAAGGGACACTCCACCCATTTGCATTAAGCTTTCCATTGTTAGAAACCTAGTCATACTATTGAATGGTCGTGCAACACTCTCTCATTTTCCCCTGAGACGAGAGAAATCCGCTATTTTCCTTTTTCACTTCCTCCTACAATGACGCAAAAATCGTCATTTTACGTCATTGTAGGAGGAAGTGTAAGAGGGGGGGATTTATGTAAAGACTACAAGCACTAGATCCCACCCTTTCAAACCCGCCCATAGGTTGGACCTAATGCGCTAACAGAGCTATCACAGATCAGTGGGTGGGACTTCACTTGTATATACTGAAATCAATATCAGCCATCTTGTTTATAAGCTAAGCTAACAAGCGCTGTGGAGATAGGAAGTTATGACAATGACGGAAGAAACTAAACACGATATGGAAGAAACTAAACATGATATGGAAGTAGAGGATTTTAAAATTCTGCTGCTCGAATCCGCTGTTCGTGGCTATCTTTACGAGCCGCAATATAGTGAAGAGCAGCTGAGGCTGATGGAGGAACAGGAGGCGGCTGCCTGTCGCGGACGAAGAGCCCGGATTGGCTCAAGCTGGGCGGACTGCTGGTGCCTGTGCTCTCGCTGTGCGCTACGGACACAGATAGAGTCCGTCTGCTGCAGAGAATTTCAACGATGGCAATTTCACCAGGACGAAATCTCTGAATCAGACGAGCACACGGACGTTTGTGTTGTGATGTGAACCATCCTAGTGTCGCACCGCATATGTTCTGACTGAACATCCAGGTATCATGCAATAATTCACCATATAGAAAGAAATACAAACGAGGAATAATTCGCTAATGAGTTTGCCAATGTAACGGGGTTCGTTGTTGTGGGAAGAAGGAGGCGGGAACCGGCGAACATTTATACATTTTAATAGTAAAATAAACAAATACAAAACAAAAGTATAAGCCAGCTGGCCACACACAACAGAAACAAAACATAAAATCAGGCCTGTTCCTTTTGTGCTTCTGCTCCTCCGTGAGAGATATGAGACCGCTGCGTCTCACAGGTGTCATTCATTATCACTCGCGCCGTCCTCTCACGTCCCTCGTCCTGCTCGCCACAGCCAACTAACTAAACATTTTGTGTGAAATGAATTTCAAACTCTTTTGGCAGCTAGCCTTGTAGACGGAAGAGTGATTTCTCTGATGTTTGCGCGCTGTTCTGGATTAGTGGGAGTGGCTTGCGGAGCTGTGCAATGTGGTGCATTGTGGGAGTTGTTGTCTTACATACAAATGCGCCCTAAAGTTATTTTCTGTCTTTTCTCGGTCAAGAGGGCACCAAATTCAAAATTTATTTTACATTTCGACTACATATATAACCCACTTTCAATAAAGATTAATGTTGAAATGGGTGGAGTGACCCTTTAAAGTTGGTTCGCAACCCGCCATAAAACCAAAAGAAGAAGAAGAAGAAGTTAGGACAGGGTGTGGAGAGGGAAGCATGGTTCTTCTCTTTATGTTCACACAATTTGTTTAGAGTCCAGATTGAGAAACTATTGTTTCAAGCTCAATCAAGTAAGTGTTTTTCTTTGTCTGATTTGTTATGTCAACTGAGGTTATTTCTGTGTAAGCTGTATTTAGTTTGTTTTGGGGGAAGGGGTTTCGGCTATTGTTTGGTTTGAAACCAACATCTAATGCTAGTATGTATTTTTTTTGTTTGTAGAAGGACTCTTTGAATATCATCTGTTTATCATATGTTCGATGAGGCTCAAGGCTGCAATTCGACTTGGAACATGAGAGCTTCTATACCCTAAGGATAGTTTTCAAAGCTTGACTGCGGTCATATGGGATTTGGAATCATTGTGGATTACAACTTATAACTGCTTCACCTCTGTCACGGGACAATTATTCCTATGCTCTCCATCGCTGCAAATGGAACCATTGACTCTATGATACAAAACCTTGGATGTACTCTATGGATTACAGGACAATGAAAAACGTTTCGGTTACGTATGTAACCCTAGTTACCTGATAGGGAACGAGACGCTGCATCAAACGCTGCGGGAACGCCCCTGCGTTGTGCGTCATGAAGCACGTATGGAATCAGCCCAATGGAGAGATGAAACGTCATAGGCGGGTGACGTCATCGACCAGGAAACTATAAAGCACCCCAAAAACACAAGCGCATTAGCTTCTGATAGGCTTGAAGGAAGCGCTAACGGGAGTGCCGGGAGTATGGCGGAGCGACGCAGCGTCTCGTTCCCTATCAGGGAACTAGGGTTACATACGTAACCGAGACGTTCCCTTTCAAGGGAACTTCGAGCTGCGTCGAACGCTGCGTGAACGCGAATACCCACGTCGCCATAGGACCAAATGACCGCCATGTGAGAACTAGCGCACAGAGGATGAGAGCACCTGTGCCCCAGGGGTAGAGCTTAAGTCTAGGTCATAGAACTTAATAAAAGTATGCGGTGAAGACCATCCAGCCGCATCACAAACATCACTCTGGGAACCCCCCGACAATAGAGCTTTTGAAGCAGCCATACTCCTGGTAGAGTGGGCTCGAACAGCCAAAGGTGAAGGCTGGCCAGCCGACTCATAAGCAAGTGAGATAGCCTCGACCACCCACTTGCTCATTCTCCGTTTAGACGCAGGACACCCTTTCCTGGGTGGCCCGAAACATACAAAAAGTTGTTCTGATTTCCTCCACAGGGCAGCTCTGTGGACATAAGCGTCTAATGCCCTAACAGGGCAGAGTAAATTAAGTTTCTCCTGGTCCGATGACATAAATGGAGGAGGACAGAAAGCCTGCAGAACCGTAGGTCTAACGACATTAGTAGGGACCTTAGGAACGTAACCTGGTCTAGGATGCAGAAAAGCTTTAACCATGCCAGGCGAGAATTCCAGGCACGAGGGTGAAACCGACAGAGCCTGCAAATCTCCGATTCTTTTTAGTGAGGAGATAGCAAGTAGAAAGATAGTTTTAAAAGTATGAAACTTCTCGGGAACTTCTTCGATAGGTTGAAAAGGAGCTAGGGAAAGACCTTCTAATACAATGGCCAGATCCCAAGTCGGCACCCTCGTACGAACTGCTGGCCTCAGCCTCAAAGTGCCACGGAGGAAACGGTTTATAAGCGGGTGTCTCCCAAGAGAAACTCCACTGAAAGGGACGTGGTAAGCAGCTAGTGCCGCCACATACACCTTTAGTGTGGAGGGGGATAACCCTGTGAAGAAGCGCTCCTGCAGGAATTCCAGCACTGCACCCACTGGGCAGTTAACTGGGTCCTGCAGGTGTTCTCCACACCAAGAAGTGAAAAGTTTCCACTTCAAGGCATAAAGCTTCCTCGTGGATGGAGCTCTGGAGTTAAGAATGGTCTCAACAACCTCGGTTGAGAGACCGGAGTCTATGAGCTGGGCCCCCTCAGAGGCCAAGCCCACAGTTTCCACAATTCTGGGCGGGGGTGAAGTATCGTGCCGCCAGCCTGGGAGAGTAGATCCCTCCTTACCGGGAGCTCCAAAGGAGAACCGTCCAGGAGAGAAATCAGGTCCGCAAACCATACTTGGGCCGGCCAGAACGGGGATACTAGTAGTAGGCTGACCCCGTCCCGGCGGACCCTCTCCAGAACTCCTGGTAACAGAGCAATCGGGGGAAAGGCGTACAGACGTGACCTCGGCTGCACCATAGCGCCTAACCCCAGGGGGGCTGGATGACTGATGGAGAACCACCGATGACAATGCGTGGTCTCCTTGGAAGCGAATAGGTCCACCTCGGCGCGACCGAAACTCAACCAAAGGAGCTCCACCACCTCGGGATGGAGTCTCCATTCCCCTGGCCTCGGCCCCTGCCTCGACAGGGAGTCTGCTACCACATTCAAATACCCAGGAAGATACATTGCTCTCAGAGATAGTAGCTTCCCTTGGGACCACAGGAGGATCTGACGGGCCAACTTGTAAAGCCGGCGAGACCGCAGGCCCCCCTGATGATTTATATAAGAGACCACCGACGCCTTGTCTGATTGAACTAACACATGATGGCCTCTCATGTCTGTTAGGAAGTATTTCAGAGCCTGAAACACAGCCAACATCTCTAGACAATTTATATGCCACGATAGATGATGGTCCTGCCACAGACCTTGGGCTGGGCGACCACTAATGACCCCTCGGGGAGAATCCCTTGGTCCTGAGCCACCACTGTAGCGGTCTCATGTACAACAGGCTGCAAGGTATAGCGCTGGCCTAGCTTTACTTGTTTCACAGCTGAGAGAATCGAAGCGATGCGGGTCGGAGAGAGTCACGCCCGCATCGAGACCGAATCCCAAACGACACCCAGAAAAGTGGTCTTCTGGGAAGGAGATAATACACTTTTCTTTGCGTTCAGCCTCAAAGCTAGGCCAAACGTAAGAACCCTGTACTGGTACGCCTCGCCCCCGAAGGCGAACCTCGGGAACTTCCTGTGTTGTGGAAGGATGGAAATGTGGAAGTATGCGTCCTTTAGATCTATCGTGACAAACCAGTCCTCGGATCTGATTTGAGACACGATCTGCTTGATAGTGAGCATCTTGAATTTTAGCTTCCCTACCGAGCGATTCAATAGGCGCAGGTCTAAAATTGGACGCAACACCCCATCCTTCTTTGGAACCATGAAATATCGGCTGTAATAACCTGACTCCAAACTGGGAGGAGGAACCCGTTCTATAGCCTCCTTTTCAAGGAGCGTTTTCACCTCTTGTTCAATTACCAGAGCCTGCTCGGGGCCCACCACTGTGTGCAGAACCCCTCTGAATTTTGGTGGACGACACCTGAACTGGATAGCATAACCCTTTTCTACTGTCTGCAGGACCCAATGAGATATTTTTGGAAGGCTTTTCCACTCTGCCAGAAAATGTACTAAAGGTACCAGTCTCTCGAGACTGGCCTCTGGTGTAACTTGAGCAGCAAACGCAGCGCCCTGTAACGGTGCACCGGCAGGGAACAACTGGTTTGACCGCTCTGAGACCCTCCTCAGAGGGAGCGAGCGTCCCTCGGGAAAGCGCTCGCTGGGACCGTCTGCGCCCCGGCATGAAGGCGGGGTTGGCAGAACAATCCCCTGAGGGCACCGAGGAGGAATGGGCACCGTAAAAAGAGGTGGACACCTTTCCGCCTCGGTGGGGACCACCCTCAGTATCCTGAACACCTTGGCGTCAGGACTTCTTCTTAGCCGAAGCCTTCTTAGCCAATATAACTGTCCTCAGATCAGTTCTATTGCTAGAAGGCTTCGGCTGAGAGTGTCGCGGCTGAGCCCACTGTCCAGCAGGGGGAGCACGAGACGCGACACTCTGCCTCTGCTGCGCTCTATGTGATGAGCTCGTAGACGGCCGGGGCTGCTCCCGCCCAGCAGCCCCAGGGAAGAAACTTTTTAAAAGCTGCAGTTTGTTTATTCTCTTCCTGGAATTTGTCGATAACCGAATTTACAGCATCACCAAACAAACCCAGAGGAGAGAGAGGAGCATCTAAAAGAAAAGCCTTTTCTTTCTCTTTTATATTGGTTTGATTTAACCATAAATGTCTTTCTGCAGCCACCAGAGCTGCCATAGAACGACCCACTAGCTTGGCCGATTCTTTGGTGGCACGCAGGGATAAATCAGCAGCCTGACGCAGTTCGCGAACTACGTCAGTACTGACCTCCTCACTCTCACTCACGTCCCTTAGCAGATCAGCCTGGTATGCCTGCAAGATTGACATTGTATGTAGGCATGACGCAGCCTGACCTGCTGCCGAATACGCTTTACCCACCAAAGCCGAGGTGTTTCTTAAAGGCTTGGTGGGTAATGCCGGTGCCTTAAAAGATGATGCTGCTTCGGGGGAGAGATGGCTCGCAAGCGTCTCTTCCACACGAGGCAAAGCACCATAACCATGAGCCTTAGCTCCCATAATATTTGAATATGTCGAAGTCTGGGGACTAAATACTCTATATGACACCGGTTTTCTCCACGATTTCGACACCTCGGTGTGGAGATCGTGGAAAAACGGCAGGCACCGGCGTGGAGGCTGCACATGTGACGGCAAAAATCTCTCATCTAACTTTGATTTTGAAACAGACTCCTGTCTAGTCACTGGCCATTCAATACTGAGTTTTTCAACAGCTCTTGTTAAAACCTCCATAAGCTCATCACTTTCGGGAGTGTGAGGTGGCGAATCCTCCACATCTCCCTCAACACTAACAACATCCAGCTCCTCAGAACTGGATAGCTGCAGTCAGGGGCGGATTGGCCATCGGGAATACCGGGAACAATCCCGAACGGCCGGTCCGTTTCAGGCCAAAGACCGGCCGGTGGTCAAAGAGTATATATATTTTTTAATGATACGCGACCGGCCTAACCGGCCGCTCAGCTGCAGCAGAACGCTGTGTGTGTGTGATTCAGACCAGGCCAAACCAATACTTTCAATCTGAGGGGGGATACGAGCGGCCCCTGCCAACTTGGACTGATCCTCGTTTTTCCTGACATCCGATTGGCTCAAACTAGGCGCCGATCAAAGGAGTTTACTTTTGGTCATGTATGGCGGGTTTGTGTGAATGCAATGCAACAGAGACGGACGGTAAAAATGGCGAAAAGAAGATAAAGAAATGGGTGGGGCCGAAAAAATAAGAATTAAAAAGAAAAGATTTTTGGCACAACAGGCAGCTAAATGCGCCAAATTAACAGACCTTTTCCGTAGTGGAAAGAGTGCTGTGGCAGCCGGAGGTGCAGATGAGGAAGGACTCAGCAGCATGGACAGGACAGGTGCACGATTAGGGATATATTAGTGATTTATTATACACTGAAATTGTTTATATTTGCATTTAAATCCAATGTAGAATGCGGTCTGTTATTTCTTGATAACAGACTGCTGCTAAGTACGTTATAACACACCGTTGCCATGAAAAACAGAGCGTTGGCATGGACGCAGTTCAGAGACGGAACGGACTATTTTCTTTAGTGGAAGCAATACAATTGTTTTTAAATAAATAAGCTTTTTTAAATCAATATTTTGTGTGAAATTATTGATTTATTTGGTAGGTAGCCATGTAATAAGTGGGGATAATGTATAGTGTTGGAGAGGGACAGGTTGATGATGACCCCTGCAGTCATATTGATGAGGAGGGAGAGAAGGGGAAGGAAGGAAAGCAGCAAGAGAAAGAAGAGCAGGAGGATGAGGAGAATGGAACCAGTACAAAAACAATGACAGGTACAGGGGCAGAGTGCAGGGCTGGGTACAAGGCAATTATATTATGCATAGGTAGAAAATGTATTATTCTTAGTAATATTTATTACTGATGTTCTTCTCAGCTGTAGAATCAGTAAGCAGAAGCAGGGTCCAGCACAGGGGAAGCTGAGCCAGGGAGAGTTGAAAATGAGGACACGCACACACACACACACACACACACACACACACACACACAAATCTCTATTTTATGGGACTGCATTGTAGTTTTTGAGTATCGGAGTGGGTATTTGTTAGTATTTGTAACTATTTTGTCACTCCGACTGACTGTACACATGACATGCTGGTAGTTAGCAGTATACTGTGACTTATGTGTTCGAGATAGGGTTTGCTGACCTGGTTGTGTTCAGTGCAGTGGTGACTTGCTTATACAACCTGAAGAGGCAAGTGTCATCCTAAAATTTCTTGAAGGTCTTCAGTGTAATCTGATTCTCTTTACACCATAAAAACACTATTAGAATTAAAATAACTGCAAAAAATCCTTCTGCTCGTGCACCAAGGGCACTCGCGTAAAAGGCCTCTCCATCTTAAAGTCCCGGGCTGAATTTCAGTCCCAGTACGTCCCTGGCTGCAGTATTGGTGGCTCAGCCCGAGCGGAAGAAACCGCAGCGTGTGCTTCCGAACCCGGGACTGAGGTACTGGATCTCACAGGTGTAGGGAGAGATAAGGCAGAGCCTGTCTCAACCCCCACTGAGAGATCCATCTGCGATCCCCACGATAAGCGCCGCCGCTCTGCCTCTTTTGAAGCGGGACCCGAACCGCGGGGAGCGCGCACCGAACCGCTCTCCTCAAAGAGTGCCGTTTCATCTCTCCATTGGGCTGATTCCATACGTGCTTCATGACGCACAATGCAGGGGCGTTCCCACAGCGTTTGACGCAGCTCGAAGTTCCCTTAAAAGGGAACTAAGGTTTTCATCTAAGGTTTATTTGTATTGCTACTCATCAGACAATATTGCATTATTGTGAATCTTTGGGGCATGTTATTGTATATTCAGTGTTTGATGGTTGGTGTTCATGTAAATACTTTTGGATGCTCCATCGGATATAAAATGAAAGTATTTATATTGGTGTATTGAGGTTTATCTTTCAACTGTTGATTCACTCATTATATTCTCAACAAGTTTGGTCTGTGGGTCCCTCCCTCAAAATTATCTTGTAGCTTGTCTCACTAGGAGTGAATAGGAAGATGGTTACAACATGGAAGCGGGGAATCTCCTCAACCACTACCAATGTGCAGCATCAACCTGGATGATGCGACAGCAGCCAGAGCGCACCAGAACGCCACCACACACCAGCTTACTGGTGGATTGGAAGACAGAGTGGTGAAGCCAATCAGTATATATGGGGATGATTAGGAGGCCATGATGATGGACAGAGGCCAATGGGAAAATTTGGCCAGGATGCCGGGGATAAACCCCTACTCTTTTTCCGAACGACATCCTGGGATTTTTTGGAGGTGCCCTCCAAGCGCCTCTTCATATGGGGCATGACAAGCTCCTCGACCATGCAGCTCCTTGATGAATAGCCGTCGTGTATTGGTCACACCACCATGTAATCAGGGTGTTGTGCAGTGAAGTTGGTGTAGGCATTGAGGGTGGCAACATCCAGCACATTGTAGTATTGGATAATTTCTGGTTTCTTAAAACTGTTATCATCCACTTTTTTTCATCATGCATGGAGCTCAGGAGGACAACAGCCTTTCCCTTCTTCGACACATAGCTTAGTCATTTTACCATTGAATCCAAATTCTGAGCTATGCTTCTCCCTCAATTTGGATGGCTTCATCATGACAGGCGGTATGTCTGGCTTGTTCTGGGGAAGAGTCCACCGACAGACGTAAAGGGTGACCAATAGCATTGATTTATGACAACAAATAAAAATGACAGAATATGGAGATACAAGGTTTCCGCCCGACAGCGACAATATATAATATAATAAAGCTTTATTGCAGACACAGGTCCATATAACACATCATACAATACAAAAGGGAGATACAAGGAAATACATAAATAAAAATTCCATATTAGACTACATGATATACAGGCTATTGCACCAATGTTGTCTTAACCTAGAAGTGTATCTATAACAGCTTTTCAGAGGACTGACTAGGGCTTCAATTATATAGTTCACTGACTTGAACATAAAACTAAACATCAATTGTCTTAAGAGTGCCTCACAAGTTGACACTCTAGTAGACACAAACAAATGACTGGCACTATGCCACCTAGGGACACGAAGCAACAGCCTCATTGCATCATTGTATGCTACCTTGAGCCTCTGCATACTCTTTTTCTTATAGTTAGACCACAATTGAGCAGTATATAGCAGTGTAATGTAGGTTCTAAACAGAGAGCACTTCACAAAGTCAGAGCACATAGAAAACGTCTCAGGTTACGTATGTAACCCTGGTTCCCTGAGAGGGAACGAGACGCTGCGTTTGAGACGCGGTGGGAACGCTCTGCGTGATTGCGTCATGAAGCACGTGTAAAATCAGTCCAATGGAAGCCCGATACGTCATGGGTGACGTCATAGACCAGGAAACTATAAAGCACCCTTGAAAACAGACCGCGACAGCTTCTGAAAAAGTCTGAAGCAAGTTGATCAGGGCATGCAGGAAGTATGGCAGGCAAACGCAGCGTCTCGTTCCCTCTCAGGGAACCAGGGTTACATACGTAACCTGAGACGTTCCCTTTCAAGGGAACTTCGAGCTGCGTTTGAGACGCGGTGGGAACCCCATACCCACTACGCCATAGTGACAAATGCCCGTTCTGTGTGAAGTCCTTGCGCACACTAGAAGCAAGCAACCTCGCCCCAGGAGTGGAGAGGTCAAGGTCATAAAACCTGACAAATGTATGTGGAGAGGACCAACCTGCCGCATTACAAATGTCAAGAAGGGAAACACCCGAAATTAAGGCCGTAGAGGCCGCCATACTCCTAGTAGAATGGGCCCGTACAGCCATAGGTGAAGGCTGACCGGCCGCTTCATAAGCTAGTGAAATAGCCTCGACTATCCACTTGCTCATAACCTGTTTAGATGCAGGGGACCCTCTTTTGAGTGACCCAAAACATACAAATAATTGCTCTGACTTACGCCACAGGGCAGCTCTGTGAACGTAGGCATCCAATGCCCGAACTGGACATAACAGGTTTAATTGTTCCTGATCTGGGGTATTAAAAGGTGGAGGATAGAAGGCCTGCAGCACTATTGGGCCCCCAACATTGAATGGGACCTTAGGAATATAACCTGGTCTAGGGTATAGAAATGCTTTCACCATACCAGGTGCAAATTCCAAACATGACGGAGCAACCGACGGCGTGTAAATCTCCAATTCTCTTGATAGATGAAATAGCAAGGAGAAATAAAGCTTTCAAAGTGAGGAATTTTTCTGAAACCTCTTCAATGGGCTCGAACGGAGCCAGAGCCAGACCCTCAAGTACAATGGCTAAATCCCAAGCCGGTGCTCTGGAGTGCAGTGCAGGTCTCAACCTCAATGTACCACGGAGAAAACGAGTAATCAGAGGATCTCTCCCAATAGAAGTACCCCCCAGAGGGGTAGGAGATAATCCAGCAGAGAAACGGTCTTGCAGAAAATCGAGAACTGAACCAACAGGGCAGTTAACAGGATCTAACTGACGCTCACCACACCAGGTGGAGAATAATTTCCATTTCAGCGCATACAGTTTTCTCGTGGAAGGGGCTCTGGAATGGAGAATGGTCTCAACGACCTCAGTCGAGAGACCGGATTCTATGAGCCTGGCCCCCTCAGAGGCCAGGCCCACAGTTTCCACAACTCCGGTCGAGGGTGAAATATCGTGCCCTCTACCTGGGACAGCAGGTCCCTCCTGATTGGAATCTCCATAGGAGAGCCGCTCAGAAGAGACACCAAGTCCGAGAACCAAACTCGAGTCGGCCAGAAAGGGGCTACTAGTAACAGACGGGCCCCTTCCCGGCGAACCCTTTCCAGAACCTCCAGGAGCATAGATATCGGGGGAAATGCGTACAGGTGCAGCCTCGGCCACACCTGCACCATCGCATCCAGTCCGCGAAGAGCTGGCTGCGTGAGGGGGAACCATATAGAGCAATGCGTTGTACAAACGATGTGAAAGGTCGACTTGACTTTAGTTAGAGCAAAGTTCTCCCTAAGAAGCTCCACCACCTCAGGGTGAAGTCTCCAATCCCCTGGGCCTCAGCCCCTGCCTCAACAGGATATCTGCTCTGATATACGAGACCATCAGTGTGTTGTCCGCCATTCGCCGAGCAACCACTCATGATCGCCCCCACTTGTGAGGGAAGCATCCGTCGATAGCAATATGCGTCGACAAGAAGCCCCCAACACTGGGCCTGGGCGAGGAACCAAGGTTCTTCCACATGACCGAAGCACGAAGGCATAGCCACGTGACCTTGATCATGCGAAAACGTATTTCCCCTCGGAGAAAACCCCTTGGTCCTGAGCCACCACTGCAGGGGTCTCATGAACAGAAGGCCAAAAGTAAAACGTTGGACGCAACTGCCATGTGACCCACCCGTCTGAAACTGTTTCACAGTGAGTGACTGGCCTAGATATACCCCATTACGTTTGCTGTAGAATTGCTACACCTAGAAAAGTGGTCCTCAGAGCACACTCTTCTTGGCGTTGAGCGGCAACCCCAACATCCTTAATGAGACAGAACGACATCTCGATGCCGAACTGCCATAAACTCAGATTGAGCTAGGAACAACCAATCATTGATGTAGTATAATACGCGAATGCCCTGGAGTCTCAGAAGAGCCAGAGCTGCATCCACGCATACTGTAAAGGTGTGGGGAAATAAACCTAGGCCGAATGGAAGAACCCAATAATGGTATGCTTCGCCCCCGAAAGCAAACCTCGGGAAACACCTCATCCTCTTTCGGAAACAATGAAGTAATGGCTGTCTGCTGGGAGGAGGAACCCCTTCTACAGCTCCTTTTGCAGAAGTGATAGTACTTCCTGCTCCATAACCAAAGCCTGCTCGGGGTCCACCAATGAAAGGAGGACCCCTAGAAATCTGGGCGAACGAGAACCGAACTGAATTCTGAAACCCTTTTCTATAGTGTGCAGGACCCACTGAGAAATATGTGGCAGTAGTTTCCACGCAGCCAGAAATTTACTAGGGGAACCAGTCTCTCAAGACTGGCCTCTGGATTTATTTGAACAGTCACTACGGCGCCCTGAAGCGGCGAACCGGCAGGGAACAACCGAACTGACCATTCTACGACCCTCCTCGGAGGATCGTATGGGGATGCTGACACCTCGGTGCCCTGAACGGCGAACCGGCAGGGAACAACCGAACTGGCAGCGCTGCAACCCTCCTCAGAGAGTTGCACCCCAGAGGAAAAACGATTTCTCAAAACCGTCCCTTGGTTGAACAGTCACTACGGTGCCCTGAAGCGGCGAACCGGCAGGGAACAACCGAACTGACCGCTCTACGATCCTCCTCGGAGGATCGTATGGGGACGCTGACACCTCGGTGCCCTGAACGGCGAACCGGCAGGGAACAACCGAACTGGCAGCGCTGCGACCCTCCTCAGAGAGTCGCACCCCAGAGGTCGCCGAGGAGAAACGATTTCTCAAAACCGTCCCTGCCCCGGAGGAGCCCTCAGAAGCCTGATAGCCTCGTTTTCTTGCGACAGGACTTCTTGTCTAAGCTTTATTAGAGATGATGACAGTCTTCAGATCTTGCCTACCTCTTAACTAGCTTAGTTCTTACGACCCTCCTCGGAGGATCGTTGAAAAAAGCAGGCACTTCGGTGCCCTGAAACGGCGAACCGGCAGGGAAACCGAACTGACTGCTCTTCTTTTTTCTTATTTGAAGGCTCGTTTGGGGACACTGACACCTTGGTGCCCTGAAACGGCGAACCGGCAGGGAAACCGAACTGGCAGTACTGCGACCCTCCTCAGAGAGTCGCACCCCAAAGGGCGCTGAGGAGAAACGATTTCTCAAAACCGTCCCTACCCCAGAGGGGACCACCCTTAGAAGCCTGATCGCCTCGGCGTCAGGGCTTCTTCTTTGTCAAAGCTATTTTAGAGATAAAACAGTCCTCAGATCTTGCATGTCTCTAACTGGCTAGACTGCGACCGCCACCCAGGTACCCCTCAATTGCGGAGGAGCCCGAATGGCGACGCTCTGTTTTGCACTTTGTGCTGAGAGGAGCTTAATATCTCAGGAACATTAGATTGGTGAGGAAGAATGATGAAAGGTTTATATCTCAGTTTTCTTGAAAGCGGAGCGTCCAGAAGAACAGACATAATTATATCTTTATTTTCCTTTATCTTTATATCAGAAAAACTTATATATATATATATATATATACATACATATATCACTCTGTGGCCACCAGCAGGAAACAACCAAACTGGCAGCGCTGCGACCCTCCTCAGAGAGTCGCCCCTCACATTCATCCATGTCCTTACATACTTTACCCACCAGCGCTGCCTAATAAAAAATGTATTCATTATTTAAGATGGCTGGTGGGTAACGTCGGGGTTAATAACGATGACGCCGACTCGGGAGAGAGAAAGCTCGTAAGCGTCTCTTTAACCCGAGGCAATGTCATACTATGATACTTAATACCCAAACATTACTATAGTCAGACATCTGGGGATTAAACACATAAAATACAAACCGGTTTATTCCACGATCTCGACACCTCAGTGTGGAGATAGGGAAAAACCACAGTCCCCGACGAGGAGGCTGAGATACAGAGTTTTCCCTGTTTAAGATACAGTTCATCTTTAACAAACTCTTCTTTATTTTCAATCTCATAATGTTCAGCTGGCCAGTAAATATTTAACTGGCAACAGCACTAGATAAAACCTCCTTTTTTCTTTAAAAAAGCTCCTCTTTATTCAACAGAGTTATGAGCTGGAAAATGTATTCATTGAAAACTCAAACATCTGCCTTTTTATAAAGATTTGTATTTGTTTTGTTCTCCTTCTTTTAAAACAAAACACTAACGATACCAATTCCTCGGAACTGGAAATCGCAGCACACTAGATCTGGCATGTGAAAGCTGAGAAAGGGCGGAGCCCGTTCCAACCCCCGCTGTCAGATCCGTTTACGAACCCCGAAATACGAGCCGTCTCCGAGCCTCGGCAACAGAGAGACCCGCTCGGGGAACGCGAACCGAACCGTCCTCCTCGAAGAACGCCCGGCGGGAGCGGAGCGTCCTCACGGACAGCTTCTCGCAATGCACAGTCAGATCCCTCGAGAAATGACTGTTGCATGCTCCACTCCCAAACAGCAACAAAAAGCTGATGTGTGTCCCCACCCGTGATGTAACCAGGGCAGGGAACAACACAACGTCTATAATATTGCTTTGCTCGCCATAATGATAGATAGTGATATATATATTGGGCTTGACAAACAACAATAAATAGACAAGGACAGAATCACAGAGAGCGCTTGCTGAAGACTACAGAAGCTGTCGCGGTCTGTTTTCAAGGGTGCTTTATAGTTTCCTGGTCTATGACGTCACCCATGACGTATCGGGCTTCCATTGGACTGATTTTACACGTGCTTCATGACGCAATCACGCAGAGCGTTCCCACCGCGTCTCAAACGCAGCTCGAAGTTCCCTTGAAAGGGAACCTCCTTATAAGCATGTCAGCTTGAGAATAGATTTTACAGCACTGACGGTATAGGTCTCTGTCATCCGTCCAGTCATTGGATATAACGACCTAAATATTTAACTTCCTCACACACAGCAATAGGGCTATCTACGGAAGAGGATTAGGGCCAAGCAATAATAAAAAAATAAAACCATATCGAGATTAAAGTCATTATATAATGCGAAATTAAACTCGTTAAATTTCGAGAAAAAAAATTGAAATACAATCTTGAGAATAAACATCAAATATCGAGAATAAAGTCGTGTTTCGAGAAAAAACTAGTTAAATTTCGAGAAAAAAGTTGAAATACAATCTTGAGAATAAACA
Source organism: Tiaroga cobitis (assembly GCA_030578255.1). Taxonomy (NCBI): domain Eukaryota; kingdom Metazoa; phylum Chordata; class Actinopteri; order Cypriniformes; family Leuciscidae; genus Tiaroga; species Tiaroga cobitis. The sequence goes on from CM060596.1 coordinate 33,150,684, forward strand.
TTAAATTTCGAGAATAAAGCCGTTGTGTTTCAAGAAAAAAAACTTTAAATTTCGAGAATAAAGTCGTCGTGTTTCGAGAAACTGTCTCCATGGTTACTTTGTAAAAACCTTTGCATTGCTGCCACACTACCATTTTCTGTCCAAATGTCCGCGCGGAGCTCTCGTGACACCCTCCTATGCCAGTAACTGTTTTTATGAAGTAGCTAACTGGCTATTACTTTAGGATCGTTATTGATTGTGTACGCCTCCATCCACAGAATGTAACGACTGTAACCATCTATTGCAATGCCGTACATACGGTTTTAATTTATCATAGCTGTCCATCTGCCCATTGGGCCAGCGCTGTTCGTTGTTCATGCAGCAGTTGTTCAACTGACCAGGGCCGGCTCTAGCCCTTTGGTTGCCCTAGACGAGATTGATTTTTACCGCCCCCAATTCAAATGATGAGTATTTATTAAACTAAACAAAAATGCTCTTATAATCACTCCAAAACTTCGACAAGTTGAAGGATCATCTGTAATAAATTGTTCATACAAATGCTACAAATAACGTTCAAGGATATTTCTATCATCCTACATAGTTGCATTGTACAAATACATTTTATCTGTAACTTGTAGTAGATAAATTACAATTACTACCACCACTACTATTATTACTAATCTATTAGGCTGCTACAAGGGTAAGGGGGTTTCGGTGCCCCCCGTAAGAAAATGTTGTGCATTTTAATGTTTAATTCATGTTTAAATCAAATTTAAATGTTAAATTCATCAATCTGGTGCAATTCAGTGTGCAAATTCAACAAAGAAAAATTCAAACCTCTTTTAGTTACAGTGTCTGTCTACATTACACTACTATATAATAGGATATATTGTAAAACAAATGCAGTAAAAAATAAAGGAAACTTTCATAATTCGTTTTGTACAAATTTCTATACTTGTAAGTAAGCTATATACTTGGAAGCAACTCAGCAAAACAAAACGAATGGGCTGTATGAGTTGTATGGGCCGTTAAGACAAAAAATAAATAAAGGGTATGAGATGTATCGGTCCAAAAAGCACGTAGGTCACCGGGAATCTCTCGGTAATCCCGATGGCAAGTTGGCTTAAATGCCTGTGCACAACACTAAGTAGGCCTACATTTATTTCGTTTGACACCTTAATGGCTGAGATGAGAAGACTTACCTTTATACTGGGCTTTCTTTTTATTTTGTTGCTTTCTCTGTTTTCGTCCCTGTGCACCAGAGGGTTTATACCGCTTCATTTTCGATCAACGCGCCAGCAGCTGAGCACTTGCATAACGTAACGTAACGCGACCCCCCGGAAATGATCAACAATAATCATCAATTCAATCTAATAATCAGTAATTAAGTAAGTAATTAAACGTGTGGCTGAGGGGGCGCCTTAGGATGATCATGTTTAATAAACATATTTTTGTTTCGCTTCTCATTCTAACTCTGTAATTTCTCGATTAATGGGAAGTAGCAGAGAATCAAGGGCGACACTAGAGCACACCCGGGCCCTCAGCACATTTGTCGCCCTAGGCAACCGCCTAGTTCGCCTATAGCAATCGCCGGCCCTGGGGTTGAGAGTGGCGTTGGGTGAGATCTGAGCTGTGTGAATTCACCTAGTCTTAATTACGGGTTTCTTATTTTTCTTATTTTCTGGATAGTTTAAAGTTTGCTTTTGACTTAGTTTTATTATGGTTGTGGGCATTGCGCTGGGAGAGATGGCGTCTCATGAGGAGTGTCATGTCACGGTTTATGAATGCATTGTTTCCTGCTCGTCTTGTGTTTATGTTGTTATGTGTGTGTGGGTGTGTGTGAGTGGGCGTGACTGTCATCATTGACTGATCAGCGATCCAGCTGATCTCATTCACAGCGCCAGCTCCAGCTAATCTCCTCACCTTTATATACTCACCGTTTTCTCATCTCCTTTGTCAGATCGTTGTTTGATGTCCTCTGTGCTGTGTGTTGATCCCGTTCCTGTGTCGGCGTTCCAGTGTCGTGCTCTTGTTCCTGTTCGGTGTTTCCCTTTGGATTACGTTCTATGTCTGGATTCCGTCATCACCTCTCTCCAGTGCACGCCATTTCTTTCACTTCATCTGTTCCGTGTTTGACCATCGAAGTCCCTGCGCCACCCATTCCATCTACCATCTGGACTCTGTTTCATTTATATATTAATAAAGAGTTTACTTGCAGTTGCTTCCTGTCGTTAGTTATGACAGAACGATCTGACCAAGGAATGGAAGCAGTGAGTAACCCGTCTACATCACTGGAGGATTTTGTCCATAGCAGCATTCATCGAATGGATTCTCAGGAAAGGAATCTCAATGATACGGGTCGTGCAGTCCAGGCCCTGGTGGCGCAGGTGTCCGAGCTCACCCAGCAAATCCAACTCCTGCGAGCTCCCACTGCGCCGCCCACACCAGATGTTCCCCCCCACACCACCAGAGAGCCCCTCCCAGTCGGAGCCCCACCTACCAGTTTCTGAGTCATATTCAGGTGAACCCAGTTTTTGCAGAGCTTTTGTAACACGATGCTCCATGCATTTTTCTCTCCAACCCAGGACCTTCAACAGCGAGCGTGCTAAGGTCGCATTTGTCCTGACGCTGCTGACTGGGAGAGCGGAGCTATGGGGGACGGCGGTGTGGGAGTACCAAGATCCATGCTGTGCCTTGTTCCAGACACTCTCCGCTGAAATGAGAAGAGTTTTTTGATCGGGCTGTCGCCGAGAGAGAAGCGGCCAGAAGCGGATCTTCGACAAGGAGAGAATCGGTTTCTGAATTTTCCATTGAATTCCGAACCTTAGCTGCAGAGTGTCATGAAACGAGGAGGCGTGTTCCTGCATGGGTTGGCTGACCCCGTCCAGAGAGAGATCTACGCCCTGGACCTTCCAACATCTCTCAATGGATTAATAGAGCTGGCTCTGAGAGTAGATGCTCGTCTGTCCCGAGTTGAGCGACAGGCCCTGCCTAGCCGCGCTCCTGGAGGAGTTGAAGGTCCACGGTTCAGCGGTGGGGACGCAGTCAGCCCCGTCTACGATCAAGAACCCATGCAGGTAGGGCGAGCTCGTCTTTCCCGGGAGGAGAGGGAAAGGCGGAGATCCCAGGGCCTTTGCCTCTACAGTGGGGGGGGTGGGGGGGGGGGGGGGGGGGTGGGGGGGGGGCTGGTCATTATGCCTACAACTGCCCGGTAAAAGGGCCAAGCCTGATAGTAAGTATGAGGCTACTATCGGGTGGAATCTCCGCCGAGAAGACCTCATCCACATCTACGCTCCTCCCGGTAAGACTGAGATAGTTATCAACACCCACGACTGTCAGGCACTTCTGGACTCCAGGGTGGAGGGTAATTTCATGGACCACACATCTGCCCACAAACTTCAGGTTCCCCTCAAGCCCTTCACACACAAGATTGCCGTACACGCCCTCAATGGTCAAGAACTCCCCACCACCACCAAGCATCACGGATAAAGGATAAAAAAATACTCATCCTTTGCCGTTGATGTCTTCAGCCTTCGAGAGGTTGCAGGGAGTGTAAATCTTCACGAAACTGGATTTACGTAATGCTTAACATTTGGTCCGCATTAGGGAGGGGGATGAGTGGAAGACTGCTTTTAACACCCCCAGGGGGCATTTTGAATACTTGGTCATGCCTTTCGGTTTGTCCAACTCCCCAGCGGTCTTCCAGGCTCTCGTCAACGACGTGCTGCGAGATATGGTAGATCAGTTCATATACGTCTACCTGGATGACATTGATTTTTTCTTCTTCTCTCCAGGAACACGTGCAGCACGTCCGACGAGTGCTTCAGAGGTTGCTAGAAAATAGGCTTTTTGTCAAGGCAGAGAAATGCGCGTTTCATGCACAGTCTGTTCCTTTCCTAGGGTACATCATTTCGTCTGAGGGAGTGCGTATGGACCCTGAAAAGGTTAAGGCTGTGGTAGAGTGGCCAAGTCCAGATTCCCGTAAGGCCCTTCTGAGGTTTCTGGGGTTCGCCAACTTCTACCGGCGTTTTATTCGCATATCAGCCAACTAGCCGCACCTCTGACCGCTTTGACCTCCCCCAGAACTACGTTCAGGCGGTCGGACACAGCTGAGGCTGTGTTTACCAAACTGAAAGGCCGCTTTGTTTCACGTCAGTTTGTGGTGGAGATCGACGCGTCAGAGGTGGGTGTAGGCGCAGTGCTATCCCAACGTTCTTCCGCAGACGACAAGATGCATCCCTGCGCGTTTTTGTCTCATCGTTTATCCCCGGCCTAGCGTAATTACGACATTGGTAACAGGGAGTTGTTGGGAGTCAAGTTAGCGTTAGAGGAATGGCGTCACTGGTTAGAGGGGTCAGGGGTACCTTTTATTGTCTGGACCGATCACAAGAACCTGGAATATATCAGAACTGCCAAAAGATTGAACTTCAGGCAGGCTCGGTGGGCACTTTTTTTCGGTCATTTAGATTTTTTTCTCTCGTATCCCCCGAGTTCCAAGAACATCAAACCCGACACTTTATCGCGCATTTTTGACCGCTCCGAACGCCCGTGTACTCCCGAGTGCATTTTACCCGAGACCTTATTTGTTTCCACACTCACATGGGAGGTCGAATCGAAGGTCAAGACGGCCTTAGAAGGGGTAACGCCTCCGCCCGGTTGCACACAGAATCGTTTATTTGTGCCGGAGGGATTACGGTCTGACATCATTCAGTCGGGGCATTGTTCCAACGTGGCTTGTCATCCAGGAGTCAGTCGCACTAGTTTTTTGGTCAAGCAATAATTATGGTGGCCACTTATGGCTTGCGATATTCACAGTTTGTTTTGGCTTGTTCGGTTTGTGCCACTGGTAAGATTTACAATCGACCCCCAGATGGGTTACTTCAACCGCTGCCTGTCCCTTCGAGACCCCGGTCCCATATTGCGCTAGATTTTATTAGCGCCCTCCCAGGTTAACACTGTCGTTTTGACCGTGGTCGTACGGTTCTCGAAGGCGGCCCATTTCATTGCCTTGCCCAAATTACCCTCAGCCAAGGAGACATCGTTGACAGTCGTAGACCACGTCTTTCGTTTACATGGCCTCCTGGTGGACGTGGTCTCCGACAGGGGACCCCAGTTTATGTCCAAATTTTGGCGAGAATTTTGTAAGTTGCTGGGAGCAACTGTCAGTCTGTCCTCAGGGTTTCATCCCCAGAGCAATGGCCAAACCGAGAGAGCCAACCAAGATTTGGAGAGGGTGTTGCGATGTTTGGTCTCCAAGAATCCTTCCTCATGGAGCCAACAACTGTCTATGGTGGAGTACGCCCACAACGCGTTACCAGTGTCATCCACGGGCCTATCTCAGTTTGAGTGTAGTGTAGGTTACCAGCCACCTATTTTTCCCAGTCTGGTATCCGAGGTTGCGGTCCTCTCCGCTCACGCCTTTGTCCAGAGGTGTCACCGCACTTGGACTAGAGCCTGTGAGACTCTACTCCAAGTGGGGGCGCACACCAAGGCTATAGCCGATCGCCACCGGTCTAAGCCTTCCTTATACGTCGTCGGTAAAAAAGTGTTGCTTTCAACCAGGAACATTCCTCTCCGCTCCGTTTCTAATAAACTTGCTCCCAAATTCATTGGCCTGTTCACTGTCACCAAGATCATTAGTCAGGTGGCAGTCTGCCTCAAACTCCCTCCAGCGTACAGGAGGATTCATCCCGTTTTTCATGTATCCAAAATAAAGCCTGTGTTTCGTTCTTGTATTAATCCGCCAGCCCCAACCCACACATTCAGTCAACCGCATCCTGGACTCTAGGAGGAGGGGCCACGGGTTCCAGTAGGCTACTTGGTGGACTGGGAAGGTTACGGTCCGGATGAGAGAAGTTGGGTACCTGCTAGAGACATCCTGGATAACTCCCTTATCGATGATTACAATCAACAGGTAAAGGAGTCTGGGAACGCCAGGAGGCGTTCCTAGGAGGGGGGTACTGTCACGGTTTATGAATGCATTGTTTCCTGCTCGTCTTGTGTTTATGTTGTCATGTGTATGTGGGTGTGTGTGTGAGTGGGCGTGACTGTCATCATTGACTGATCATTGACTCATTCACAGCGCCAGCTGCAGCTAATCTCCTCACCTTTATATACTCACCGTTTTCTCATCTCCTTTGTCAGATCGTTGTTTGATGTCCTCTGTGTTGTGTGTTGATCCGTTCCTGTGTCGGCGTTCCAGTCTCGTGCTCTTGTTCCTGTTTGGTGTTTCCCTTTGGATTACGTTCTATGTCTGGATTCCATCATCACTTCTCACCAACGCACATCATCTCTTTCACTTCATCTGTTCCGTGTTTGACCATCGAAGTCCCTGCGCCACCCATTCCATCTGCCATCTGGACTCTGTTTCATTTATATTTTCATTTATAAGAGTTTACTTGCAGTTGCTTCCTGTCGTTAGTTATGACAGGCGTCACAGTGGAAGACGTGCTTATTTCGGCTGGAGGGGAAGTAGAACAATGCGTCCGCTTCTCGTATGAACAAATCCATAGTAGTGTTCTTGAAAGAACAAAACTTTGTTAATCGTTTAATTGAGAATGGTCTTGTCATAAACGATAACTTTGTTCAGGTTACCCCGTTATACGCCCCGTTATACGCAAAATTATGGTATCGAATGTTCCACCTTTTATTCCGGATGAAGCGTTGGAACGGGAATTAGTACGTTTTGGCAAATTTGCCTGTGGTTTTAAAACAATTACGTTAGGCTGAAAACACCCGTCTCTGAAACACGTCAAATATTTCAGAAGACAGGTGTTTATGTTTCTAGACTCCCCCGAAAACACGCTGGATGTTTCATTCCGAGTACGACACGAAGGGAAACCATGTATTTTTTTTATTTTTTTTATTTTTATTTAACAGTCAGACATACATACAAACCAACATAGTGCAGTAGTGAGCAATCTTGTAAATCCATAATTCCAGAAGTGACATAAAAGTGATTTAAGTGTTTGATCTAAGTGTGTATGTGAGCGGGTGCGAGTGTGGGTATGTGTATGTGTATGTGTGCGTATGCGTAAACAGAGTAACCATTTATTGTCGATTACCATTGTCACTAGCATCACCACCCCACTCCCCACTACCACCATACTGCCAATATTGTGCTGGTCGATTTTTATTTCCATCCTTCCTCCTATGTAACAATTGCCATTGTCAATCCTGTACAAAATAAAAGATAATATAATAAGATAATATAAGATAACCTTCCCCCACATCTCAACAGTCCCTATCTTTTCCTAATTTTTTTTTTTTTTTTTTTTTGGTGTGTGTTATGTGCAATGTCTAAGGTGCATTAAAAGAGGGAGTACAGTGCGAGAGTGTCTCAAATTGGGACAGAGATGCTGTCCCGTTGAAACCACTTCTCGCCTGTCTTGCCTGCCTTGGTCCTGTCTGATCGCTGATCGATTGCTCCTGTCTGCCTCGCTGCCTGCTGTGTGTTTGTTTGCTTCGAGGCTGTAAGCTTCGCCTGAGCCTCGTATTTCTTTATGTTTTGAGCCATCATTTACTATCTAGTTGTTTATACTACTAAATACAGCTTACCCAACATCTCAGATTAACCTTACATCTCTAGCTTCCGTTATTGTTAACACAGCACGCTAGTAACTCGCTAACGTTAGCCTGCTAACGCGCCACCCGTGCGCTCATTTATTTATTTATTTTCTCTCGCGCGCCCGCGCCTTTGAGTTCATAAAGTCCAGGTAAGTAAGAAATCAGTCAACAAACACGGTGAGTAATGTCTTCTTGTCCTGTTATTGTCACCTGTGTCACATGTCATATGTTTAGTATAGCCTTCTCCGATGGCAATATAGGATTTATATGTGATAAATGCAAGGAGACAGTCAGGCTGACGGAGAAGATTTCAGAACTAGAGACACGCATCCAAACTTTAATTGAGGATGGTAAGAATGCTTGATCTTTAGATAGTGTTTTGGATGCGCCTAGCATAGTGAACTCTTTACATGATTCGGTTCCGGCTGAAGTAGAGCCCGTGCAGCAGGGCAGATGGGTGACCGTGAGAGATCGTTCTAGTCGCGGATCAAAGAACTACTCTTCCGTTCCGATTCCCATAACAAACCGATTTGCCCCACTCAGTGAAACACCCACTGAGAATTCTGTTGATTGTGCCCTGGTAATTGGTGATTCGATCACACGGAACGTGAAAAAAGAGACACCAGCCACCATAGTCACATGTTTGCCGGGAGCCAGAGCGCCTGACATCAAAGCAAATTTAAAAGTGCTGGCTAATGCTAATCGTAAATTCTCTAAGATCATTATTCATGTTGGCACTAATGATGTTCGACTCCGCCAGTCGGAGATCACCAAAATTAATATTAAAGAGGTGTGTGAACTCGCAAGTACGATGTCAGGCACTGTAATTTACTCTGGCCCCCTTCCTGTACGCAGGAGTGATGAGATAGTTAGCAGATTGGCCTCACTGAACGGTTGGCTGTCGAAGTGGTGTCCGCAGAATAATATAAAATTCATAGACAATTGGAAAAGTTTTTGGGGCAAGCCTGATCTGTTGAAAAGAGATGGTATCCATCCCTCCTGGGCTGGTGCTGCTCTTCTCTCTAGTAATTTGGCTCATAGTCTTAGAGATAAAACATGACAATCTGGGGCTCAGGTCAGGAAGCAGACAGACTGGCTAAACCGACCGTCTGCTAGCGGCCTCACGTCACCAAGGTCAGATAAATCCCATCACATAGAGTCTCTTTCACCTAGATGTCATCATATAGAGACTGTGTCTGTTCCCCGAATTTGGAAATCCAAAAAACGTCAGGTTAAAAATTTAATTGATGTTCAACAAATAAAAAACAGATATAATACAGATGAGCAAATGATAAAGCTTGGGTTGCTGAATATTCGATCCCTTACTTCAAAATCTCTCATAGTCAATGATATGATTTCAGATTATAATCTTGATATGCTGTGTTTGACAGAAACCTGGCTAAAACCAAACGATTACATTATTTTAAATGAGTCAACCCCACAAGATTACAGTTATAAACAGGGGGAGGTGTTGCCTTACTTCAAAATCTCTCATAGTCAATGATATGATTTCAGATTATAATCTTGATATGCTGTGTTTGACAGAAACCTGGCTAAAACCAAACGATTACATTATTTTAAATGAGTCAACCCCACAAGATTACAGTTATAAACAAGAATCTCGTCTGAAAGGCAAAGGGCGAGGTGTTGCTGTAATTTATAGTAATATTTTCAAAACCACTAAGAAATCTAGCTCTAAATATACTTCTTTTGAAGTATTGGTGCTTAATGTAAAAATATATAGTGTAAACGATAAATCACATTTGAGAATTATGCTGGCTACTGTATACAGGCCACCAGGGCACCATAAAGATTTTATCAAAGAATTTGCGGACTTTCTATCAGAATTAGTATTGGCTGCAGATAAAGTACTAATTCTTGGTGATTTTAATATACATGTAGATAATGAAAAAGATGCATTGGGATTGGCATTTAAAGACATTGTAAACTCAATTGGAGTTAGACAACACGTGTCAGGACCTACTCATCGTCGTAATCATACTCTAGATCTAATATTATCACATGGAATAGATGTTGATGCCGTTGAAATTCTGCAGCAGAGCGATGACATCTCAGACCATTATCTAGTCTCATGTAAATTACATTTAGCCAAGGCTGCAAAGCCGACTCCGTGTTATAAATACGTTAGACCTATAACTTCTGCCACTAAAGATTGCTTTATCAATAATCTTCCTAATCAGTTTCATCATCTCAGCATACCGGATAGCTTAGAAGAACTTGATATTGCAACAGAAACGTTTAACTCTCTCTTTTCCAGCACTTTAGACACAGTTGCTCCGTTGCGCTTAAAGAAGATTAAAGAAAATAGCCCAACGCCGTGGTACAGCGAGCACACCCGGGCCCTTAAGAGAGCAGCCAGAAAAATGGAGCGCAACTGGAAGAAAACTAAACTAGAGGTATTTCGGATTTCGTGGAAAGAGAGCTCGATTGCTTACAGAGAGGCTTTAAAAGCTGCTAGATCTGCTTATTTTTCAAACCTATTAGAAGAAAATAAACATAATCCAAGGTATTTATTTGAAACAGTGGCTAAACTAACGAAAAAGAAAGCTTCAAGCTCAGAAGTGTCCAAGCAACACAGCAGTGATGACTTTATGAACTTCTTCACTTATAAGATTGATAATATCAGGGACAAAATTATAACTATGCAACCGTCTACCACAGTATCGCATCAGGAAGTGCATTGTAGTCTCCCTGAGGAAAAATTTGATTCATTTGTTGCTATAGGAGAGGAAGAATTCTGCAAACTCGTTAATTCATCTAAATCGACAACTTGTATGTTAGATCCTATACCGACTAAGCTACTGAAAGAGATGTTTCCAGAGGTCATATATCCTCTTCTTAATATCATTAATTCATCTTTGTCTCTAGGATACGTACCAAAAACCTTTAAACTGGCTATGATAAAACCGCTTGTTAAAAAAACACAACTTGATCCTACAGAATTAGTCAATTACAGGCCGATCTCGAATCTGCCTTTTCTGTCAAAGATATTAGAAAAAGCAGTATCTTCACAACTGTGTTCCTTTCTAGAAAGAAATGATATCTGCGAGGATTTTCAGTCCGGATTTAGACCGTACCATAGTACTGAGACCGCTCTCATTAGAGTCACAAATGATTTGCTCTTATCATCCGATCGTGGTTGTATCTCTCTATTAGTGTTACTCGATCTTAGTGCTGCATTTGACACAATTGACCACAACATTCTTTTAAATAGACTAGAAAACTATGTGGGCATTAGTGGAATTGCACTAGCATGGTTTAAATCATACTTATCTGACCGTTATCAGTTTGTAGCAGTAAATGAAGAGATGTCTTATCGATCACAAGTTCAGTATGGCGTACCACAAGGCTCAGTACTAGGACCGCTGCTGTTCACTCTGTACATGCTACCATTAGGAGATATCATTAGGAAACATGGAGTTAGCTTTCACTGTTATGCCGATGATACTCAGCTGTATATTTCTTCAAAACCCAACGAAACTTACCAATTCACAAAATTAACGGAATGCATAGCTGATATAAAAAATTGGATGACTAGTAATTTCCTACTACTAAATTCTGAAAAGACAGAGATTCTAATTATTGGACAAAAAACTTCCACACGTAATAACCCAGAATACTGTCTAACACTTGATGGCTGCTCTGTCAAGTCTTCGTCGTCGGTTAGGAACCTGGGTGTGCTCTTTGATACCAACCTTTCTTTTGAAAGCCACGTGTCTAGTATCTGTAAAACTGCATTTTTCCTTCTTAAAAATATATCTAAAATACGCCATATGCTCTCATTGGGAAATGCGGAACAATTAGTCCATGCGTTCATGACCTCAAGGCTAGATTATTGTAATGCTCTACTGGGTGGTTGCCCTGCACGCTTAATAAATAAACTACAGCTAGTTCAAAACGCCGCAGCTCGAGTTCTTACCAGAACCAGGAAATATGACCATATTAGCCCGGTTCTGTCAACACTGCATTGGCTCCCTATTAAACATCGTATAAATTTTAAAATATTGTTGATTACCTACAAAGCACTAAATGGTTTAGCTCCGCAGTACTTGAGCGAGCTCTTAACGTATTATAGTCCTTCACGTCTATTGCGATCTCAAAATTCCGGCCAGTTGATAATACCTAGAATATCTAAATCGACTGCAGGCGGTAGATCCTTTTCCTATTTAGCACCAAAACTTTGGAACAGTCTTCCTACCATTGCCCGGGAAGCAGACACACTCTGTCAGTTCAAAGCTAGACTAAAAACACATCTCTTTGACCTAGCATACACATAACACACTATAGACTTCTATAAATTCAATGTTAGGCTGCATAGATTAGGTCAGCCGGAACTGGGAACACTTCCCTTAAATCTTGATGTACTCGCTACATCATAAGAAGAATGGCATCTACGCTAATATTAGTGTCTTTGTTTATCCCGAGGTTTTCCCGCAGCCTGCCGGATCCAGGCCGTGTCCAGATCTGACGAAGGAGATCCGCCTGGACCCGATGACAATGCAGTGCTGAAGTGTCCACTATCCGCTCCCTATGGAGGATCCCTTTCCCACTCTACAGATAAAGCGTTGTGAATTCCGGCTCGCGTACCCCGAAGTGATAAAATAAAACAAAATTCTGTATCAATTTATAGGCAAGAAAAGTAGTTTGTTTATGCTGGGTTGTATGAATTATAAACCTGCACACATATTTTAAAAAGCACATAACTATAGAATCAATTCTGAATGAGCATGTGAACGCCGTCAGCGTTAATCACAGGTTCGCGTTTAAAAGTCTGATCATTTCGACGGAGGTGAATCAATCAAAGTTAACCTTAGCTGGAAATAACATTATTCAAGAACCGCTATAATGCCAAAACAATCTGTTACCTTAAATTATATGTTTATCTCTGTAAAGCTGCTTTGAGACAATCCATTGTTAAAAGCGCTATATAAATGAAGATGACTTGACTTGACTTGACTTGGTATTTGTTAGGAAGGGAAACCATGTATGGAGTACGCAACCACTGGTAGCTTAAGGTGCTTCGATTGCGGCATTTTAGGGCATAAAACGTTTGAATGCCCACACAGAGAGTGTGCACCAGAGGATAGGCCAACTGTCTCAGGAGAGGGAGATGTGGTGGAGCAGGAGCACACTGCTCAAGAGGAAAACTCAGGTTCAGCAGAGGTAAGTGATTCTTGTGCGGCGCCGTTTGCTATGGAAGTACATGAGAGTGCTGTTACTAATACTAATGTGAATGAACGTCAGCAAAGTGAAAATACTGCAAATACAGTTCAAAATATCAATGCAGATGAGTAGCAAGATGATGTTGTGGAAATTGCAGGGCCCAGTTCAAGTAGGTGTTAGCCTGTTTGTTTGGGTACAAGTCAAGTCAAGTCATCTTCATTTATATAGCGCTTTTAACAATGGATTGTTTCAAAGCAGCTTTACAGAGACAAACATACAATTTAAGGTACAAGAAAGAGAGAGTTGTGTTTCAGTAATGATGGTAGAGCAGTTTAAGGTACAAGAAAGAGAGAGTTGTGTTTCAGTAATGATGGTAGTGCAGTAGATGAAGCATCTGATGAAAATGGTTCTCTTCTATATTACGAATGTGACTCCCAGGGAGGCTCTGTATGTGGACTTGAGGGCGATTCTCATGATATGTCCACTAAATATCCCTCTTTGTATACATTAGAGGAAATTAATGGTTTTGGAAAACAAGTCAACATTAAAGAATTTTTTCCTGATGTTGAAAAATTTGAGAGGTCAGTGACGGTTCTTCAAAAGACTGTGAATCTTGACCAGTTGAGTGAAAAGAAACGTTTTTGTTTAATAAAACATGTTACAGTTATTAGAAAATGTAGAAAGGTGGATAAAAAGAAGAGGCTAAAAGCATTCTTATAAGTGATTAGCTATGCATCACGTGGTGTTTTTATCTTTATTTCTACTGGTTTCTTCTGCTGTTGTCTTTTTTCCTCTCCTCCCTAAACTTATATATGGATCTTTTGAGGGTGGGTTCATTAAATATTAATGGAGGGAGGGATAGTCATAAACGAGCTTTAGTGTCACGTTACACGTCATTTTATTGCAAGAAACCCATAGTGATATGTATATAAAAAGAGTGGGAGATGTGGTGGAAAGGTCAACATGTACTCATCCATGGTTCAAATCTAAGCGCTGGAAATGCTCTTTTTTTTTCTCCAGATACAAAAATTAGTATTGAAAAATCTGAAGAATTTGTAAAAGGTCGTCTGTGTCACAATACAGAGGGAAGCAGACAGGTACGTAATATAAACAAGGTCTTTATTGAGCAGAGGCACGGAGTGGGACAGCAATGGAGACTGGTGAGTATGATGCAGAGAATCAGAGTTGAATGATAAACTTAGCTGAGAGCTAATCTTGGTTTCTTGATTGCAGGTGGTTGAAGAGGATACAGCAGGCTGAAGGTAGAAGACAGTTGATAGATGATGGACTTCAGTTAATCCTTGAGGTGGGTAGTCACAGGTAGGTATCAGGGTAGAGTTTGTAAGTGTACGTAAGGACAAGACCAGACAAGGAAGTGAAGGAGAAGTGCCTCTTTATAGGGTGAGCTGATCATGATGTTCAGGTGCAGTGAATCAGAATTCCGGGGAGAGTGAACGGTTGGGCAGAGCGTGCTGATCTGGTGACTCCGTGACAGTCTGGTTCTTGTCAAAACTATTTTTGAAGGGACGACAATTTATTTTATAAATGTTTATGCGCCAAATGTGGGACATGAGCGATTACAGTTTTTTAGAATACTTACTAATGTTTTAAAACAGGATTATAGTGATGGAAAAATCATTATTGGTGGAGATTGGAACTATACAGAATGTTTCAATATTGACCGTAATAATCGTAATAATGAAGAGCCTCATATGCTTTCATCCAACTATATGTCAAGATTGGTGAAAGAGGCTGAACTTTTAGATATGTAGAGAATCAAGCATCCAGTAGACAAACAATATACATGGGTTAAAATCTCTGACAATAGAGTAAGTGCTGCTCGTTTAGACAGAATCTGTGTTTCAAAATGTTTTAATAACAGGATTATTGATTGCTCTATTTCTCCTGTAGGGTTCTCTGATCACCATCTGGTTTTCATTTCAGTAAATATGGCACAGTTTCCAAGAAAATCCTCTTATTGGCATTTTAATGCTTAACGTCTCAGGTTACGACTGTAACTTATGTTCCCTGAGAACAGGGAACGAGACACTGCGTCAAGCGCTATGGGGGAATCCCTCAGCGTGACTGATGACTGAATCACTGTAGAATCACGGCAATTCTATTGTCCGGCGTCAGCCATGACGTCATGCTCTAGCGCGACCAGGAAGTATAAGAGGAGCACCTAGAGAACATGTCATCCACTTCTTCGTCTGAAGGGACTGTAAAAGCAGACCAGTGGCATGGCGACGAGACGCAGTGTCTCGTTCCCTGTTCTCAGGGAACATAGGTTACAGTCGTAACCTGAGACGTTCCCTTTCGAAGGGAACTCGAACTGCGTCAAGCGCTATGGGGAACGAGATACCCACGCTGCCATGCTAAGGGGATGCTTCAGCAACTATGGCTACAAGCAAAAACACATTAACTCAAAGTTAAACCCCTTACTGCTTAGACATCAGGCTAACTGTAGCACCACTCCCTACGGCCACTGCCCGAGCTCCATGCTAAGCGAGGGAAACTCTGTGAATCACACAGAGGGCTTGCCAGCTCGAGGGCATGGGAACCACAGCCCACCCTTCAGAGGGGAGTCCCTTTAAAGGAGTATAGCCCGGAGCCAATGGGCCCTAGCCTGCTACTTTAGGATACCAGGCCCGGCTCCACACTGGCCCCACACCACATGACAGCCAATCACAAAATTGGTGCTATATTCAATTCAGCTCGAGATACGTTATTTTCTATTTTCTACCCAACCCCGTCCTTTTTCCCCTCCGAGACAGACTCAGTGTTGCCAACTTAGCACCTTTGTCGCTGTTTTTAGCGACTTTTCAGACCCCTTTAGCATAATTTTTCAAAAAAGCGACTAGCGACAAATTTAGCGACTTTTTGGACAAACCTCAGTAACCTCCAAATGTTGCCAGTACTGTCCTGCGAGCGCGAGCTCTTGCTTTTTCCCTGTCGTCACTCTCGCTGCGTCTGCCCTGTTCAGTGAGTGGCTGAGAGGAGCGGACGGCCGCTGACAGACACGAATGAGCTGTGTTTTTCCACGGACTTATCACTTATCTGCTTTTCTTTTGTTTTATTTAAAGTTTAGAATTTAGTTTGAACATTTTAATTTATTTTATTTTCTTGTGCTTCACAGAGCTTTAGTTCATCCGGTTCCCGAACTCTCTCAATTCAGATAATTTCCACATAAAAAAATGTAGTCATTCACTATATATCATAGTGTTTAACATGTTAAACATGTTTATATAATTTAAAGTTACTAAATAGTTCCAAAAATTAAAAATGAAGAACATGTTAACATTTTAACAAGTTTGTTTTAGTTGTAGTTATTTTAAAATACATGCCCTTTTTTTATCAAATCTATAGTTACATAATTGATACAAGATCTATTAAGGGGTCAAAAAAATATTACAAATGCAAAAAGAGAGACCGTAAAAATAAACATGTTAAACATGTTTAGCTATATATATATATATATAAAGTTACTAAATATATAGTTCCAAAATATATACAAAAAATCTTAAAAAAGAAGAACATGTTAACATTTTTAGTTAGTAACAAGTTTGTTTTAGTTGATGTAAATAGTTATTTTAAAAGATCTGCTCCTTTTTATCAAATCTATAGTTACTTAATTGATACAAGATCTGTTAAGAGGTCAAAAAAATATTACAAATGCAAAAAGAGAGAATGTAAAAATAAACAAGTTAAACATGTATAAAGTTATATAAAGTTATATATATAAAGTCACTAAATAGTTCCAAAATATGTACAAAACATTTTAAAAATGAAGAAAACACAAACACAACAATAACAAACAAACACCCTAACAATTGCCTTAAATGCATGATATTAAAATTATATCAACAGATATGTGAGACTAAAGTATTACCCCTCCCCCTCCTGACCGGCCCACCTGGAATATCACTTGGCCCACCTTTCATCTCATATCTGGAGCCGGGCCTGGAGGATACTGCTTTTCTTTGAAAAAGATATGAGATCTGCCTGTAATTGACTAATTCTCTAGGATCAAGTTGCATTTTTTTTTAATAAGAGGTTTAATAATAGCCAGCTTAAAAGTTTCCGGTACATATCCTCGTGACAAAATGAATTAATGATATTAAGAAGAGGATCTATGACCTCTGGAAGCATTTCTTTCAGTAGCTTAGTCGGTATAGGGTCTAACATACATGTTGTTGATTTAGATGATTTAACAAGTTTAGACAATTCTTCCTCTCCTATTGAATGGAAATTTTCCTCAGGGAGACTAATGCACTGCCTGATGCGATACTGAAGTAGATGGTTGCATAGTTATAATTTTCTCTCTAATATTATCATGTTTTGGGGTTCAGCGCCTGTAAATGAATGCTTGTAGTTTGAATAAAGCTTTGTTTCATGTGTTGTTGACTTGTATATGCATTTGTTTATTGTGATGGTTATTTTAATTTGTTCTTTTACTCATTTATTCATGTTTCTTATTGTTGTCAGTATCTAAAATATTATTATTTAATTAATGTATGCAATAATTCATTGCTTGACTAACAATTGAGATGTTTCACTGCATTTATCAATATAAATGTATTCATGCATAAGTATGTCATATGACAAAACAAATTACATTTAGCTTGTTTTATTAAATTATATCATTTTTAGTATATAAAAAAGTATGTATTGACCAATAAGTATTGGTCAGCATTTAATATTATTATTTTGTTTAAGTTTTGGGGTGGGTGAACAATGCAATTCATTCTGAGGTAATTATTCATTTTTAAGGAGTGATACTTAAATTTTTCGAGTATAAAATCAACAGTTTTCTCCAAAGGAGAGATCTTCAAGCAGCTGCCCGTCTCCTTTGTGCAGACATTACAAACGCAGAGGAAAACTGTTCTAGGTTGTGCTGTCGAGTTACTGATGAAGTGTTCGTGCACCTGTCGTTCATATAATATAAACTTATTACATACAAGATCATGGAAAGTTACCATAGTTGTATCTAACAATGAACAATCATGATGACAACAGAAAACATAAATATCATTGGTTTGTGTACATCATAATATGATTTTTATACACAGGAAAAAAGAACAATAACAAGGCTAAATATCTTTAAATAGTTCTTCATAATACATTAAAAAAAAATTGGTTGTTATACGTCTGAGGGATGAATTTATCGAATTTATCAGAATTTACATTTATGTTAGGCCTATTTGTAAGATTATGCAGCAGATTTTTGTATATATTTTTTATCAGTTTGTTTTGTGGTAAATAGTAGGTGTATGCTTACAGATGCAGAAAAGTAGATGTTAAAAGTGAGTTATGTCATCACTGCTCACAATCACACTATAATACAAGATTATTATCAAACAAATAAATGAACTTGAAATCATTTTAGCTTTTGTGTAAAGTTTGCGTGATAAGTGACCTAGTAAAATTACTTACAATAATCCTGAAATTAGGTTCATATAAAACAAGTGGCCCCTGTCTGGCCCCCCAAGTTACCATGATATAGATCTGCCACAAGTCACAAAGTAACTAATTCGTTTGTTAACGTGCTCGGGAGAATCAAAAAAGTTATCTTTAAAAATGCACATACCTTTATAAAAGATACTAATGCAGCTCCAGCTATTTTCTGTGTTACCATGAGAACACTTCTGAGCATAAACCACCTTAACAACCTCATCAAGCTAGAAATAAATAACTGTGTTGTGCAGGAGTGTGCAGACACACTTCCTATTTCCTGAGTGAACTTCCTGAACATTCCTCTACTTTACACCTTTTAACATAACAAGAAGGAGGTCAGTTTAAGAATTAAAGGCTGACATAAAGGTTAAAACAACACTTCAAATCAGTTTGTGATCTATATTCCATCTGAATAACAGTAATTATAAGTAGAATGCCAACTTTCCGGAATTACCAGAACTGCTACTTATTTCATTGTTCATGACTTTTACCAAGGAGCTGGTCCAGGTGACCCTTATCTTACTTATTGTCCAAGCTGATTTTGCAATAGTGCAAACTTTTCTGTTGTAAGACTTGATTTTCCTGCCAAGACAAAAGCTGAGATAAAACTCACCCTGCAATAAAGCAATAAAATGCACTTTGGAGAGAAGACCTTAAAGAAAGAACAAAGGACATTGTCTTGTCCAAACTTTTCTCCTTCCTTATCTGTGCTCCTCCCTTCCTTTCCCCCTGATTCAAGTCACTAAAAGTTGCCTAAGAAGATCTACATACTACATATTATGTATCTTATGAATCTATTGTTGCTTCCGTTTAATGTTTGGTATCATTTTAAATGTCTCAGTGCGATTGGTAAAATGGTCTTAATTTCATTGCATTGAACACAAGAAAGATCGAACACTTAGAGATAGAGATAAAATAAATAAACTTTTGCATGCTATTCTAATTTTTCGAGTTTCACCTGTACATTAAAAGGTGACTCCTTAACCTAAAACATTTTTTTTTTTTTTTTTTTTTTTGTAAAACAGCTTTTTGGTTTTGTAAAGAGATATACTGGTACTTAAAATAAAGTTCAAGGTGTATGTACTGAATTCCTTCTCAGCTCTTCCCAGGTATTGCTGTTGATTTAACTGGTTTATACTGTTTCAGAATAAAGCTGTAAAGTTAAGTTCAAAGTCCATTTGTGTCCACAGTACATTGTTTGCAAAGGCTTGAACTTTCATGTTCATATGCATGGCACATTGTTCATCAGTGTTTCAAAGGACCACGTCACCACTTTAGTTGAGGGGCCACACACATGATGAAGTCATTGAAAGATTATGCTTGGTTAATGATGACTACTGTATTTGAATGTCAACAGAATTCGTGTGCTATTTGCTGTGATTGGCCAATTTTAGGGTCTGTCCATTTACCTGCAGGCTATGAAGAAGACATGATCATGCTTGGAAACTCAGATCATAATTCAGAAAAACAGTTCTCACATTAATTGATAAACTGTTCTAGCCTGTATGCACGCATTAGGTAATGTGGATTTTTGTATATTCCTTTAATAATTCGAAGAGTAGTCTTGCATGCATGAATTAATGCTTTTTTTATGCATGAGTTCATGATGATTCATGTACCATAACTGTAGCTTTATCCACAATGGATAGTAAAGACATATTTTTTTGTGAACAAAGAAAACATCATGATCATGCGTAATAAATCATAATTCATGATTGATTGAATGTACTTATGTCAGTTAATGTTTTAATTAAGGTGTTGTTCATCCATGAAGTCATGAATGAAAAACGTTGAACTTGTGCTAGTTCCTGGTGATTCCTGAGATATTAATGCATGAATTAATGCCTAATTCATGCATGAATTTATACATGAATTCATGATAATTCATGTACCCTTACAGTAAAGTGTTACCGAGATATCTGATATCTGATAATTCTCTCCTCTCCCCCGAAACCAGGTGTTACCCCCTGGGGTACATGAATAGACCCAAAACAACAACAAAAAACTATTTGTACAAGCCTTTTGTTCTGGTCTGTGTATATGAGGGTAAGTGGCAGAGTCATGTTTCATAATTTATGATCAAAACCTTTTCTAATCTTGACAAAACACACATTGTCAGAAAGGTCTGAGTCTCAAGGTTCCATATTTTGTGACAGAAGTGATATTTGGACAGAATTTTATTAATTTGTTATGGCAGAATGCATACAATTAAATTCAATGGAATGTTAGTCACCCGGTGGCTATTTGTGGTATTTTGCCTAAACAAAATCTCACGGGAATTTCAATTTTTGTGATATCAACTTCAAATTTGGAACACAAGGTTAGATACTGTATATGGCTTTGATTTTATAGTAATTTTAAAGTAAAAAATATTTTGAAAAAAACATTTTATAAAAAAGAATAAATATTAAGAACAGTATATTTGATTTAATGTATGATTTAAACTTCCTTAACTTTTTCATGCTTTCATTTTTTAAAGTGCTTTCACTTCAGCAATAATCTGCTGACTGTTTTCTTTAAAATTAGGTCTATATTCCAAAGCATTCTTGAATTACAATCATTTAAGTTTGAATAGTGCATAGTTTAAATAGAACTAGTTTAATCCCTTTTGTATACCCTAAACAGGCAACGTGTCTCAGGAGACACATACATTTAAAAGCGTGCTAAATAACAACATGAACAACATATTACTTAATTTTCTCCTTCAGCACCTTAAGACAATGTTCACAATTAATGTTAGCAGCATTCTTTTTTTTTCAGAAGAAAAGTAAGTTTAAAATATATTTACTTATCTCAAAATCTGAATGTTCTGCACCACTGGCAGCCATGTTGGATTTAGGTCAGGCTGACTAATTGATCACAAAAAAATTAAAGCAAATCATGTGACCAGCATACTCAAGAATGCTGTCATAAATGATAAAAGAATTTGGTTTAAAAAAATCGTTCTTATGCCCCAAAAAAAGACAATAAAAACGATGTATCTCGTGAGACACGTTGCCTGTTTTAGGGTTAACCCTCTGGGGTCTAAGGTGGTTTTGGGGTCCTTGAGATGTTTTGACATGCCCCGACATTTGTGCTTTTTTCAGTTGCTTATAAACATATTAATGGCACAGGTGAAATTACACTATTTAGCACAAACAGGGCTACAATAATATGTGAGCAACATGTATGTACATGTTTGTATTTCTTAAAGAGAATATTGTTTATGCATGGTTATTGAAAAAACTAAAAATGAAAGTTTCTGAAATATGGCCACCAAACACATACTAAATGTGTGTCCACAAGACTTTTGACTAATGGTTGTCGCCTAGAGTTTTTGCTTCAAAATGATCTGAAAATCATCCTGCCTAAGATAAAATTCACAAATACCCTACAAATCATTAAATGATAATTAAAATATGGTTAAAACTAAATTAAACATAAATTGGATATTTGAATTAATAAAGTACATTTTTTAAAGGCACACTATGCAAGAATTGTACTTTAATATAACAGCTTCAAAGTCATTTCGGTGGGAAACAAACTCATAGTAGGGTGAATCATCCTGGTAGTAAAGCTTGGGGGGGACGCCGCTGGAAAAACCAGCAATGCAAGTTTGAGAGGAGCGCCCCCGACAAATCTCGCGAGAATCACAACATGCTTTACGACAACGACGTCACACACATCAACAACAACATATGAAGCACGAAGACACTTGTGCGCATTTCAGTCGTGATACTCGACGATGGAAAAAGCAAAGAAAACGCGGTCGGAAGAGACTAGGAAAAGGAAAAGAAAATCTGACTGCGTGAGGAACCGGACAAGAGTCCCACTCGGTCGGGCTTTTCACTTGTTGGCGCAATCTAAAAAGCAGCACTGGATGCAACAGTGATGCTGACCTGGCGATCTTGTTGATGGACTTGTAAGTAAATCTTTCTAAGTTTGTGTGCATTTTATTTTGTGATTTCACCGGAATGAATAGAGAGTCTCCGCAACGGCAATAGATTGAAGAGCGCGTCTGAGTGATGACTGCGAGCACGCCGCCACAAGAGACACAAATGTATCCATGACACTGATAGCAGCGGACACGAGCGCTCAGGTTGAGTTGAAAAACACATCTCTTATTTAAAGGCACACTATGCAACAAAGGGGTATCAGGCCGTGAGTGCAGAGATGCGCTGCGTGAATGGGATTTACGACAGTAACGTTAAATACAAGTACTTCACAGCGACTCTAGGGGTCGCTGTTTGACAAAAACGTAATTCCTGCATAGTGTGCCTTTAACTCCATTACACCTGTAAGCACTGCTCCCAGAGGAGGCAGACCCAGCCTTGCGTTTGCACATTGACCACACGCAGAGCTTCAGAATCTCAGAACAGCCTTTTGTCTGCTTTGGAGGCCAGCGGAAGGGAAAGACTGTCTCCAAACAGAGGTTGGCCCACTGGATAGTGGATGTCATCGTCTTTGCTTACCAATCCCAAGGCAAGTCGTGCGCCCCCTTGGAGTGAGAGCTCACTCGACTCGTAGTGTTACCTTCTCCCCGGTGCCTCTCTGGCAGACATATGTGGAGCTGGTGGCTGGGTCCTCGGCAGTCAGTTGTGGCAGAGGCATGTGACGCCAGGTTAGGAACTTGTGTGTATGCTTGGTTGGTCAACCCCTGTACTAGACTAGATGTCCATAAGTTGTGATTCCCCTCCTAGGTGATCCCATATGTGTATTCTTCCATGGTACAGCTCACTTGTTGGCGAGCCCGTGTCTTTCCCTCTGTAGAGTCCACTCTGCCATCTCTGCAACGGTATTGACTCCACCCCTGCACAAGGCAGGATCTACCACAGAAATCTTCCATATGTAGCACTGCCCTAATGGAGAGTTCATTTGTGTAACTCCACGTTACCTTCTTACGGGTATGTGGTCTCTGTAGCGTTTCTTTCCGGTTGGAATAGGCACACTTTCCTAGTGTTATCCAATAGTCTCAATGTAGGAACGGTAGTGATCGACATTCTCTGTGTAAAGCCCTGTCCTTTTTTTCACCCCAACAGTGTGGGGGAGACTAGTCTGCTTACCCGGGGCCCTGGAAGGGGCAGCAGTTGTGGTACTTTCCATAGGGATCCCAATACGTCAGCTCAGTCCAACGTAACGTCGAACGTGACTGACCAATAGGGACCGTATAGTAGAACTGGGCAATTTTTTCGATTAATTCAAATTAAATGTTTTGCCACGATTTTATTATTTTTAAATCGAGAAATCCCGGTTTTGAATATTTTTTTTTTTCAAATGTTAGAATTAGACATGTTGACAATTCAGCAATGATAACAGTTAAGACAAGAAAATAATCAGACCACATGATGGCGCGCCTGATAACCGCTCTCGTGTGACACACTCTATGAATGTACAACACATTGCTAGTCTTAAACGGCTATCACAAATGCGTTATTGCGTTGGAAAAAAAATAAGTCACGGGCAGTGGAATGGGAAATAAGTCTATTTCCACATCTAAGTTATTAGATGTGAGTTGAACTTTTTTTTAACTTGAGCGCCATGCTGTTAGGCGTTTCATGAGTGAGACCGACGCTGCAAAAGATGAGAGACACGAGTGCAACAACCAAACACGTCCGCCAAACATAAAAACAATAGGAAAAGTAGCGCAATGGAATGCAAAAACCTGTAAAGAACTTCTACTCTGTTTGATATTTCATGTTTGCATGATGGTGACAGGCTGAAAGGTGCTGTTATTTTCTGTTTTTACAAAGCATTTGCTGTTAATAGCCTATTACTGGTGTAATTTATTGCTTATGTACTGCTTATTTATTCCTTTTTGGCTAAGAAATATTTAGCTTTTTTTATTTTATTATTTCTGAGTATTTAGGATATGTTTAAGATAAGTTTGTACAGTATTTGCCTTCATATTTCATGCATATTTTCTGCAAAGATATTTAACAAATAACCATAATAATCATTTGTTTTACATTTACACGATGTTGATTACTTCAGGTGTGGTGCACTTGGAATCATGGGCGCCGCTAAGGGGGGGAAAGCTAGAACGATTCTAAGGGCCCACATACTTTTGGGGGCCCCAGAGATTGATTTTATTAATAGAATGAGTGCGGTAGGGGGCCCAACCTCATATTCTTTCATAGAGCCCAACATTTCTAGCGGGACCCCTGCTTGGAATATAATTTTTTTTTAACCAGATGGTTAATAAAGAGAATGTTACTTGAATCATATTATAGTTACGTTTTTAAGTTGACTAGTTAAACAGTAAAAAAAAATTAAATCATGATTCGGTCAATCGTTCTGAATTTTTTTTTAAGTAGATTACATTTTTTTGCCGTATCGCCCTGCCCTAACATCTACGTCCCGTCGCCACTACTCCTGTACCTCCACTAGAAAGGCAGGGAAATAAACGGCCTTTGTATACCCGGAAGTGGGGAGTGGCTTTCATTGCAAACCTAACTCACCACTGTGCATTGGTTTGTTCTGTTACCACTCGAAGGTGATAGGGCTCTCAGGCAAGATCCCAATACGCCAGTTCAGTCTGACGTAACGTCTCCGTTTCCTCCTTCAGGGAACAGGGGTTGCTTTACTAACCTAGACGTTCATAATCGACATATCAGTATTTGACAGTTTCACATCTTGTGCATGTATCAGAGACATACCTGAGAAAATATGTAGGTAAAATATTTAATTTCAGTTGTGTTCACATGGTGAATAATATCAATCTATCCAGTTGTCCAATGTTGCTTTTTAGACATTTGTTTTAATAGAGGTTTCAAACCATATAAACATATGAAAAAAAACTGGCAAACTTTGTCCAAAAAGAGTCCGATATTAGAGAACAGGGGCCAAATATTTTTCATCATTTTTACATTCACAAAACATTTTATGTACTAAGAGTTCTCCTAAATGGCAGTACAAGTTTTTAGTTTCCTCTTAAAACCTATTAACAAAGCTGCTGAGACCAACTTTTACTAAGGAAAAGAGAGAAGTATTAAGTAAGCTAAGAGAAAGGGCAGGGTTGACCTCGTTGCTATGGATGATGTCAACACGCTTACTATGGACAGAGTGATTGGCGGAAGGGGGAGGAGTCTATGTCAGCGATTTAATCATACCCTGAATCCCAATGTCCATTCTATCTATCCTAAATAGTGTGTACCAAAGCATAGTACGTTTAAAAGAGTTTGTCAAAAGTACCTGGAATGGTCTACTATTTCCGGTAGATTTTTGAAGTGTGGATCCGTGCACACTCTAAAGGCTAATATTGCCCACAACCCATTGCGCTTTGGAGGAAATGCTTTAAGCCCTAACCGTCCCACCCGTGGGACACCACCCCATGAAAAAATTTCATAATCAAATTACTAAGCAACCACTGCATGTAATAACAAACAATAGGTATCATTTTAAAGCTTATAATCTCAGCTTTTCAATGCACCTATTTGCACATTTTATTCAACTCCTAACAGGCGCTGAGTTATTCCTTTAGAACGGAGTGTACCACCGGGGGGCGCCACCTAGCTATGAAAAAATTAATTGTCATTTTTTTCAAAACTACTGCATTGATCAACACAAAATAGGCATCATTTGAAAGCTTAGAGTCTAAACTTTACAATTAATGTAGCCATTATGATCATCTCCAAAGTAGTGCTGAGTTATTTGCTGATAAAATGAAAAATAAATAAATTATAATTTATGAGGAAGGGAAAATTATTATGTACTGCAATGTGTCAAAAACATCATACAGCTCAGATAGTCATGTATCATATGTCATTTGAAAGGTCTCATGGAGTAGAACACAACAAGCCCAATTGTTTTGGGCTTTGACTAAACTTGAGTGAGTTTTTGTAAGTTAAGCCCTGCAAGACCCATATGTAAATAATATACTGATGTGACATTCACGTGGCGTTTTTCACTCGTAACTTCATGAAACATGGAAAATTGCACATCCTTATTTAAAGCAGATTCTCACGATTAAAAAGAGCCTAAATACGCCATAATCCGTCACTCAGATCTAAATATATTCCTCGTTATGTTATAACACACAAAAAACAGCATATATTCACATGAGTAAAAAAGTTTCTTAGACTTGGCCTTTTTGCAGGTAACTTTATGAAACATGCTCCGATCATTAAAAATGGCACATCCTTATTTACAACCGACTGTCACGATTAAAAAAAGACCAAAGTCACCACAATCCGTCACTCAGATCTAGAGATATCCCTCATTGAGTTATAACACATATAACCTCACAGGCGCAAATAAGTGAAGTAAACAAATGTAGCTTTAAAGTAGCATTTAGGCTTTTAACTTCATGAAACATTCTCCGATCGTTAAAAATGGCACATCCTTATTTACAGGAGACTCTCACGATTAAAAAGAGACCAAAGTCACCATAATCCATCTTTCAGACCTAAAGATATCCCTTACAGAATTATAACACATATAACCTCACAGGCACATATATAAGCCAAGTAAACAAATGTAGCTTTAAAGGAGTTTCTACGCTGGTAACTTCATGAAACATACTCCGATCGTTGAAAATGGCACATCCTTATTTACAGCAGACTCTCACGATTAAAAAGAGACCAACGTCAATATAATCCGTCGCTTAGATCTAAAGATATCCCTCATTGAGTTCCTCATGAGCCCTGCAAGACCCATAGGTACATAGTATACTGATGTGACGTTTTTCACTGTAACTTCATGAAACATACTCCGATCGTTGAAAATTGCACATCCTTATTTACAGCAGACTCTCACGATTAAAAAGAGACCAAAGTCACCACAATCCGTCGGTTAGATCTAAAGATATCCCTCATCGAGTTCCTCATGAGCCCTGCAAGACCCATATGTAAATTATTAAATAATAATAATAATATTTTTGTTTTTTTATCAGCAGTTTCTCAGCATTAGATTGTCCAAAAGCAATACAAATTTATATTTTCTAAAAATATAAAAAGTTTTCTAACAGATGATACCTACCTTTTGACTCTCCTCAGTTTTGGAGTTATGAGTCTTTAAATGTGTGCATTTCACACAGAAAACAAAAGTTTTAAAAATGGCAATGACTGAACAAAAAGGCTCCCTTTGTTCCAAGTGCTGTAACTTTGGAGTACTTTATGCTATTACCATAAAATAACGATCCAGACGCAGACCACACATAGAGGAACATCACCAAAAAAGAATTATTTTGCCACCGTATTTCCTTCCTGAGTTATTGCATTTCAAATAAGAAAGATATGTAAATTATTAAAAAATAATAATAATATTTTTGTCTTTTATCAGCAGTTTCTCAGCATTAGATTGACCAAAAGTAATAAAAAATTATATTTTCTAAAAATATTAAAAGTTTCCTAACAAATGATATCTACCTTTTGAGTCTCCTTGCTACAGTTTTGGAGTTATGAGTCTTTACTTTTTTGTGTGTCACTCAGACAATACAACTCTAAAAATGCCTTCAGGGCTTAAGGGGTTAAAAAAACGACAAAACATGGCGAATATGAGCGACCGACAGTGAGAGGTTTAGATAAAGGTTTGAGTGACTCATCTAAACTAAGTTTAACCTGGTAAAAAAATATGTATTTAATGTTATCCGTGTTATATTTAATCTATAACAATGTCAATATGTAATGCAATAACAATGTCGACTTTCATAAAGATCCTTTTGGCCATTAAAGGGGTGGTTCAGGATTTTGGACATCGGGCCTTATTTCCAAGTTAGCCTTAGTGTTATTTATCAGTGGAGACAGTTTTCAAAAAATTTCATCTAGTCATTCCAGTTGCATAGTTCGCCGGTGCTAGGCTAGCGCGAGTCAACGGTAACTGCTAGCCTGCCATTAAAAACAATTTTACCCACTCCACAGTACACCAAAAGCAAATAAATTAAAACGCCAGACTATCAATGTAAATGTCTGTTAAGAGAATAATGTTCTCTAAGAGCAAAAATCCTAAAATTAGGACTGACGCCCATTATTTTTAAGAGTTTCTCCTAAATGGGCAAGTAAGGAGCTACTTTTAGCCTTAAAGCAACACTAAGTAAGATTTTTTACCTTAAAATAATGTTTCCAAAATCGTTTCAGTGGTTCATCAAGTCGTAACAGGGTGAAAGGGTGCTATATCTGCTATAACCACGCTATGTAAGATTGCCAGATCAGGTCGCGTTTCTGTAGTTCTAATGAGACATAAGAAAACTACAAATTTGACTTGCTTTACGTCAAGCGTTACAATAGTCATTATTTTGTTTTTCTTCGTTTCTGATGTCGCAATACATCATACTTTCATGAAATCATGCAACATACTCTACCTTGCCTGTGGACATCGTTCATTCCAAAGCCGGTGCTGGATAAACAACAAGCGTGCGTGCGTGCGACAGTAGGCTGCGGTAGGCTAAATTATTTACAAAAGCGGTAATGGACAATTCAGCTTCCAACCTGTAGGGCGACCGCAGAGGAAAAGTTACTTGGTGTTGCTTTAAGATATTGTGTGAATACGGCCCCAGATGTATTAGACTACAACATAACATGCAAACAAAATATTTTTTTTTTAATATATATAAATTTTTATAGTTTATAAATTTAACAAAACAAGAGAGATCATAAAAAGTGTATCTTTTTATTTAGTACTGCCCTGATGAAGCTATTACACATAACATATGTTAACACATAGACTAAATTAAGCTGAATTTAATGCACCATGTTTAAAGCATATGTACACATTGTACAGGCATTGTTTTTTCTGCTTTAATATTATTTTGTCTTGTGGGCAATAAACATAAGTTATTTGAAATCCTCATCAGGGCAGTTAAAAAAAATAACTTTTTTGAACCCTCTTGTTAAAATGATTTCATTTTGCAGATTCTGCTGGGTGTAAATTGTAAATTGAGCATGCACGATAATGTTACAGATTAATAGTTTTTTTCTAAGTACATTTATGTTAGGCCTATTTGTAAGATTATGCAGCAGATTTTTGTATATATTTTTTATCAGTTTGTTTTGTGGTAAATAGTAGGTGTATGCTTACAGATGCAGAAAAGTAGATGTTAAAAGTGAGTTTTGTCATCACTGCTCACAATCACACTATAATACAAGATTATTATCAAACAAATAAATGAACTTGAAATCATTTTAGCTTTTGTGTAAAGATTGCAGAGTGATAAGTGACCTAGTAAAATTACTCACAATAATCCTGAAATTAGGTTAATATAAAACAAGTGGCCCCTGTCTGGCCCCCCAAGTTACCATGAAATAGATCTGCCACAAGTAACAAAGTAACTAATTCGTTTGTTAACATGCTCGGGAGAATCAAAAAAGTTATCTTTAAACATACACATACCTTTATAAAAGATACTAATGCAGCTCCAGCTATTTTCTGTGTTACCGTGAGAACACTTCTGAGCATAAACCACCTTAACAACCTCTTCAAGCTAGAAATAAATAACTGTGTTGTGCAGGAGTGTGCAGACACACTTCCTATTTCCTGAGTGAACTTCCTGAACATTCCTCTACTTTACACCACTTAACATAACAAGAAGGAGGGCAAGAATTAAAGGCTGACATAAAGGTTAAAACAACACTTCAAATCAGTTTGTGATCTATATTCCATCTGAATAACAGTAATTATAAGTACAATGGCAACTTTCCGGAATTACCAGAACTGCTACTTATTTCATTGTTCATGACTTTTACCAAGGAGCTGGTCCAGGTGACCCTTATCTTACTTATTGTCCAAGCTGATTTTGCTACAGTGCAAACTTATGTTTACGTTTCACTCATGAAACGTAAATTCAGCTGCAGCCAATATAGTGATTGCGCGACCCACCTCTTCCCAATCTGCGACCCACTAATGGGTCGTGACCCACAGTTTGAAAACCCCTGGTCTAAACTAGGCAAAAACCTGGGCTGCGTTCAGCACCGACAAAACGTTGCACAACGTTTTTTAAACAGAAACGGTGATGCGTTGAACACATTGTTCTGATGACGCAAGAGTTGCAACTATGGCAGCTGAGAAGGCCATTCTTTGTGTTCTTTGTGAAGAATTTTCGGAGCCTGATGAAGTCGGTATAAATATGTGTTTAATACTACAGAATATGCCTGATGTTACAGTTACTGCACTTGCCGCCCAGAACACAATAGAACATCCCAATCAAGTGAAGGGATTCACGAGTTCACACTTACGAATGATCAGAGAGTAAATGGTTATGCGTATTTGGCGTGCTGTCCGGGGGGAGGGCTCCGAGCTCGGAAATTGGGCCCGAACCCAGAGTACTCCCCCCGTATCTCTGTTTAGGAAGATAATCAGGCAAGTGTGAGGAGATGGGGTGGTGGAGGGATGCTGAAAACTGTCAAGAACTATGGGTGATTCGACTGCGTGTATTTATGGGCTTTACTCATGCTGATTGAGTGGACCTGTTAATTACTGATTGCTGACAGCTGGTTGGAATGACTTGATTGTTGATCATTAGAACGTGTTCCTCCCGAACCTTGTTAATAAAACATCAATTCACGAGTTCACACTTACGAATGATCAGAGAGTAAATGGTTATGCGTATTTGGCGTGCTGTCCGGGGGGAGGGCTCCGAGCTCGGAAATTGGGCCCGAACCCAGAGTACTCCCCAAAAAGCTAAGTGAGTAAAGGACAGCCGCCAGTTTAAAGACCCCCCGAAAAGAGCGCAGAGATTGGCGGGCTGGCATTTCAAGGAGAGCCTGGTTGTTGTTTGGCCGGGAGAGCTCTCGCAGCGTCCGACGGGAATTCAATACTTACGGTGTCGGACGGGTAAGTATGGATGTTCGAACAGGAGAAGGAGGAGGAGACGAAGATGCTTGACTTGGGGAACTCTCGTCGTGTCCGCTGGGAGATCAATACTTGCTGGACGGAGAAAGAGAAGACATAGATGCTCGACCGGGAAGGCTCTCTTTGTGTCCGCTGGGGGATCAATACTTGCTGGACGGAGAAAGAGAAGACATAGATGCTCGACCGGGAAGGCTCTCGCTGTGTCCGCTGGGAGATCAATACTCGCTGGACGGAGAAAGAGAAGACATAAATGCTGACCGGGAAGGCTCCCGCTGAGTCCGCTGGGAGATCAATACTCGCTTGACGAGAAAGAGAAGACATAGATGCTCAACCGGGAAGGCTCTTTCTTGCGGGATTTTTTTTCTTTTTTTTTCTGAATTTCTGAAACATAAAGCGAGACAGAGAGTCAGCAATTTGGTTTTTTGACCCGGGGATATGTTTAGCGATTATAATGAATTGATCACGCGCGGAAATCCAGATTAGACGTCTTAAAAGTGACATCAGTGCGGGTGAATGGGAGCGGCCTTTATTAATGCACTGGACTGTAGCTTCTTGTCCCAATGCACTACGATACTGCTAGCAGTCCATTCTTTCCCCCACAAGAAGGCTGCTACTACGGGAGGGTAAAGCTCGAATAACACGGAGGACTGTAGTGTGTCCTGTATTTGGGGGGGGGGGGGGGGGGGGGAATGATATCCCTATTAAAAAAAGATAAGCCGTTACACTGTTCGTCTGTTCGTCCAGAGTTCGTCGCGGCACGCTGGAGTTAGGGAAATGAGATCTTCTAGCGTGTGAACTGAAGACGCGAGAGAGAGAAGATGAAAAATGAAAGGGCGGCCTTGTGGAATGATTCGCATGGCGAAGTTTAAGTGGCCGAGCACGGATAAGAGTTCTTATAAGAAAATCGTCCAGCAGGTGAATGAGGTGAGGATTTGCAAAATTGTTTGACAAAATCCAGGAAACGGCTTCAGATAGCATGTCGAAAATTTTGGGGCTGCTTTTGTATCCAAAAGTTAAGCGTACGGCGAAATAGAATTTCCCATGCCAGCGCACTCCGAATAAGTGCCATGAATCCGGGTGGATAGGCATCACTTTGAAAGCCGAAGTGATGTCAATTTTTTCGAGCCAGGCACCCCGACCAACGATTTTTATCAGGTCGACTGCATGATCTACGTCGTGGTATTTGAGAGAAAATTCATCGAGTGGGATCAGGCTGTTAATGCTTGGGAACGGGGATTTATGCGGAGCTAACAGATCGACTATGAGGCGTTTCTTACCTGAAAACTTTCTCGTAGCCACTCCAATGGGGCTAATGCGAAAAACTTTGAAAGGAGGATTGTCGAAAGGGCCAATCATAAAACCTGACTCGACTTCTTTTTTGATCAGGTTGTCTACTACATCGGGCTCGGCGAGAGCCGATTGGAGATTATCGCAGATTATGTTTTGGGAGAGAGGACATACCACTCCAGGTTTAAAACCGTGTTGGAGGCCGGACAGCAAATATTCAGTGAAGTCGGAGTCCGGGTGGTGAGCTAGTTCGATAGAAAGGCGAGAAATATGGGGAGTCGATAAATTATTTTTTGATGTTTTATTGACATCTTTAAACACAGGGCATACTGGACGGGCATGGGCACCGCCACAGAAACTGCATGTGTGCAAGTTCCGACAGCGCTGCCTGGTGCACTTGCCGATGTTAAAATTGTTGCAAGGCTGTTTGCTGTCCGTAGATGCTCTGGAGCTGAAATTAGCCTCGTGGGGATTTGGGTTGATAGTTGCCGGTCTTGGCACGTAGCTGGTGGATTTGACTGGTGCTGTGTCCGTGCATGGGGGAACGAAGGGGTTGACTTGTGGGCACGATATTGTGGAATGTGCCACTGACCTGCAGACCGCGCAAGAAATGTTCCTGCAGCCAAGGAACACTCTGCTGTGTAGGTCGGTGTCGAGTGCTCCCCAGTAAGGGCATTGGTTCCACTGGGAAACCCTAACTGCGCATTTTGCTGAGAAAAGTTTGTGATATGTGTAAAAGTGCCCCATAAGACAACTCGAGCTCGGCTATAAGCGCCAAGTAGTCGTTTAGTTCGCGCCTCCTATGAGGGAATGCTGAGCAAATTACTTCTGTGAAGTGGCTGAAAGCGATTGAAAACTCAGAAAAAGAAAGTAAACGTGATGAATGCGTATTTTGATTTTTTAAGGCACCGTTGCTCACAGTGTGGGGCGTGCCCCACTGGTGGGGAATAGAAACATGACAAGTGGGGCGCAACAAACGGGAGAAAATGTGGTAATTTTTGTGCCCATCTCTATTAATTCCTTTATTTATCGAGCATAAGCTCAAAACAAAACAACGACACATTTAAATGTAAGCCTTACTTAACCTTTTCACACGTAAGTTTAAACGTTTTTAGAGGCACCCGTTATTTTAGATCACATCCCTTTATGGTTTCCATGGTGACGCGTCATTGCTTGTCACACCGCAGCTAGAATAGCGCTGAATGACTGATTATCTGCTTTTATTTCACAAATTTGTTGGCTATAGCAGGAAATATCTGATATTCCGATTTGTCAAATATGAGCAAGTGGATGTGTTTTGTTGTTTAAACTCCTTAGTTGAGCTATACGCGATGGCCGTTAGTTTATTACGGATTTTAGAGAATCGGATCTGTTGGATTTAACAAACGTCAATTTATCCACTTCTCCCGAAATGAAAGTATGAAAGTAAGTGGCTGGTGAACTGAGAGAAGCATAGAGTAAACTTGAAAGTTACTTACACGATGTGTATTTGATATGAATAATACGTGTCATCTATGGAAATAATTATTATTCCCGCTTCCATAGACATAAGTGTGTATTTGACAAACTCTAAATGTATTGCTTTTTTAGTACTTATGTGAATTTGAATGTCTGAAACCTAAAATAAACATTATGTGGTTGAAAACACTGAATAGTTGTGATGTCAAGCGGTGAGCGCTCTCCGTCTCTGGTTCAGAAAATGTGTAGCATACTAAAAAACAGGCTCATTGCAGACATTAAATTAGTTAATCACTTAATTTTGAACTTTCAAAGTGCACCATATTTATGAATTTATCTTTAAAACGTACAAACTTCTCTTACGGGGGAGCATGCCCCCGGACCCCCCTAGGGGTGCAGAGGTCCACACCACACACAAAATACTGTGGGAAACACAGTAGCTTATAGTCTTCGAAAAATACAAAATACAATTATTATTATAAAAATACCTAAAATACGTGCATTATTAGGATTTTACCACCCCCGCCTCGTTTTGAGCCAGGAAAAACCCTGAGATTATTATTATTCTTTTTCAATTTTGTTTGTTCTTTTTGCATGCAGTTTGCGAAGTGACAAAATAAAGCAAAGCACATTTACTCCACACTTTTATTTTCTCCGTTTCTGAATTTGATGTTATCAGAGGCAAAATGCAAACACAATTGCATTATTATTTTTATCTACTGTCATGTTTATGTTTTTAAAATGTCATGTTAACAAAATACATTTTAACTTAAAGCCTAGTTTATTAACATTTTGTTGGGGCGATTGCATGAAGACAGGTGATGAAGACAGGTGGGGCACGAACCCTTCCCTACCTTCAAAGTGGGGAATGGCAGAAAAAGTTTGAGAAACACTGTTTTAAGGTGACTGAAAAATCCCCACAGTCTAACTGGCGGTTCGAATCGGACACGGGAAGTAGAGAAAGTAAATGAGAAAGGTCTACATCCGCACCTGCCAGAATCTGTGCTCGGATGTTGTGGGCCACTGGGGGAGGCTCCAGAGCGACAGCGTTTGGTGGAACTGGCATCGGGGTAGCTGTAAAAAGAGAATAATGTGATTTAGCATTCAAGAGAGAGCTGTAAGGCATCGGTTCCCAACAGGGGGGGTCGCGGCACACAAGGGGGCCTCAGCGAGCTCTGTGGGGGGTCGCGTCATATTTTGAAATGTTTTGAGCAATGAGCATTAAATAAAAGTCCTTAACTTTTTTCTGTTCAAAATTTACAAAATGTATATAATGAAGCGAGTTCATCATGAATCCTTTTTTCAGTCCGTGTTTTTGTCTTATCCTGAAGCACTATAGTACACCTATAATAGGTGTTTACATTGGGACTATTTTACTCTGGTTCGGATCGCTGCCGCTGCGGAGTAGCCCAGTACCTGCGTGACTTGTCATAGACGTACACAGAGAGAAGTAATTCCGGCTACAATGTTCTTCCGAAAGACGCATTATTCTGTTAATAAACGCAAGTTTATTATCGCTCGCTATAGCGCCAAAAGCGTAAAAATAAAGCCTCACATTGATAAAGCCTCAGAACTAACTTGCAAGTATTGAGGCCCCAGACAGCAGTCATTTAGTAATAGCCTATATATATATATAAAAAGGGCCTACTGATGTTTTTTTATTGTATTTTCAATACAATTGCAGGCTATTATTTGTGCATAAACATATCTGGTTATAGTAAACATACCGTTTGTTTGAAAACAACATATTTTGTCATCCTTGCTGCAAGCTTACAAGAGCGATAATATCATTAAATGTGAAGGGGGGCCTTAAAATATTTTCTTGGGAAAAAGGGGGTCTCAGACAAAAAAAAGGTTGGGAACCACTACTGTAAGGGAGAGAAGCCCAGGCTGCGACTATTGGCGGAGGCAACCTCACGCTTAGGTCGGCCTGTGGGGCTTGAGGAGGGAAATTGAAAAAAGCATAAGGGGGAAAGGAGGAAATGATTGAGATGCGTGAGCCTGTGTTTCAAGCGGAGGCAGTCTTGCGCTTGCTTGTGCTGCAGGCCACTGAAAAGGTGAGGGGTTAGCGGTAGTCGCAGGAAGATGATGGAATGTCTGTGCCTGCCTGCGCTGCTAGCGGAGGCAGCCTCACGCTAGCGTCTGCTACGGGAGCCGGAGGCCACTGCAGAGGAAATGGGTTAAAAACAGCAGGAGGAAAAAGCTGAGAGGCAGAGGGTGCGCCGGCGGGACCAGCTGTGTATGGCGCTACGGCAGGAAGCGCCGTGCTGAAAAGCTGAGCTGAAGCGGGAGGCGAGAAAGGTCTCGCAGCGGTGGAATCTGGGGCGCGGCCCAGGCTCGCAGATGGCCTGGCGCCGCGGGCTGATGTGCGCGGAAAACCGGATCTTGTACGAGGTGGTGACGGAGTCGAGCGAGGCGAATTCGGGGCCTCCCGAGTTTTGCCCGGCCTGCTGGCCGCTTTGGAACCTGGGGCGGACTTAGGAGAGAGATTGGAAGATTGAAAGGTAACGTACAAGTTGTATAATTGCGCTTTGGTCATCCTGCGCGAGGGCTGAATATCGGAATTTATCAGCGCTTGTCTCAGACTCAAGACTGTCCACTTTCCAATAGGCGGAATCGTCGGTACAGCCGAACGATAGGAGGACGCCGGGAAGGGAGCAGGAGTCCTCGCCGGTGAAGGTGAGGGTAAGCCTCGTCGTCTTGGCGTGCGAGGGGTTTCTTGCGCAGACTGGCACCCGCAAGATGAAGCGTGGGGCTCGGAGGCGGTGTCAGGCGGAGAAGAAATGGTCCTGGGGCCAGCTCGTGGCGGCGGAGGAACCGGAGCATGGTTGAGCGGTCAGAGTTGCATTTGAGACATCGTAGCAAAACGGTAAACCAAATGCTGAAAACTGTCGAGAACTATGGGTGATTCGACTGCGTATATTTATGGGCTTTACTCATGCTGTTGAGTGGACCTGTTGATTACTGATTGCTGACAGCTGGTTGGAATGACTTGACTGTTGATCATTAGAACGTGTCCCTCCCAAACCTTGTTAATAAAACATCAATTTGTGGAAACTGAAATGGAAGCACACATCTTACCTAATTCAGACTAAAGCACATCTATTTAGCCTCACATACTGACTTTATTTGTAGTTCATACTGTTTTAATACCCTGTATTTTCTTTCTCATTTTTAGGAAAAGCAATTACCATTGTTTATTTCTATACCAAATGTCATACACTTGCAATGAAGCTAAAAATATAAACAACTACATCATTATGTTGATATCCTATATTTTTACAATAAAACTTACGACAAACATGTCTTCTAACATCCTCAGTTGTTGCTTATACCGTGCTGCATCGAACACATTTGTAAATTACTTTCCTTGAACCCATTGTGCGAGTTCACTTTAATACCGCGTGCTTTATATACATGTTGCTGCTGATGGGACTGCAGTTCTGACACACCCACCAAACAAGAGAAAACGTATCTCAAACCCCGTTGCACACTGGTGCACGCCGTTTCCAGGAAACATGATGTTCAACCCGGAAACCGTAGCAAAACGTTGCGCACCATTTTGAACTTGAACGTGCCCCTGGTGACGCATCTGTGCACGCGCAGTCCTCAAATCAAGCAATAGCAAAAGAAGCGGAGTTCGACAAATCATAGCGTCATATCGCTGGGTTCATTCCCCAAATAGCAAGCAGGGATGATTGACAGGTGCGTAAGGCCTATCATTAAAAACAGACAGCAATAAAGAATCCCGCTGATCCACTAACCCGCGGCACCGCCGTCTTATAAGCGAGGACAGTACAGTATTAGTCACGGTACTTCTGACTCCTGAAGGTAAACGGGCGCTGGGGTGGATGTGGAAAGTTGAAGTAACTTATTGTATTGATTCGATTATCGATTATTGATTCAATTTTCACACGTGAGTGATCGCATGGATTATCTTAAAATACGTCATTCATGGTCACACCGATAAGAGGAAGACACAGCCATGCAAATTATAAAATGGTTAAGTATTGATGAACAATAAATCTAAATAAAAATATAGCTGCGAGCAGCGATTACGGGCCCAGGCCGGTGGCACCGCAACCCCGGTGCCTTTAGTTACCTAAAGGCACCGGGGTGAGAGTGCCGCCGGCTTTGGCCCTTCATCGCTGTTCGAAGCTATATATATATATATATATATATATATAAAAGAAACCGGCGGCACCGCCACCCCGGTGCCTTTAGGGTTATTGTGCACGTTGTGCAAAAACTTAACCCTGCTTTGACTGTCGAAAAGAAGTGTGCTGTAGAGCTTGCATCAGTGTGGGCTCTGCAAAAGTGCGCATTGAGGGCACATATCAACCACAAAGTATGCATGAGCAACCTTCAGAAACCTAAAATGAAAAATGAGACACCCTACAGACGGTCTCATGGATTTAACGGACACATGAAATAAGCACACAAGACTGAAAATCTGCCGAACGGCTCTGGTAGTTCTTCTTCAGCACTGATGATGTTGTAGGAAAAGTGCACTCTAGTTGGTCTGGATTATTCTGGATTTTTTATTTTATACAGAAATAAATTATTTATAATTCAGATGAGAATAAAGTTAGTGTTGATTAAAATGAAGGAAAACATTGATTGTATTGATCTCAAATATAGCACATTAATTTTTACCAAACATACAATCTTAATTTAATTTAAAGCAAACAATACAGTTAAAAGATATGGGTTATATGAATATTTTGGAGAGAGAAAAAAAAATTTATATATATATATATATATATATATATATATATATATATATATATATATATATACATATACATACACACACAGACACAGACAGACACACACACACACACACACACACACACAGTTTAAAAGCAAAAGATCTCTCTCTCTATCTCTCACTCTCTCTCTCTCTCTCTCTCACACACACACACAGTTCGATCGCGCCCGCGCCTCTGTCTCTCTCTCTCTCTTGCATGCACACACACAGACACACTCCATTGCAATCTTGACATCGCATCCTGTTCATTATGCTGCGTTCACACCAAACGTGAATAGAGCGAAATTTATCGCTATTTAGACTGAATAGATGATGAAGGAATATTTTGTGTAAAAGCGCCTATTTAAGCCAATCTGTCATTATACTCTTTTGTTGAAGTGTTTTCTGTGGTATTTTGGAATAATAGTGTAAAAGAATGCTTGTATTTTGAAAATAAGAGGGCTGTTCCGGTGCTCGCCCGGATGTATTGTGCTGATGGCTAAATAAAGACAAGCTCCAAGCACGTCGTTGTACGAACCTCTTTTGTTTCTTTACCAATGACATGGTGTCAGAAGTGGGCGACTTGTGAGCGGAGAAGGGAAAAGGAAAGGAACTAAGTGATCGTTTTGGCAAGAAATAGGAGACGAGTCGGCAGAGATGGCGCAATCTACACCAACTCCTACGTTCACAATACAACCACCAGAGCCATTCGATTTTACCAAGCCTCAAGAATGGGAGCGTTGGATGAGGAGATTTGAACGCTTTTGGCTCGCAAGCAATTTAAACGCAACGTCGGAAGAAAACCAGGTAAACACGTTAGTGTATTGTATGGATGATGAAGCCGAAGATGTGCTTAAGGGGCTAACGCTAACTGCAGAAGAGAGGAAGAAGTACACGGATGTTAAGGCGGGCTTTGATACATTTTTTGTGCCTAAAAAGAATGTAATATATGAAAGACCCAAGTTCAATCAGCATGTGCAGTTGCCGGGAGAAACGGTGGATTCCTTTATAACTACTCTGTATGGATTAGCAGAACATTGCAAGTATGGACAGCTACAGAATGAGCTGAAAAGTGACAGGTTGGTGGTCGGGCTAAGAAACGTCTCATTGTCAGAAAGGTTACAGCTAGACAGAGATCTAACCCTTGAAACTCCTATAGCCAAGACAAGGCAGTCTGAAGAAGTTAGACGACAGCAGTGTGATTTAAGGGGAGAAAATGGCGGCGCTAGCAAGTGTTTTAATGTGGATGCTGTGCATGCAAAAAGTTACAGAAAATCCCAATTTCCCTCAAAGCTTCAGCCATCAGCACATTTTTTTCAGCCACAAGCACAAACATCAGGCAAATATAAATCTAATGCATGGCCACAGCAAGGTTCAAAGGCCTGTTATAGATGTGGGAAAATGCCCTCACATGGAAGATTAGAATGTCCTGCTACAGATGCTGTGTGTCACAACTGTGGAAAAACGGGACATTATGGGAAAGTGTGCAGAACCAGTGTGAAATCTTTGAATGCTGTCACAACAGAAGAAGAAGAGAGTTTATTCCTGGGCGCCGTGGATGCGGAAAAAAAAGACCCGTGGACCGTGCAGCTGCGAGTGAGAGACAAAAAAGTGTGCTTTAAAATTGACACTGGTGCTGACGTTACCGCCCTGCCAGCCGAGGTGTATTATGACATTACAGGGGGACCTGATATGAAGCGCCTGGCAGTGTCGACCCGCCCATTGTTTGGGCCAGGTGGCAATGTATTATCTGTCCTAGGTGTAGCCAGAGAAACACTGTGTAGAGGCGCACAGACAGCCACAAAGGATATTTATATAGTAAAAGACCTACACACTGCACTTCTGGGAAGGCCGGCCATAGAACAGCTTCAGCTCGTGTGCAGGGTTGACAACATCACCATGGAATCGCTGAAACAACAGTATCCGAAGCTGTGTAGCGACTTGGGTCTTGTGCGGAGGCCATACTCAAATAAATTAAAGCCAGAGGCTGTGCCCTTCTCTCTTCACGCACCACGCAGAGTCCCTCTGCCGCTTATGGGAAAAGTGAAGGAGGAGATAGATCGTATGGAGGAGATGGGCGTAATCACCAAGATTGAGGAGCCGACTGATTGGTGCGCCGGGATGGTGGTGGTGCCGAAAAAAGCAGATACTGTTCGCATTTGTGTGGATTTCACAAAGATGAATGAATCCGTATGCAGAGAGAAGTTTATCCTGCCTTCTGTCGAGCACACTCTGGGCATGCTAGCTGGCGCAACAGTATTCAGCAAATTAGATGCCAATATGGGCTTTTGGCAAGTACCGTTGACAAAAGAGTCTGCCAAATACACCACCTTCATCACGCCTTTTGGGCGCTACTATTTTAACCGGCAACCCTTTGGCATAGCTTCAGCCCCCGAGCACTTTCAAAGGATGATGATGATGGAAGTGACCGGTGGTCTAGAGGGGGTACTGTGTCACATGGATGACATCCTGGTCTGGGGACAGACGCAGGTCGAGCATGATATACGGCTAAAGGTGGTGCTTGAGAAGGCACAAAAGGCCGGTATTACGGTCAACATGGACAAATGTGAGCTTGCACGCCATACAGTCAGATTCCTAGGTCATGTGATTTCGGCGGATGGAGTGAAGCCATATCCGGAGAAGACGAGAGCTGTGCAAGAGATGGACGCACCCAAAAATGTCAGCGAACTAAGGAGTTTTCTGGGCATGGTCAATCAGTTGGGCCACTTCTTGCCTAACCTGGCTGAAAAAGACAAAGTGCTAAGAGACCTGCTGTTTAAGAAGAACCACTGGTACTGGGGGACGGAGCAGCAGGCGGCCTTTGATCAGTTAAAAACAGAGCTGTCATCCACACCAGTGCTTGCACTATACAACACGAACAGTGCATTAAAGATCTCTGCTGATGCCTCTTCCTTTGGCCTGGGGGCAGTCTTGCTGCAGAAGAATGATACCAGGTGGTCACCAGTGGTGGCATATGCGTCCAGGTCAATGACCCCGACAGAGCAACGCTATGCTCAAGTAGAGAAGGAGGCATTAGCTGCAACGTGGGCTTGTGAAAGGTTCAGCTGTTTTATCCTGGGAAGACCATTCGAGCTGGAAACTGACCATAAGCCTTTGGTGAGTCTGCTGGGCGGGAAGGCTCTGGATGACCTCCCACCAAGAATCCAAAGATTGAGGATGCGATGTCCCTAGAAAAAGCCTGTGGACAGCCGACACCTTATCTCGTGTTCCTATAAGAACCGCAGAGGCATACACAGATACAAGCCTACTAGAGGACACCAACATCTATGTAGACTCTGTCATCTGCAATATTCCTGCCAGTGGAGATTATCTGAGCAGTTTACGCAAGCACCTGAGGGCAGACGGCACATGCTCTGCACTGATGAAGTACTGCACAGACGGCTGGCCTGACAAAAGCCAACTGCAGGGAGAGCTGAGACAGTACTGGCCCGAGAGAACAGTGTTGACGGTGCATGATGGACTGCTGCTGCGGGGCACAAGGCTCGTCATTCCATCTGCCTTACAAGGTGATGTGCTACAGAGACTACATGAGGGGCACCTGGGGGTGACAAAGTGCAGGGGCCTGGCCAAGCAGACGGTATGGTGGCCAGGGCTCAGCAGCCAGCTGAATGACATGGTACTGGAATGTAGAACCTGCATTCAAGAGAGAAGGAATGTCAAAGAGCCGCTGATGTCGACAGAGATGCCAGACAGGCCAAGGCAAACGGTGGGAGCAGACCTATTCATGCTAAAGGCAAGACCTACCTACTTGTAGTAGATTACTTCTCAAGGTACGTGGAAATTGCGCTGTTGTCACCCACACGGTCTACAAATGTGGTGGTGCACCTGAAATCCATTTTTTCTCGTCATGGAATTTGTGAAGTTCTTAAAAGTGACAATGGGCCCCAGTTCTCTGGTAGCCATTTTAAAGCCTTTGCAGCAGAGTATGGCTTTGTGCATATTACGAGCAGCCCCAAGTTTCCCCAGAGCAATGGGGA
Organism: Tiaroga cobitis; assembly: GCA_030578255.1. Taxonomy (NCBI): domain Eukaryota; kingdom Metazoa; phylum Chordata; class Actinopteri; order Cypriniformes; family Leuciscidae; genus Tiaroga; species Tiaroga cobitis. Next base: position 33,193,122 of record CM060596.1, read on the forward strand.
GGTGGAACGCGCGGTACAAACCGTGAAAAACCTACTAACAAAGGCATCAGACCCATATCTAGCATTGCTGGCTTACAGAGCAACCCCTCTACAGAATGGCTATAGTCCAGCGGAGCTGTTGATGGGGCGCCGCCTCCGCACTACTGTTCCTGCCCTTCCAACCCTGGTGACTCCAGTGTTGCCTGACTACAACGTGCTGGAGGCTAAAGAAAGGGAGAAGAGGGGGAACGACGCAAAATACTTCAACAAGAGACACGACGCGAGAAACCTGGAACGTTAGTCCCTGGAGAGGATGTGTGGATTGGATGCCCTGGACTGATTCACGAGTCCAGGGCACAGTGATATCTACACACAACACCCCTCGCTCGTATATCGTCCAGGTGCCTCAGGGCACGCTGAGAAGGAACCAGCATCACTTGGTGTCACTGCAGACCAACAGCATTCATAACACACACACAGTTCGATCGCGCCCGCGCCCCCTCTTTCTCTCTCTCCCTCTCACTCACTCACACACACACAAAGTTCGATCGCGCCCGCGCCCCCCCCCCCTCTCTCTCTCTCGCGCGCGCGCGCGCACACACACACACACACACACACACTCCAGCATTGCAATCTTGACATCGCAGCCTGTTCATTATGCTGCGTTCACACCAAACGCGAATAGAATCATTATACTCTTTTGTTGAAGTGTTTTCCATGAAGAATAATAGGCTATTGAACTCACAATTCAAACAATCGGCCCCAGAAAAGGCGCTAATTTTGAAATGAAACTAACGGCTGCACGGGCATTCATAACGGTGCGCGTCCACGGCGATGAGCGAGCAGAACAGAGCGAACGTTTTTTAGTTCATTCCTACTTACATAGGAATTCCCCTCGAGCGCTCTACAAGCGCCACCATTATCAATGTCCATGTGGACGTCTGTATTTAAAAGCTCTCGGTCCTCTGTCACATACCAACTATATGTATAAATAAATATAATTTTGGACACAAGAGGGCAGTATGGCCCTATGTATGAGTTGGTGTTTAACTAAACTATCACTTGAAGAGCCCCCCCCCCCCCCCTCCCCACACAGACACACACACACACACTCAAACAGAATGGCAGGGTGCATTCTCTCTGTCAGAGGGAGAGGGAGAGAAAATGGTTGAAAACATCCACATTCAAACTAAAATATCTGACTTCCTGTTGGTCGGAGCTTATGACTGTAAATTAGTAAGTTGTTCGGCTTGATCTGAACAATATACCTACCGATTTTTATGATTGTAGGTAAAACTATAAAACTAACCCCCCCACTTTTGCCAAAGGTGACGCTACTGAGTCTCTGCACCACGCCCGTTTCTGAAACTTTGCACATGTCTACTGGATAATAAATGTGATCTGTCTGTCGAGTTTCATGCAATTTCAAGCAATTTCAGGCATGCTAAGAGTCTCAAAAGCATCCAAAAAGAATATCAAAGTTGTATGCGTTGCCATGGCAACAGTATCTAAGATATCAATAAACCTTTCACAGGTCTACATTTGGCACGTGTCTACATTATGCACATAAAGTTTGAAGCAAATTGTGTAAAAATAAGAGGGTGATTTAAAAGCATTTTGAAAGTGACACACTTCCTGCTGCCAGGTGGTGGCGCTATAACTTTGACTCACAATAGTCACATCCATATGACCGGCCTCTTACAGCGAACACACTGCTGAAGTTTCATCAAGATCAGTTAATGTATAAAGAAGTTATAACACACTTCCTGTTCCCATTATTCGCCATAAATTCGTTTCCTCGCCACGGCCAAACCGTTCGAGATATCAAAAATCCCCTGGCAATTTTTCATCCTCAATGTCTTGACTTCATGCACACCGAGTTTGGAGACGAACGGGGGAATTCCCTAGGAGAAGTGTTTCAAATCCCTGAGCATGCGTTTCCAAACAACCCTAAATAGCCGACTTCCTGTTGGGCTGGCGTAAAACTTAGAGCACGAAAGTTGTTCGGCCCGATGACATCTATATGTGTAGCAAGTTTCAGATTATTTCATGCAAGCGTGTTTGATATATGGACAAGTGTTCAAACCCCGTTCCAGGGGGCGCTGTTCCGGAGTGGCGGTACTGGCGGCTTTGGCCCTTCATCGCTGCTCGCAGCTTTATATATAAATATATATATATATATATATATATGTATATATATAAACAAGCCGGTGGCTCTGCCACCCCGGTGCCTTTAGGGTTACTGTGCACGACGTGCAAAAACGTAACCCTGCTTTCACTGTCGTCCCATGGATTTAACGGACACATGAAATAAGTACACAAGACCGAAAATTCATATGAAATGTACCATTTTGGACAGGGCCTATGATCGTGAATCACAATAGCCACATATATGAGATAATTTAAATTTAGAATCATTTTTAATGTCATAGGATGTCATAGGTCAATCTGTTTTGCAGCACTTAAATGTGTAAATCCAGAAGCCCAGTATTTATCTGGAGGACTTTGCCCTTTGCCTGTCAACCTGGTTTGTCTCTGCCTTTTCTGTTCTGCCCTGTTTGCCATTGCTCACCCTGCCTGTCTTGACCTTTCTTAATAAAAAGCTGCAAATGGATCCCCCTGGTCTGACCCTGCCTCGTTACAGCACATATGCTGCATCTGCTCGCTATCTGCCGAACGGCTCTGGTAGTTCCGCTTCAGCACTGATGGTGTTGTAGGAATAGTGCGCTCTGGTTGGTCTGGGTCCTGCACACTATAGAAAAGGGTTTCAGAATTCAGTTCGGTTCTCGTCCACCCAGATTTCTAGGGGCTCTCATTGGTGGACCCGAGCAGGCTTTGGTTATGGAGCAGGAAGTACTGTCACTTCTGCAAAAGGAGCTGTAGAAGGGATTCCTCCTCCCAGCAGACAGCCATTACTTCATTGTTTCCGAAAGAGGATGAGGGAGGTTCCTGAGGTTTGCTTTCAGGTGTGAAGCATACCATTATCGGGTTCTTCCATTCGGCCTAGGTTTATTACCCCACACCTTTACAGTATGCATGGATGCAGCTCTGGCTCTTCTGAGACTCCAGGGCATTCGCGTATTATACTACATCAATGATTGGTTGATCCTAGCTCAATCTGAGTTTATGGCAGTTCGGCATTGAGATGTCGTTCTGTCTCATTTAAGGATGTTGGGTTTGCCTCTCAACGCCAAGAAGAGTGTGCTCTGAGGACCACTTTTCTAGGTGTTGCGATTCTCACAGCCGTAGTGGGGTATGTCTAGGCCAGTCACTCACTGTGAAACAGTTTCAGACTGGTGGGTCTGGTGGCAGCTGCGTCCAACGTAATTACTTTTGGCCTTCTGTACATGAGACCCCTGCAGTGGTGGCTCAGGACCAAGGGGTTTTCTCCGAGGGGAAATGTGTTTTCGCATGATCAAGGTCACGTGGCTATGCCTTCGTGCCTCGGTCATGTGGAAGAACCTTGGCTCCTCGCCCAAGCCCAGTGTTGGGGGCTTCTTGTCGACGTATATTGCTATCGACGGATGCTTCCCTCACAAGTGGGGGCGATCATGAGTGGTCGCTCGGCGAATGGCGGACAACACACTGATGGTCTCGTATATCAGAGCAAATATCCTGTTGAGGCAGGGGCTGAGGCCCAGGGATTGGAGACTTCACCCCGAGGTGGTGGAGCTTCTTAGGGAGAACTTTGGTCAAACTAAAGTCAAGTCGACCTTTCACATCGTTTGTACAACGCATTGCTCTTTTTGGTTCTCCCTCACGCATCCAGCTCCGCTTGGACTGGATGTGATGTATTAGCTGTGGTTGACGCTACACCGGTACGCATTTCCCGATATCTTTGCTCCCGGGAGTTCACTCTCATTTGGAGTTTGGATACTGTGGGCTCGGCCTCTGAGGGGGCCCGGCTCATCGAATCCGGTCTCTCGACTGAGGTCGTTGAGGCCATTCTCCAATCCAGAGCTCCTTCCACGAGAAAACTATATGCATTGAAATGAAAATTATTCTCCACCTGGTGTGGTGAACGTCATTTAGATCCTGTTAACTGCCCTGTTGGTTCAGTTCTTGATTTCTTGCAAGACCGTTTCTCTGCTAGGTTATCTCCTTCTACCCTAGAGGTTTACGTGGCGGCTATATCTGCCTACCACACCCCTGGGGGGGGTTGGGGGGGGGGTTGGGGGGGGTACTTCTATCGGGAGAGATCCTCTTTTTACTCGTTTTCTCTGTGGTACACTGAGGTTGAGACCTGCACTGCACTCTAGAGCACCGGCTTGGGATTTGGCCATTGTACTTGAGGGTTTGGCTTTGGCTCCCTTCGAGCCCATTGAAGAGGTTTCAGAGAAATTCCTCACTCTAAAAACGTTATTTCTCCTTTCTATTTCGTCTTTCAAGAGATTTGGAGATTTGCATGCCCTGTCGGTTGCTGCTCCATGTCCGGAATTTGCACCTGGTATGGTGAAGGCATTTCTCTAGACCAGGTTATATTCCTAAGGTCCCAGTTAATGTTGGGGGCCTTATAGTGCTGCAGGCCTTTTCTCCTTCACCTTTTAATACCCCAGATCAGGAACGACTGAACCTGTTATGTCCAGTTCGGACATTAGATGCCTACGTTCACAGAGCTGCCCTGTGGTGTAAGTCTGAACAATTGTTTGTCTGCTTTGGGTCACTCAAGAGAGGGTGCCCTGCATCTAAACAGGTAATGAGCAAATGGCTAGTTGAGGCTATATCATTGGCTTATGAAGCGGCCGGTCAGCCTTCACCTATGGCTGTACGGGCCCATTCTGCAAGGAGTATGGCGGCCTCTACGGCCTTAATTTCGGGTGTTTCCCTTCTTGATATCTGTAATGCGGCAGGTTGGTCCTCTCCACATACATTTGTCAGGTTTTATGACCTTGACCTCTCCACTCCAGGGGCGAGGTTGCTTGCTTCTTAGTGTGCGCAAGGACTTCACACAGAACGGGCATTTGTCACTATGGCGTAGTGGGTATGGGGTTCCCACCACGTCTCACGTTTCGGGCTTCCATTGGACTGATTTTAGATGTGCTTCACGACGTAATCACGCAGAGCGTTCCCACCGCGTCTCAAACGCAGCGTCTCGTTCCCTCTCAGGGAACCAGGGTTACATACGTAACCTGAGACGTTTTTTTTCTTGTCCAGTGATAAAAAGATTCTGGCAAGATGTCATGAATTGGCAGGACATAAAAATGGAGAGAATTTTTAAAATTGAAGTTAGAGCAAAATCTTTTTGGTAACGAAAACCTTCCGAAGGAACTTTTTAGAATTTACAATATCATAACAATTATGGGTGAATACCATATTCATAAATGTAAATCGCAGAACAAAAATCCATCCATAATGGTGTTTAAAATTGAACTGAGGGAATACTTTGCTTCTTTAAACTTCTGAAAGACTCAAGTGATAACATTTACTCTTTATGTGAAGATGTCTCAAAATATTTGTCATTATAATTTGTACGGCTTTCATGTAACTTTATTTTAAGAATATATGAAGACTGAGGACAATATATGTATGTGAATAACTTTGACATGCCTTATGGACTGAAGTGCCTTTGCTTCATTTATTTTATATTTATTTGTATTTATTTTCTTTATCGAATTTTGTTCTATTTAACCGTGTTTAACTATGTTCTGCACACGAGTCTCCCAACGTGAGAAGAGAGTATATGAGACACCTTATGTCACTTTGAGTGATTTATGGCCCCTCATAAAGCCCCGCCCCCTTCACATTTATGGACTGTATGTCAGCGTGGGAATTTTCCCACGCTAGCCCCTCCCCTTCTTACCCCTTATGGGTTGAACAAGCCACCCCCACCCCTCTTCCCATTTATGGACTGTACTCCAGCAGCCCCTCCCCTTCTTACCCCTTATGGGCTGAACACCTGTATCGTGGGAGAGTCCCCACGACCAGATGGTCTAAAGATAGTAGATATGTATTATTTGTGTTTTTTGGTTTGTTTCAATGTAAAAATGTTTTTAAAATGGTAAAAAAAAAAAAAAAAACATTCAATATATTTTCATCTTTTTTTAAAGAAAATGGTACAGAGAAAAGGACAGAGTCAGAGGTAAGATCAGTGTTCTTTTTATTAAAAGAGAAAATTTCTTCTTATCACATTTGAAGTTGTACTTTTCACAAGCACATGATGTTTAAAACTATTAAAAATATTGTATATAAAGTTTCAAATACAATATTGTTGTATTAGTAAAATAATGTCTTTAGTGTTCATAAATTTGTATAATGTTAAAAACATCAAAGAAAAAAAGTTTAAATTGCATTTTCTTAATGTGTTAAAACGTTAAAAAAGTCAAAGATCAGTCATTTACAGAAAAGTAAAAACAAGGTAAGAGAGTTTTTCATTACAGAAAAAGATCTATTTCTAAACCATTATTTAAAAAAACTGCGTTTTGAAGAGAGAAGAACAAAAGAACAAAAAAGATCAAAAAACTTTGACGTGTAGAGCATGCTGACACACGTCCGTTCAGCTCGGTGTCAAATACAGCAATGACCGACTGAAAGATAGCGTAGAGCCACACGCAGACTCCTCCCATGATTCACTTGTGATTGTACGCTACGGCAGACCCCAAGACTCCCGAGAGATGCCTTGATGAAGCTATGATGGATAACTTTAGCTCCGCGAAAATTACAAGGACCGTGCTTAACAAAATTTCTCCATGAACCAACGGAGCATGTGGAATATATTTTTTATTTGTGAAGTCAGATTGACCAATGTGGATATAACGATAGGAGATTTACATGGAATACAACAGAGGACCCTCGATTTGGTTTTCACAGAGCGAGATATTGGATTTTATTTTTTACCACGTTATGGAGAGGCTTGAAAAGACAGAGGAGACGGATTAACAAATGGGGAAGATACCGACTGCTCGCGGACCACGTTAATAAATACTCGCGTATTAATTAAATGTTTTTAATAAAAAATAACTAATAATAAATATTTGCAGTGAATCTGAGAGGGTGAAAAGTGGATGACTATGCCTAGACATTAAATTGTTTTAACCGGACATCGTGTACGTGTATGTGTACAGCATTTAATTAACATTACTCCGAAGCAGAAAAGTTAAAAGTGAACAACATGGTCCTTCGAAACGGACAAACATGCCCGTACATGTTCCCTGAGACACAGTCGAAGTCTACACGACATGCATAACATTGCATACTGTACAGATAAATAACATCACGCGACAGCTAGGTGATATATAAAGTGCAAACATAATTAACAATGTAAACATTTAGACGGAATGCCTCGCGATCTAAATTCTCTCTTATGAATATATTACACAATAAAATATGCAAATGTGTTTACAAATAGTTGTACGCACACACATTATCCTTAGTTGACAACACTTGATTTTAACTATTATTTACAAAGAACAAGCACATCTGCACATTCTCTCTCCATTAGATGTTTTCTTCTTCTTCTTCTTCTTCTTCTTCTTCTTCTTCTTCTATTAGAGGGCCTTTCTCAATATGTGTTCTTGTCTGTACTTGTGTCCTTGTGTTCTTGTGAAACGTCATCTTTTGTGGCCCAAGTACTGTCCCAATACACAAGTTTGCATTTTGGCAAGAATGGTTAAAAATCCCGGATGTGTTCTTGACACGCCCATTTTACCGAGGATGCATCGGTTGGTAACTTGTGTGAACTTGACAGCAGAAATATCCCAGCATTCAGTTCGGCATTCGAGGAAGGAGAGGCAGGTCAATACAGTAATTCGTTTTTCTACAATTTCGTACGCTATTTCATCACTAAATTCACTTCTGAGAACATTTGATGTGAGAAATCAACTGTGTAGATTTCAAATATTGGCATTTTTACGAAAATCTATGGCGAATCGAAAATGTGCTCAAACGTTTTCGGAAGTGAGAATCTCCATAAGCGCCTGCGGGTGATAAGTTAGATAGCGAGCCAACCGGCCAGTCTGCTCACAGACTCGTTTTACCCCACAGTCAAGAGACCATTGCAGCCTGGCTGTTATCGTCAATAATTCTCGTTATGTTTGGGTACTGCAGACGGTGTCTGTGCGGGGTTATTATTGCGCAATACCAGCAAGAACACAGCGTCTCAAACGGTCAGCAGCGTTCTGTGTTCTCGTCACCTTGTGAGTTCATTCTTCCAAGAACAACTAGCAAGAGCCTTCTCCCCAAGAACACAAGTCCGTTCTTTGCATTCTTAGGCTGCGTTCCAAACCCCATGCTTCCCTACTATTTAGTGTGGGAAAAAGAGTAGGCGAGCGAAAAAGTATGTATGAATCCAAAAGAGTAGGTGAGAATTACCTGGGTGACGTACTAATTATCGCGAGATTCGGACTTAAGTGCGTTCGAATATGCCTACTTTCCTACTATATAGTAGGCGAAAACAGTACGTGAAGGAAGCAGTACGTTCGAAACTTCAGTATTCATTAAAAGAGTAGGCGAGCAGTTCCCGGATGGCTTACTGCTTGTGCCCAGATTTTTGAGTGCTCGTCCGATGGATACTCTTCTATCCCAGGAGGCCACGCGAGAGGATACGTCATTATCAAACGTCACGGAGATCAGCGACGCGGGTTTTTTCAAATGTGAGTAAACACGGTTCCTTGTGTCGTATGTGTTAAACTACTAAAGAGTAAACGTTTTAACTGTTCAAGGTGTAAAGGAGTTAGACAGTATAGTATAGTTGTGATTTTGCTGTAAAAACTTGTTTTATTATGTATAGCTAACAGGGGAGCTCCAGTAAGCACACGTAACGTTATAAGTTACGTCTCTAAACTGAATTTAAATAACCATATACATCTTAAACACGCTTATTTAAAATGTCTATTTACATCTGAAAGAAAAATATTGTATAAGTATTGCAGATGAGCACATCCCAACATGAATAAGACATCTGAGCGATGAATATGTGCTATTATGTAGGATAATTCACTGTTGTCAACACTGTTTACATTAGACAAATGTGCTATAAATAAGGTAAATAAACAAATCTATAAAGTAACTAAACATGTTATATATTTTATTTGTCCCTTATTACTGTTGATAAATTGAGGAACATTTAAGTTGGATAAAAAGTGAGTTAACACATCAGCTACAACCTCAGCATGTAAATTTATGAGCTCATAAATCACAGAGCTAACGTTAATGTGAATCGTGTCTGTATGTTACAGGGACAGAAGAACACGCGTGTGTTTATCCGGTGGAGAGAGGCTCATGATGCTGAATGCTGTCATCAAAGGCTTTGAGTGAGTATACTACAGAAATGGATAACAACATCTATTAAATCTTAAGTTGTAGTTTATTTGAATTATTGTAATTTCATGAAGAAATTACAGCACTTTTCTGATTCTTGATTTCTGTGCATTTGCTGCAGAGCTTTTGTGGTGGAGCAGGACCTGCAAGGAAAGATGGCAGCATTTGTTGGGAAAAAAAGGTTTTAGGGATTTTACACCTGCCCTTATGAGACCCTCCATCACTCCATCTGCCCTTACGAGCCCCTCCATCACTCCACCTGCCCTTATGAGACCCTCCATCACTCCACCTGCCCTTATGAGACCCTGTTCTAGGTTGTGCTGTTGAGTTACTGATGTTATGAAGTGCTAGTGCACCTGTCACTCATATAATTTAAAATTATTACATACAAGATCATGGAAAGATACCATAGTTGTATCTAACAATGAACAATCATGATGACAAAACAGAAAACATAAAGATCATTGGTTTGTGTACATCATAATATGATATTTATACACAGGAAAAAAGAACAATAACAAGGCTAAATATCTTTAAATAGTTCTTCATAATACATTAAACAAAAATTGTTGTTATAAGTCTGAGGGATGAAACGAGAGGTTTCATCAAGAAAAATAGGAAAACTTAAAGGAGAAACTTTTTAAGTATAAAATAAAGAAATTAACAACATATTCAAGAGATGACGATTTGGGGGTTTCTTAATAAATAAATATATCGTTATAGCCTAAGAATAAAACTGGGTCACAATAGTAGCCTAGGGTTTAAAATATAACTTAAATCAACTATTCACAAAATAAATGGGCAGCTGTTTCTTCAACAATACTACCACAAAATGAGCAAGTTTCATCAATATCAATATATTTACAGATAGATCAGATGAATTAAACGTGTCGTTCATATATTTTAATTGTTGTCGCGCTTGTGATAACGCGTCGTAGGTCACATGATAACGTCAACATAGCAGATGTCCGGATCGCATTCATACTCAACGAGATTTGGCTATAAAGTACCTACTCTTTTCGAGCTCGTTAAGTAAGTACTTATTGAAATTAAGTACCTACTCATTGAGTATGCGATTTGGAATGCAGCCTTGGTTTTAAGAAACACCCAGAGTTTTTTGGCGGTTGGCACACAATGAAATGGTGCATTACTCCCACCAACTGGTATGGAGTGTGGAACTGAATGACTGCTATAGGCTTTATGCCGAGCGTCACGTGACCAAACCGGAAAACGGGTCTCATTGCATCCGCTTGTCAGAGAAAGTGTTAACGGCCGTAAGAACTAACTACGATATCTATAGATTTTTAAGGTAATCAGCTAACCTACTAAGTTCACTTTGTTATTGGTGTTTTATGCTATTTAAATATCTAAACGTTAGTGTGAAGAAGAAAAATTAAAAAAACTTTTAAATATCAATCTGCACATGCGAGGGACATTGGTTATGCTCATTTTTGCTTGCTCCTTTTAAGTTATCTTGAGTAAAACCGCAAAAAATTTCATGAAGCACATACAAAAGACCTGAATCGGAAGCGATGTGATCTGTTTTCCGGCTTGGTCACGTGACGCTCGGCATAAAGCCTATTACTTACTTAAAAAAAAAAAATTTCAAAAAAAAAATTTAATCCTCTCAATCATATTAATTATTCTAAAATAATGAAAAACAATTCCATAACACTTTTCTTTAGAATTTTTCCTAAGAATTTCTACTAAATCAAACCGTACTCTTTCCTTTTTCAAATTTTGGATCATTTCCCTCCTTTTTCCCTCATATTTTTTACAGTGTATCATGACATGTTCTATTGTCTCTTGTTGTTCACAGTATTCACATCTGCCGGTGTTATGTTTACCTATTTTAAATAAAGTGCTGTTTAGTCCTGTATGTCCAAATCTAAGTCTAGATATAATTGTCTCATCTCTCCTTTTCCTTCCTGTACATCTCATTTCCCCCACTTTCTTCTGAATTTTGTAAAACCATCGTCCTTTTCTCTCTTCTTCCCATTGCTTTTGCCACCTTTTCTTCAAACTCTGTTTAATAATGCTCTTCATTTCCATCTTACTGATGTTAACTTCTACATCGATGTCTTCTCTTTTTGTGGCCTCCTTTGCAGCCTTATCTGCCTTTTTGTTTCCTTTAATTCCAATATGTGCTGGTACCCACACAAATATAACTGTAATCAGTGGTGGACGAAGTACACGTACCATGTACTTGAGTAAAAGTAAAGATACTCAAGGTAAAATATTACTCAAGTAAAAGTAGAAGTGCTGCCTTTAAGCATTCACTTGAGTAAAAGTACAAAAGTATTTGCCTTCAAATGTACTTAAGTATCCAAGTACTTTGATTTTTTTATGGCTATAATGTCCTATTATAATTTGTCAAAAGACTCTTGCTTAACTCAGTCTAAGTGAAGAGTAATGTCACTCTTGGCACACCACACCAACATACATATATATATATATATATATATACATATATATATATATATATATATATATATATATATATATATATATATATATATATATATATTTGAATTGAATTAATTTTTTGTGTGTTTAATTTTGGAGGGAAGGGGACTTTTCCCATAAGGTATAATACATTTACAGTATTTACTGTATATATTTTTCTCCAGCGCCTATGGTCATAATTATTAACATCTTAATGTTATGATGATACATTCACATAAACCTGCACAACACCATTAAATATATATATATATATATACACACACATAGTTCTACACACACATATATTCACACACGCGTGCGTGCACATACACACACATACATATATATATATATATATATATATATATTCTATATTCTATGTTATGGGAGCAGCCAATTTCCCTCCAAAATTAAACACAAAAACGTATTAATGCAGTGTTTCTGCTAGGCTACTCCCCAGAAAAAAAAAAGCTATTATATGCAAGTCATTTTAGTGGCAACGTAAGCAATGTACATTATGCGTCAATACTTACCGATAATTGCTGCTGCTCTCTGTCCTGCTTAAAATCCTTGTTAACACGATTTGTTTTGAAGTATTGAGAGCTACACGAATAACGTGACCGCGCGGTGGCGAGATCACTGTCACAAAAACCTTCTATGTTCGCAACTCTTATATTTAACGGCTCTGGTTTGCGCTTAGTAGATGCTGTCAAGGCAAGTTCAAAACAAAGCTGTACTGTGATTGGTGGCTCGTTTGACCAGTTACGTTTTTATCCACTCATAAATAAAAACGAACGACTGATTTTGAAAATGTAGTAGAGTAAAAAGTAAAATATTTGACGTTGAAATGTAGTGGAGTTAAAGTAAAAGTCTCCCAAAATTTAAATACTTGAGTAAAGTACAGATACGCAAAAAAGCTACTTAAGTACAGTAACGAATTACATTTACTCGTTACTGTCCACCACTGACTGTAATACCCATCATTTGAATTCTATATAATGCTTGATGAATTTCTATCAATATATAGGCTCTACTATCTGAATGACTGCTCTGTAAACTGACTAATGATGATGCAGAATCTGAACAAACAATAGTTCTCAATGGTCTTACTTCCTCTATCCACTGTACTGCTAACAGAATTGCTAACATTTCTCCTGTATATACTGATACATTATCACTTATCCTCTTCGCTATTGAAAATGAAACTCTGGAACAAAAAAAGCTACTCCTACACTATTATCTGAACTCTTTGATGCATCTGTGTAAATCTGAATATAACTATAATAATTATCAATATATTCCTGTACAGTATACGAGTCAAAAATTAACCCCATGTCTTTGTTCTTCTTTCCTAATAATACTAGATCTACTTTTACTTCTGGTAATATCCAAGGTGGTACTATTGGTAATGGTACTGTTGGACTGATTTTTAATTCTGTTAATTTTAACTCTGTTGCTTTTTGTATAACTGTCCACCCAAAGCTTTTTGTCTCCCTCTTCTCCTTTTCACAACAAGATTTTAAAGTGATTTGTGCTGGGTGATCTTCATTATGGCCCTTTATATTAACCCAATAATTCAAAGATAGCTGCATTCGTCTCAACTCGAGTGGCATTTCTCCCATTTCCACCTGCAGTGCTGCCGTTGGAGTTGATTTAAATGCCCCTGTACATAATCTCAAAGCCTGAAACTGAATGGTATCTCATTTTTTAAGAGATGTGCTTGATGCCGATCCATACACCACACATCCATAATCTAATACTGATCTAATTAATCCACAATAAATTGCCTTCAGTGCTGTTCTATCAGCTCCCCAATCACTTCCCACCAAACACCTCATAACATTTAACACCTTCCCACATGTAATAACTGGGACCAGACGTGCTTAACAGAACTGTATAACTTTACTCTGTCATTCTCGTTAACATAACCACACGCGACAGTATACAGTCACTTCTCACTTCCCGCAATACACAAAAGACTCTCTTAAAGTGACAGCATAACATAAACTAGAACCTTCCTTAAAGGTACCATAACCCATTATCATAACATCTCTCCCCCCTAAGAATCAATGTTACCAACCCTTAACAGCCCAATCAAAACGTCTCTTTTTCTTTTTTCTTCTTCAGTATCCCCATACAGACTATTTAACAATTAACCCTACTATAACCTAAAGATTAAGCCTATTAGGTGCTTTCTTTTGGCGTCCTGATCTCCTTAAAGTCTCTGAAGTTTCCTCAGGGACGGTTGGTACACTTCCTGGAGGCACAAGTGCCCCCTGTGGCACAGAGACAGCTGTTACTTCAGAGTTCTCTCGTTTTTCAGCCCTTTCCACTTGATCCTCACACTCCTGCTGCTCCTCCACATGACGGCTCCTCACATGATCCTGATGGCGACGGACATCACGTCCATCTGACAGCCTCACTACACATGAGCGGGGACAACTTTTTTCCAAAACGGCTCCCGGCAACCAGCGCTGACCTCTGGCAAAATTCCTGACAAAGACCGTCTCACCTTCCCCGAAGCACCGTTCTCTTGCATGCTTGTCATGCCGAGCTTTCTGCTTTTCTTGCTGGATTCTCACTTTCTCCCCAACATCAGGATGCAGCAAATCTAGGTGAGATTTCGGTTTCCGACCCAGCAACATCTCTGCAGGCGCCAGGCCTGTAGTAGTCTGCGGTGTAATCCGATATTGGAACAGAAAACGAGAGATGTTAGTTTCAACATTTTCCCCTGACATCTTCTTTAAACCGGTTTTCAACGTCTGCACCGCTCTCTCGGCCAGCCCGTTCGATGCCGGATGGAAAGGTGCTGTACGAATGTGTCTAATTCCATTCCTCTTGACAAATTCTTGAAACAGCTCTCCTGTAAAGGTCGGTCCATTATCAGTTACCACCACATCCGGCAGTCCGTGTATTGAAAACACTTGGCGCAGTGCGTCAATTGTCACGGCAGCTGTAATGTTTTTCAAAATGTGTGCTTCCAGCCATTTGGTGCGAGCATCCATCATGACCAAAAACATACGCCCCATGAAAGGACCCGCAAAATCCATGTGCAACCTGGACCAAGGCCTGTTAGGCCACTCCCAGGGCTGAAGGGAAACGGGTGGGGGCATTTTCTGGTTTTCCTGGCACTCCCTGCAGCGTTGGACCTTATTTTCGATATCCTGATCCATATTTGGCCACCAGGCATAGGCCCTCGCTAAACTCTTCATGCGTGAAACCCCAGGATGGGCTATGTGGACCTCCTGTAAGACTCTGGCTTGCCCTGGCAGAGGCACCACCACTCTTGAACCCCATAAGATGCAACCATCCTGAACTGAGAGCTCATTTTTCCTTTTCTCAAAAGGTTTCAACTTCGCGTCCGCAACAATGGATGGCCAACCCTGTAGCACAAATCTTTTGACTTTTGACAAGACCTTGTCCCTTTCTGTCCAAGCTTTGATCTGCTTCACACTCACTGGTGAGTCACTCAACTTTTCCAGCAGGAAAACAGTTTCAGGAGGCAGAGGAGTGGACACAGGGGTGTCTGGAAGTGACAATCGGCTCAATGCATCCGCATTGGCATTCTCCTTCCCCGCTCTGTACACTATACGATATTGATAGGCAGACAATGTCAGTGCCCACCTCTGGATACGAGCTGACGCCATGGAAGGGACACTCTTATGCTCACTGAACAGGCTCATCAACGGCTTATGGTCCGTGAAAACTGTGAAGGAACGGCCATAGATATATTGGTGAAAACGCTTCACAGCAAATACCACGGCCAAGCCCTCTTTGTCTAGTTGAGAATAACCCTTCTCTGCTTTTGTAAGCGTCCTTGATGCAAATGCAATGGGTTTCTCTGAGCCTTCCTCCATTATGTGTGACAGAACGGCCCCAATGCCATATGGAGAGGCATCACACGACACTGTAAGCTCCTTCTCAGGGTCAAAATGGACTAACACACTGGCTGACTGCAGCAGATTTTTAACTTTGGTGAAAGCAGCCTCCTGCTCTCCTCCCCACTTCCACTGGCAATCCTGATGTAACAGCCTGTACAACGGGGCCAGCACAGTTGATAGCTCCGGCAAGAACTTCCCGTAATAAGTTACCATCCCCAGGAATGACTTAAGCTCTGATACATTTCCCGGCTTGCGGGCCTCCTTGATGGCCCTGACTTTTTCTGCCACTGGAAAGAGGCCATGGGCTGATATTCGATGACCCAGGTAGGTTACACTCTCGGCCTGGAATGTACACTTGCATTTTTTTAGCCGCAGCCCTGCCTCTTACATCCTCTTGAGCACCTGGTCGAGGTTACTGAGATGCTCCTCTTCTCTCTTCCCTGTGACCAGAATGTCATCAAGGTATACTGCCACGTTTGGAATTCCCTGCAACAGGTTTTCCATTGTTCTTTGAAAAATGGCCCGGCTAGACGCCACCCCAAACACCAGCCTGTTATATTTAAACAGCCCTTTGTGAGTGTTGATCGTGACGTATCGCTTTGACTCCTCATCCAGCAACAATTGTTGATAGGCATGACTCATATCAAGCTTCGTGAAGGTTTTGCCTCCCGCCAGCATTGAGAACAAATCTTCCACTCTTGGGATAGGGTATGTCTCCACCCTCGCTGCCTGATTGATTGTCAGCTTATAGTCTCCACAAATGCGGACTGTACCATCCTCTTTTAGCACGGGAACGATTGGAGCTGCCCAGTTTGAAAATTTGATTGGCTCAATGATACCCAGCTGCTGAAGCCTCTCAAGCTCCTTTTCCACTTTATGCTTCATTGCATATGGGACAGACCGAGGTTTAAAGAAGTGAGGTGTAGCATTGGGCTCCACGCAAAGTTTCACCGTGGTGCCCCTTAGGGTGCCCAGCTCATCCTTAAACACCTCTGGATACCTAGCAACCACATCCCCAGCAAACAATAGCAAACAAAACCCTTTTATGAGTCTTATCTCTCCCCAGTTTAACTGAATTTTACTAAGCCAATCACGCCCCAACAGGCTCGGGCCTGTTCCCTTGACAACGAGCAAGCGAGCTTCAGCCGCCTGGCTGCCATAGGCAATGATCACTTCCATCGCACCCATTACTGGAATCATCTCTCATGTATATGTTCTCAATTTAATGGAAGACTCACACAATGCTGGTATCTGCTCATCAGTCCATAACTTCCCATATGTCTCCTCACTGATGATTGATGCAGAAGCTCCCGTGTCAATCTCCATCTTAAGGTTTGCTCCATTAATTTGAATTGTTGCATAAAGAGGGTCTGAACGAGTTTCACTCAAGTTAAACATTGAATAGGGACATGTCTCCTCTTGTTCAGTCTCTGCTATCTGATGTGTCTTTCCATCCGCTCTTTGAATTTTTTCACAATTATGGCACACAGTGTCTTTGAATTTACAAACATTTGCAAAGTGAGCTCCCCCACATCTGTAACATTCCACTGATTTCACTTTAACAGCCTTAGACACATGAAACACATCACTCTGAGCACTGCTACTTGCTTTCTGAATATCCTTTGCATGTAGTGCTGCCGACTCCATACCTTGTGCGATTTCCATTGCTTTTGTACACGGGAGTGTCGCTTCCCCCAGCAGCCTGCGCTGAATCACGTCATCATTAATTCCGCACACGAGGCGTTCACGCAGCATGTCCTCCAGCACAGTACCGAACTCACAATGTTTCGACAGCTGACGCAGCTCAGCCACAAACTTTGAAATAGATTCTCCAGTCTTACGAAAATGGCTGTGGAACTTAAAACGTTGCACAATCACTGAAGGTCTAGGGCTGTGGTGGTTCTGGACCAGGTCAATTAAATCTTTGTAAGCTAACTCTCCCGGCTTTCGCGGTGTTGCCAAGTTCCTCATGAGCTTATACGTCTTTGCTGCGCACACACTTAACAAGATCTTCCTCCGTGATCTCGTTCGCGGCGAAGAAATGCTCCAGACGCTCTGTATACTCGAGCCAGTCACCATTTTCTTCCACAAATTCCCCCCCTGTGCTGAACATCGCCATTTTGTCAATATAATCCGTTCAAGCAGGGCTTCCTCACTCGTGCCAACCCCTACAATTCGTTAGCAGAAGTGCGTCGTTTATCCTCGTCGCCAAATATGTAATAACTGGGACCAGACGTGCTTAACAGAACTGTATAACTTTACTCTGTCATTCTCGTTAACATAACCACACGCGACAGTATACAGTCACTTCTCACTTCCCGCAATACACAAAAGACTCTCTTAAAGTGACAGCATAACATAAACTAGAACCTTCCTTAAAAGTACCATAACCCATTATCATAACACTACATTTTTCAATTACTTTCTGGATATGTACATCCCATGTTATTCCCTCATCAAACCATATCCCCAAAAACTTAAAGCACTTCACTCTTTCCAATTCTTATATTATATAACTTTAGTTTTACCTCAGTACACATTCTTTTCTTTGTAAATAACATTATCTTTGTTTTATCTACTGAAAACTTAAACCCCCATTTATATGACCACTTGTAGCATGTAGCGCGCAACGTAACTGATGTGCTACACCTAGTAATGATATTCAATATGGGCCACTATGATCAGAAGTAAGGAACGTCTACTGGAGGGAGGAAATGATGAAGCAGGTAAGTGAATAATTGACTATCTTGTTCTATTTGTAGTTTGTTTCAATTCAAATGATTTACATGTGAACAATTAATCAATGACAGTCAGTAAATACAATAAAAATATTGTCATCAACTCTTCTATAGTTTCTTCTAGGTTGAAAGATTCAACAACTCAACAGCTTCAATTCAATGAAGTTTCATATTTTTTCACTCAATGCGTAAATAAAGTGGACACTCAAAACTCAACACTTTGTCTGTCTCTTTCACCTTAGCCAAAGTAAATTACAATAATAAAACAAAATATTACATTCGAAATGTACAAAACCCAATGTACAAAAGTGTAATTTTATATTCAATTTGATCCAAAACGAATTCAGATATAGAAGTTCTTCCAAAAATTCACTTTTCTTTTCAAAACAAAACAGTAATTGGAAATACAGAACCCAACAATTCGACTCAGTTAAACAAATGATCAAAAGACTCAATTGATCGGAGCTTGCGAATCAAATGGCTCAGTTCAGAGAGTCATGTAACCCTCTTTCGATCGGTTTGAGTTCCAAAAATAAAGTCTCTCCTTTTCAAGGGCAAAAATCAGTAAATTCGAGGAAATAGTCTTTCGTGTTCGAAAAAACAAGAAAAATCAGAATTGTCCTACCATTTGATGGTCAGAAAACACAGTTCAAAGTGGAACGGATCCATGGGCAGCTAGCTCGCCATTTGTGCGCACAGAATCATGTCACTTAATCAGACAATTCCTCTCCAGGAGATTATGTTTGGCACAAAGCAGGAATCTCTCGCAGGGGATCACATAAACAGAAACACACAAAAAAAAACCAGCCTTGCAAAAGACAAGGCAAACACAATGATTAATCTCAAATTCAACCATTCTTGTAACAAATCATATACATGTCCAAAATAACACATCAATCTAACTTCTTGACATTTATTAAACTCATCAGTGCTTATAACACAATCGCTCACATTTTATGACGCAATTAGCATTTTTTAACGTTACATGTGGTAGCTTTAGCCCACGTGCTATTCGACTCAGCTCACGCATTGCACGTGGCCAGCTCAAACTCAACTTTTATCTTTTATTCATAACTTTTATATGAATCAGATAAATATCGGAATTTTTCACTCACCAAAACGAAATAGAATCGCTATTTCACAAAAGGAAGTTTATCCACATCGCTTCACTCTCAAATCCATTCTATCTATTCTCCTCCGATATACGCTTCACTCTTCTCTCTTCAACAACACTACTTCGGGCTGATGCATCCAAAATCCAACTTTCCAGGCGCTCTTGATGTTTAATGCAAGAAGTTTCTGAAGAAACACTCCACTTTTGTCTAATCTGCACTGATCTGACTTCATCTGCTCGTTGCTGGAAACAGCGCCCGCGCAACCTGTGGCCGGGCCTCCTCAACATGCCGCCACTATTGGCTCGCCAAGGTGTCAGTCACCACAGCACAACGCACGATTGGACACATGCCTCCTCCAACTAGAATACTCTTTCCTTTAACCCTTTACTGATAACTAATGTTATCTGGGTTACACTCTCCCCGGTTTGAAGATATGCAGGTCCCTCTGCATCCTTTGGGTTGTGAAATCACTGTAGAAGGATATCCATCATGTATGTCAAGACGGGTTGCTCCATGGGAATCAGGCTCCTCAAATGATGCAGCAAAGCTGTGCTGAGCCCCTGCAGCAATGACTGTACAACTAGAGAAAGGGGGTTACTTAACCTAGGGTACTGCAGTCTTTTTGGCGGTTCACACTCTCTTTGCGAACGTCTAGGAACCTCTGCCAGGTTCTGGCCAGTTCCAACCGGGCTGTCTCGGGAATGAACTATTCCATCTTGTATCAGTGTATCATCCCTTTTATTCTCTTTGCTGAGGTTTCCAGACAAGGGCTCATCCGACTCCCTGTCCTGCTGTTCATCCTGCACAGGTATGTCACTCAACACATGCACTTCTGTAGGTTCCACAATCTGTGGACCCTTTACTCCAGGAACATCAAGCAAACTCACAACTCCAGTATCAGGTAAGTTAGGTAAGTTCCGTAAGTTCCGTTGTGACTTCTCTAAAACAGGATGCTCAGTGTCTGTACTATTTTCAGCTTTCACTTCTGGACACCTTTTTGCAGTCACTTCGCCTCCTGACTGCTCTTCGGGTCTAGAATTGGAGAGAATCCTTCTTTCAACACTTGGTAAGTATCTCGGTGCGTAGTAACTTGCAGAGTCATCTTCGGATTCAGAAGAGTTGCTTTCAGACTCTCTTGGACCAGGGTTTGCTCGAGTTCTGGGCTTGCAGGGCTTTTCCGGTCTTACTGATTCAACTCTGTCTTCCTCTTGCAGAAATCCACAGGGTAGCAGCAAATCGCGATGGAGTGTACGAAGCGGCCCATCCTTGCACTCAGGTCGAACAGTATAAACTGGTAAGTCACCAGCTCTCTTGACCACGACGTAGATTTCCTTCTCCCACTTATCCGCTAACTTATTCTTCCCTCTCAACCTGACGTTCTTCACCAGAACACGGTTGCCAACTTTAAGGGATGAAATGACCACTCGCTCGTCGAATCTCCGCTTGTTTCGCCCTGCTACTTTCGCAGCGTTATCTTTTGCTACCCTGTAGCTCTCCTCCAAACGATCCTTCAAATTCCTCACATAGCTCGAGTGAGATTTGGGTGACTCCCCGACAGGCAGACCGAAGGCCAGATCAATCGGCAGTCGGGGCTGTCTGCCGAACATCAACTCGTATGGTGAGAATCCCGTTGAGTCATTGCGGGTGCAATTATAGGCGTGGACTAACGGCTTCACAAAGTCCTTCCAGCAGGTCTTTCTTTTCTCATCCAGGGTCCCTAACATCTGGAGTAGCGTCCTGTTAAAACGCTCCACGGGGTTACCTCTGGGGTGATAAGGCGTTGTTCTCACTTTGCAGATTCCCGCTACACTGCAGAGCTCCTTGATCAACCTTGACTCAAAGTCAGGCCCCTGATCGCTGTGGAGTTTCTCCGGGAACCCGTAGTGGACGAAGAAGTTATCCCACAGGCTTTTGGCCACGGTTTGAGCCTTCTGGTTCCTGGTAGGTATCGCTACGGCATATCTGGTGAAATGATCGGTCACCACTAAGATATCCTTCGTGTTCCTCTGATCAGGTTCGAGCGAAAGAAAGTCCATGCAGACTAGCTCAAGGGGTCTGCTCGTCACTATATTAACCACAGCAGCTGCTCGCTCAGGAGGGGTTTTTCGCCTGACACAGCGATTGCAGGCCTTTATCTTCTCCTCCACGGACTTCGCCATCTTTGGCCAATAAAACCGGGACCTAGCCAGGTCCAGTGTCCTCTCAATCCCTAGATGGCCCATGTCATCGTGCAGGCTTGTTAAGGCCATTCCCCGGAGGTCTACTGGTAATGCCAGTTGGTATGACACACTTCCTCGATCCAGTCTCCTCCTATATAGTATGCCATTCTCGAACACTAACCGGTTCCACTCTCTCAGCCACAAGGCTATATTCACAGGCTCAGCCTTTACAACAGGTCTCTTCCCAGACTCCAGGTACTTGATGACTACTTTAAGCTCTGGATCAACTCTTTGTTGCTCCTTCAACTCCTCTTCAGACAGTCGGGGAAGAAGCGGAAGACCATGCCCGTTCTCATGCTGGAACTCTTGGGGTATCGCACCAAGACAAAGAGACAAAGACTCAAACACTGTAGGTTGGGAGCATGAAAAGTCAGAATCACAGCCCTGATACACTTGGTGTCTCTCACAGAGGGCTTTCACCGCTGCGGGCAGAATTGTTGGTTGTTCTGATTCTGCTAAATGGTGGAGGGTGAATTGCTTGATTCTTTCCCGCTCTTTTCGTGACACGAAATCATCCAAGGGTCTGTCATGAGGACGTCTCGAGAGTCCGTCTGCATCTTGGTTTTGCTTGCCGGCACGATATTGGATCTTGAAATTAAATGTCGACAGGCTGGACAACCACCTATAGCTGGTCGCATCGAGCTTTGCGGATATCAAGATGTAGGTAAGCGGGTTGCTGTCCGTTACTACAGTGAAGTCTACTCCGTACAGGAAATCACTGAACTTCGCAGTAACAGCCCACTTAAGCGCTAAGAACTCCAACTTGTGTGCTGGATATTTGACCTCACTTTTTGTTAGTCCTCTGCTCGCGAAAGCAACCACTCTCATTCGTCCCTCTTGCTCTTGATATAGGGCGGCCCCAAGGCCGGTGGTACTAGCATCTGTGGTAAGCAAGTAAGGAAGGCTGGGGTCGGCAAACCCAAGGACCGGGGCTGAAGTCAACTTTTCAATGATGGTGTCAAATGCTCGCTGACACTCTTGGGTCCACCGGTCCCCAAACTGTTCTTTAGGGTTCCGGTACTGCATGGTGCTCTTTGGGTCTCGCTTCTGGTTTTTTCTGCGTGGGGGGATATCCTACAGTAAGGTCGTTAAGGGGTCTGGTAATCTTGGAAAAGTCTTGGACAAACCTTCTGTAATACCCAGCGAACCCGAGAAAAGACTTGAGCTCTTTAAGGTTTCCAGGTCTTGGCCAGGTCTTAAGGGCTTCAATCTTAGCCGGATCTGTCTCGACTCCTTCTTGGGACACTATATGGCCCAAGTATCTGACCGACGTTTGAAAAAACTTGCACTTGTTAGGAGAGAGTTTCAGTCCGTATTCCCTCAGTCGCTTCAGAACTTGCTGCAGCCGAGCCTCGTGTTCTTCTAGAGTCTTAGAGAAGACTATAAGATCGTCAATGAAGACCAATACTTCTCTTCTATTAAGATCCCCCATGCATCGCTCCATGAGTCGTTGAAATGTACTTGGTGCATTTGTGACCCCTTGTGGCATACGGTTGAACTCCCAGAATCCCAAAGGGCACACAAACGCTGTTTTCTGTTTGTCAGCCTCTTCCATTTCAATCTGATAAAACCCTGATTTTAAGTCGAGGACTGAAAACCATTTGGAACCAGTTAGGACTGAGAAAGCTTCCTCCAAGTTTGGCAGAGCATACGCATCCTTAATGGTCTGGGAATTCAACTTCCTGAAGTCAATGCACAGGCGCACCTCATTGTTCTTCTTCCTCACTACTACTATCGGAGAAGCGAAGGGAGACTCCGATTCCCTGATGACACCTGCGTCTAGGAGTTCCCTGAGGTGTCTCCTTACGGCATCGACGTCTTGGGGATGGATAGGCCTAGCCCTCTGCTTGAAGGGCGTGTTGTCACTGAGGTTAATGCGATGTTTCACCTTAGCAGTGTGGCCGTAATCCAAATCATGTAGAGCGAATACATCAGGCATGGAGCTCAGCAGATCTGTTATCCTCCTCTTCCAGTCACAAGGTAGAGGGGAATCACCGAAGTCAATGGGGATCTCAGCTCTCTCAGGATTCATGTCCTTACACAAGGTCGTATGCATGGGATCCCCTCCCTCAACTACATGTTGTACAGTGTGTACTTCAGCTAGCACTGCCCCTGGAGGAATCATTAAATCAGTCCGTGTCTCATTCTTCAACACTATCGGTATCTGGACTTTACGTTTTGGTGGCAGGGAGTGCAGACAACTTGCCACCAACAGTCCACCAGGTAAGGGAGACAACGCTGACGGCTCTACTGTTGCCCAGGTCTCTGACAGTGGTCCGACGATGTGGACATACCCATCAATAACTACTGTACTTCCAGCTGAAACCACTTCAGGCATGCTTCCTTTTACCTTTACTTGTCCCAAGACACTTGTTCCCGCTCTTCGTCGTCTTACTTCCAGGACTCTTATTACAGCGTTGTACCCATGATAGCGTGAACTAAACCTGGGTATGACTCCTTGCACATTATCGGCATACAAGACATCCAGGGTATTGGTGCCAATGAGGATTTGAGGCACATGTGTCAAGTCCGGGACTACTAAGGCCAATGTTGGAACTTCTGCCTCCACTCCTAGAAACTCCCGAGGGAACTTCAGAGTCAACTCGACATATCCCAGGTAGGGAACAGCCTGTCCATTTGCTCCTTCAACTTCCAACAGATGATTCAATGGCTGCATATTATGTTGTGACAGGTGATTTTTGTAGAAAGAAAGAGGAATTGTCGTAACCTGTGAAGGGTTGGTCAAAATCCCTTGCCCCTTCAAATACATCTATAATCATAAATCCTTTTGAATGCTTATATACTTCCTTTATAAAAATCAATAATCAAATATATTCATTATCACATACTCATTTTTATATTATTTGTGCTTGTGAAATTATATTTTCTTAAATGCATATGATGGAAGTAACCAGTTTCTTTTAGGTGCATTCCAATCTTACTTTGAGATTGCACGTAGTACACGCCGGACACGAAGGCCATGTAACCCACAAGGCCGTTTGTCTCTTTCTCTGGGATCAGTAGAAAGGTTGATATAGGGCCCTAAAGGCAGCGTGGACACAGATGATCCTTCGCTGGACAGATGGTCAAGCTATATTGAGCGTTACTATCGAACTTTAATTGTTGTATTAAAATGTATTCTTTCCAGTATATTTCCTTCCTTGGGAGTAAATGCCAGTTATCTGTTTTTCTCTCAAACGAGTGAATGTTTTAGCATTATGTTTTGGTATACTTAACTGATAATAAGGAGCTCAGACTCTCTTCAGCCTTGATGGGAGCTGTTATTTGCTAGTGTCTGTTATTTGTGTGTGTGTGCGTATGACATTCTATGTAGGTTCTGGACGTTCGGACCAGACACCTCGGCGCCCTTCTCTAACCTGCGAGGCCACCACAGACCTACATCTAATGAGTGGACGACAACTATCTTTACTAATGGCGATAGGCACCCCTATCTCCTCACATGTGTTAAATTGTTTAGGCTCTTAATGTTTCTTAGCCAATGAAAATCATTCAACCTGTAAGCAATGACGTAGCTTAGACCTTGGAAATGGTATAACTGCTGTGATCTTTGTAACTGTAAGCGAGGCGGCCTACAAACTCCTGTGCGAGTCTTGAAGCTGACTTCTGCTGATGAAACTGCAAACTATCTTCAGTAAAACTTTTCTTTAATTTTTTATAATTCTGACTTCGGGTCTTCATTCTTCATATCTGGTTCTGGGTCTTTAACTGTATACCCCTTACACCTGTGATCCCGTGTCAAGCAGGCAGTTCAGCTCCTTCCCTTCGACTTTAACTTGAGCAGTGCATCTCATTCCAACTAGTCCAGCTGGTAGTTTCAAAGAGTTTCCAGTGTTAGCATGACTGTTAAACACTTGTCTGTGTTTTGGGCTTTGTTTCTTTCTCCCAGTCCCCGTCTGCCCAGCGACAGAGACCACTTTTAATTTAAAGGTACCGTGGTGGTTCCATTTTGGAGATCCCACTCAGCTTGTCTTTCTCTCAATTTACGTCTTTTCTCTTCAACTCTAGATGGATTCGGGGGATTTTCACAGCTGACCGCCAAGTGACCATCTTCCCCACAGCGAAAGCAATACCATGGACGAGGCCGGTTGGTGCTTGCTTCCATATACTTTGGCCTCGCATTACTTTCTCCATCGACTCTTCTGACATTGGATCTACTCTGATGGTCTCTCCAATGAGGGGATCTCTCAGATTGGTTCCTCTGTATGCCAGACGTAGCGACTTGGGTTTTCAGTTCCGCTATCTGACCTTTTAACTCCTGAAGTTCACTTTCTTGAGCTCGCCCTCTCACTTCTTGATTAGCAGCTGCTCAGATGGCCGCAACCTGGCTTTGGAGAGCAGCAATCTCCTTCTTCAGAGTGTTAACTTCAAACGTTTCAGGGCATTGAGCTTTACTATTCTGCTTAGGGGCTTTTTGCTTAAGAGTGGCGGGGGCTGGAGGGTCGTTAGCGTCCTCCAATGCACTACAGGGATGAGCAGACTGCTGGTGTGCTGCTGCTCGCAGTTTGAACGGGGTTGATGGGTGCTTGCTTGTACTCAAGTGCTTCCTCATTCTTTCCTCCTTTGACGTCTGCTTATCCTCAGCTGTACGGATAAGTATTGCTAGTTCAGAAAAAGGGGGTGGATCCGCCTTTCTCCTTTCGAGCTGCAGGTCGGCTATCAAGGCATTGTCCCAGCAACCACGGCAGAACTGCGGTCTCGTTCACTCTCTACAACACCACAACGTCTGATGGTAGCGCTGAGGATTACGTGCAATCTGTGGAGGTAGGTGGACGATTTTTCACCAGGGTTCTGCAGGGTACTTATGAATTTAGCTAATAATTCGTCTCCATCCTCCACCGACCCATAGACCGACTCTAGCAACCTAAGGCACTCGGACGATGGAGCGTTCAAGTTCACATGCTTGATAATATCTGAAGCAGGTGGCAACAAGCTGTCCAGAATTTTCCGTGTCTTGTGCGACTCAGGAAGGGACGGATCAGTTAACAGGTAATCAACACTCGCTCGCCAGATGTCGAAGTCAGGCTTGTTACACGGGCGGGGGCTCCTTCCAGAGAAAGCTTTTAGGCGAAATGGGGCACCTTGCGAGGACATGGGGTCACTTGTTCTCACAATGTGTTCCATCACCACCCTCTGAATTCCTGGAGGGTGCATAGCAGACATGGGAAATTTCACAGATATCGTCTCGGCAGAATCGGCATCAGCATCATTTGAACAGTGAGGCGGCGCTGCGCCTATATTCGTTTTGACTGGGTTTTCAGTCTCTACTCTCAAGAAAGAGGGTGTCTTGAATCCCTCCGACCGCGGGGAAATGCTAGTTGCACATGTCAAGAGGTTTGTCCCTAGAGGGGGATGCTCTAGCCCAAGCTCTGCTCTAGGGGGCGCATCATCTACTGTCCTCACTCCACCCATCTTGATTAGTTCTCGCTGGAGCACATCTCGCAGGCATTCTCCATTAGCATTAGCTATCTCTTGTAATCTCTCCAAGCATTCTGCTGTGGCACTCTTGGCAGTGGGGGTGAAAACACTACTCAGAGTGCGCACACGAAACACAGTGTCTGCATCAGTGGGACTTACTATGGTTAGCGGCAGCTGAGGCTCAAGGTCACACATGGCAGAGTTGTGCGTGAACTCCACTACTGCATTTTGATGAAACTCAGAGTGTGGATCATCAATTAATAAATTGCGACGTATGGAGCCGAACTTCGTAAGGTATGCTTCAAGAACTTGATCCAGTTCAGTCAGCGTTATACCACTGACAATCACTGCATTTTGCAAGTTAACGTCTTCACGTTCCAGAATGTCAATTTTGTCAAGTTCAGCATGTAGCGCGCAACGTAACTGATGTGCTACACCTAGTAATGATATTCAATATGGGCCACTATGATCAGAAGTAAGGAACGTCTACTGGAGGGAGGAAATGATGAAGCAGGTAAGTGAATAATTGACTATCTTGTTCTATTTGTAGTTTGTTTCAATTCAAATGATTTACATCATTGAACAATTAATCAATGAAAGTCAGTAAATACAATAAAAATATTGTCATCAACTCTTCTATAGTTTCTTCTAGGTTGAAAGATTCAACAACTCAACAGCTTCAATTCAATGAAGTTTCATATTTTTTCACTCAATGCGTAAATAAAGTGGACACTCAAAACTCAACACTTTGTCTGTCTCTTTCACCTTAGCCAAAGTAAATTACAATAATAAAACAAAATATTACATTCGAAATGTACAAAACCCAATGTACAAAAGTGTAATTTTATATTCAATTTGATCCAAAACAAATTCAGATATAGAAGTTCTTCCAAAAATTCACTTTTCTTTTCAAAACAAAACAGTAATTGGAAATACAGAACCCAACAATTCGACTCAGTTAAACAAATGATCAAAAGACTCAATTGATCGGAGCTTGCGAATCAAATGGCTCAGTTCAGAGAGTCATGTATCTCTCTTTCGATCGGTTTGAGTTCCAAAAATAAAGTCTCTCCTTTTCAAGGGCAAAAATCAGTAAATTCGAGGAAATAGTCTTTCGTGTTCGAAAAAACAAGAAAATCAGAATTGTCCTACCATTTGATGGTCAGACAACACAGATCCATGGGCAGCTAGCTCGCCATTTGTGCGCACACAATCATGTCACTTAATCAGACAATTCCTCTCCAGGAGATTATGTTTGGCACAAAGCAGGAATCTCTCGCAGGGGACCACATAAACAGAAACACACAACAAAAAAAACCCAGCCTTGCAAAAGACAAGGCAAACACAATGATTAATCTCA
Source organism: Tiaroga cobitis (assembly GCA_030578255.1). Lineage (NCBI taxonomy): Eukaryota > Metazoa > Chordata > Actinopteri > Cypriniformes > Leuciscidae > Tiaroga > Tiaroga cobitis. Next base: position 33,221,550 of record CM060596.1, read on the forward strand.
AATTCAACCATTCTTGTAATAAATCATATACATGACCAAAATAACACATCAATCTAACTTCTTGACATTTATTAAACTCATCAATGCTTATAACACAATCGCTCACATTTTATGACGCAATTAGCATTTTTTTAACCTTACATGTGGTAGCTTTAGCCCACGTGCTATTCGACTCAGCTCACGCATTGCACGTGGCCAGCTCAAACTCAACTTTTATCTTTTATTCATAACTTTTATATGAATCAGATTAATATCGGAATTTTTCACTCACCAAAACGAAATAGAATCGCTATTTCACAAAAGGAAGTTTATCCACATCGCTTCACTCTCAAATCCATTCGAGGTACTGCTCTTAGCTGGTTCCGATCGTATCTTAAAGATAGAACTTTCTCAGTGGGTATCGGAGATGCTGTATCATCTGTAGCACGAGTCACTTGTGGTGTCCCCCAGGGGTCTATTTTGGCCCCCATATTGTTTTCATTGTACATGTTGCCTTTGGGCTCAATTTTTAAGAAATATGGAGTGTCCTTTCACTTTTATGCAGACGACACCCAAATCTACTTACCCTTGAAACAAAATGACAAGCAAGGCCTAGAAACCTTGCGTGATTGTTTAAATGATGTTCAAGCCTGGCTGTCTTTGAATTTTCTGCATTTAAATGAGTCTAAGACTGAAGTAATTGTTTTCGGGCCCTCCGTGGGAAAGATAAATCCCAATAATAATTATGACTCTTTAAATAACTATATCAAACCTACTGTGAGAAATCTAGGAGTTATTTTTGATGCATCCCTCAAGTTTGATAAACATATTAATTCTGTGGTTAAGTCCTGTTTTTTCCACCTTAAACTTTTATCCAAAGTTAAACCTTTTTTATCTTTCAACAATCTTAAAACTGTAACTCATGCATTTGTTTTATCTCGTTTGGACTATTGTAACTCACTGTATGTTGGTTTACCTCAATCATCCATGTTGCGGCTTCAGATGGTCCAAAATGCCGCTGCCAGGTTTTTAACTGGAGCGTGTAGACAAGAACATATCAGCCCGATATTAATCTCTCTCAACTGGTTGCCAGTGCATTTTAGAGTGGAATATAAAATTTTAGTATTTGTTTTTAAGGCACTGATTGGTCAGGCTCCGTCTTATCTGTCAGACCTTGTTAACGTGAAACACTCAACAAGATGCTTGCGCTCTTCAGACAGCATCACACATCCAAAATCCAGACTGAAGTTGCGAGGTGATCGTGCCTTCTCAGTGGCTGGTCCTAGGCTATGGAACAGTCTTCCCTTATCTGTGAGATCTGCCACATCTATGTATGAATTTAAGTCCAAACTGCAGTCATATCTTTTTAACTGCGCATTTCACCCATAACCCTGGTATAAAGAATGCAAATGTAGTGTTTTATTGCTTGTTAGTTTTGTATTATTGTTGTGTCTTTATATTTTTATTCTTCCTGTATGTACAGCACAGTGGTCAACTTTTGTTGTGTTTATTTGTGCTATATAAATAAACTAAATGAAATGAAAATGAAATGAAATCTATTCTCCTCCGATATACGCTTCACTCTTCTCTCTTCAACAACACTACCTCGGGCTGATGCTTCCAAAATCCAACTTTCCAGGCGCTCTTGATGTTTAATGCAAGAAGTTTCTGAAGAAACACTCCACTTTTGTCTAATCTGCGCTGATCTGACTCTCATCTGCTCGTTGCTGGAAACAGCGCCCGCGCGACCTGTGGGCCGGCCTCCTCAACATGCCGCCACTATTGGCTCGCCAAGGTGTCAGTCACCACAGCACGACGCACGATTGGACACATGCCTCCTCCAACTAGAATACTCTTTCCTTTAACCCTTTACTGATAACTAATGTTCCCTTTCGTAGTCACTCCGAGTTAGGCGCAGCTGTCCATGGGTACACTGGGATTCCCCCGGTGGAGCGCTCTGTTGCGATGCAACTGTGTCCTCAGAGCGCCTCCTCTCGTGGCAATCCTAAGCACCCGTCCAAGGCCTGTAGATTCTCGTCATCTTTGGTGGCGAGGTCTCACAGAGCTGCAGGACAGGCGGCTGCTGCCCTGCATGCAATGAGCACCTTGCAGGTCTACCAGGCCCAGCTGCTCAGAAACATGCACGAGGGCAGGACTGACCCAGGGACGTTCGACGAACTGCGTGCCGCCACTGACATCGCTCTCCGGGCGACGAAGGTGGCCTCACGCTCCCTGGGTCAGGTGATGGCCACTAATGTGGTACAGGAGCGTCACCTCTGGCTGAACCTGGCCGATATGCGGGACGTTGAGCGGACTCGTCTGCTCGACGCCCCCATATCCCAGGCCGGCCTCTTCGGCGGAGCGGTTGAAGACTTCGCCCAGCAGTTTTCAACCTCACAGAAGCAGTCTGAGGCGATTAAACACATTCTGCCCCGACGGCCAGCTGCTGCCTCCACCCAGCCGTCGGCACAGACGCCTCAGCCTGCTCGCCGCCGAGGGCGCCCTCCTGCGGCTCCCGCCCCTCCCGCACGGCCCCAGCAGCAGCCTTCACCCGGGCCGCGTCGTGGAGGAAGCCGCAGGAAGGCGCCCCAGCCCCCTCAGGCCCCGCGCCCCGCTAAACGCCAGGCCAAGCGGCGCTCCTGAGATGGGCTGCTCAGTGATGGTGTCGGTTTTTTCCCAGGAGGCAGTTGCAGGCCCCCTCCTTCCCCCGGTGGAGGGCCGGGGGAGAATCTTTTGTTCTCCACTCCCCGCTGCTCACCCACGGGTGGGCAGCACCCTAATGTGGTTAAAGAAAGAACCGAAATGTCCATCACTGAGCACACAGAGCCGGATGACAGTGCGCGGCGCCCCCGTGCCTCGCCACTCTCGTCCTCCTCTGTCTCTGAGGGCGAGGATGACAGTGCGTGCCGTCCCCGGACCACACCACTCTCATCCCCCTCTATCGCCAGACCCCTGGCAGAGCAGACCCCCGTGGAACGCTGGTCCTTCCCTGGTCTCCTCTGTCAGGGTGCGGAGCTTGGCTGTGCACACGCTCAGGGCCGCTATGCCACCCTTGCCTGTGCCGGTCACTCCGCCTCGCTGCCCCTCCGGGGGGACGCCTGTGGCTCGGATGATTCCGCTGGATCAGTTTTTGGGGGCTTGGTTAGAGCTCCTCAATCTGTCCCGTTGGGTCGCCCGAACTGTCAGGCTCGGCTATGCGATTCAGTTCGCACGGTCTCCTCCCCGCTTCAGGGGAGTCCGCTTTACTTTGGTCGGTGGCAATGCCCCGATCATGAGAGCGGAGGTTGCTACCCTGCTGGCGAAGGGTGCAATCGAGGCTGTCCCTCCAGCCGAGATGAGGTCAGGGTTCTACAGCCCCTACTTCATTGTCCCCAAGAAAACCGGTGGGTTACGGCCAATCCTGGACTTGCACGTCCTGAACCGCTCCCTTCACAGGCTGCCGTTCAAGATGCTCACGGCCAAACGCATTTTCGAATGCGTGCGGCCACAGGATTGGTTTGCAGCGATAGACCTGAAGGACGCCTACTTTCATGTCTCCATTTTACCTCGACACAGACCGTTTCTTCGGTTTGCTTTCAAGGGGCAGGCATACCAGTACGCGGTTCTCCCATTCGGGTTGGCTCTGTCTCCTCGCGTCTTTACGAAGGTCGTCGAGGCAGCCCTTGTTCCCCTACGCGAACACGGGGTTCGCATCCTGAATTATCTCGACGACTGGCTAATATTAGCTCACTCTCGAGATTAGGTTTGCGAACACAGAGACCTTGTGCTCCGGCACCTAGCCCGTCTGGGCCTTCGGGTCAACTGGGAGAAGAGCAAACTTTGCCCCGTGCAGAGGATCTCTTTTCTCGGTATGGAGATAGACTCGGTCGCCATGTCCGCGCAGCTTACGAGCGAGCGCGCACACTCACTGCTGACCTGTCTTCGACAGTTCGAGGGCAAGAGTGCGGTCCCACTGAAACTTTTTCAGAGGCTCCTGGGGCATATGGCATCCGCAGCCGCGGCAACGCCACTCGGATTGCTTCATATGAGACCGCTTCAGCTGTGGCTTCGCGATCAAGTCCCGAGGTGGGCATGGCATCGCGGTACGCTCAGAGTTCTAATAACTCCGACCTGCCGTCAGACCTTCACCCCGTGGCGGAACCTCAGCTTTCTACGGGCTGGAGTTCCCCTAGAACGAGTTTCCAGGCATGTTGTTGTCTCCACAGATGCCTCTGCCACGGGCTGGGGCGCCATGTGCAATGGACATGCAGCCGCGGGCTCCTGGACAGGACCCCAGCGCCTCATGCATGTCAATTGCCTCGAGTTGCTGGCAGTACGCCTTGCCCTGCACCGCTTCCATGCGTTGCTCCAGGGTCAACACGTACTAGTCCGTTCAGACAATACCGTGACTGTAGCGTACATCAACCGTCAGGGTGGTCTACGCTCTCGCCGTATGTCGCAACTCGCACGCCACCTCCTCTTATGGAGTCAGAAGCACCTGAGGTCCCTTCGTGCTATTTACATTCCAGGAGTGCGGAACCTTGCAGCCGACGAGCTGTCACGGCTCCGGCCAACCTCTGGCGAATGGAGACTCCATCCCCATTCGGTCCAGCTGATATGGGACCAGTTCGGGGACGCACAGATAGATCTGTTTGCCTCCCACGACTCATCCCATTGCGCCCTGTATTACTCCCTGACCGAGGGCACGCTCGGCACGGATGCACTGGCGCACAGCTGGCCGCAGGGTCTACGCAAGTATGCGTTTCCCCCAGTGAGCCTTCTCGCACGTACTCTGTGCAAGATCAAGGAGGACGAGGAGCAGGTCATATTGGTCGCCCCATACTGGCCCACCAAGACCTGGTTCTCCGAACTGATACTCCTCGCGACAGCACCTCCTTGGCCAATTCCTCTGAGGAAGGACCTCCTTTCTCAGAGACGGGGCACCCTTTGGCACCCTCGTCCCGATCTTTGGAGACTCCACGTGTGGCTCCTGGACGGGACGAGGCAGGTTTGAATACCCTGCCACCAGCGGTGGCGGCTACCATCACTTCCGCTAGAGCATCGTCCACGAGACATGTCTATGCGTTGAAGTGGAACCTCTTCGTTAACTGGTGCTCTTCTCGCCGAGAAGACCCCAGGAGATGCTCGATCAGCGTTGTGCTTTCCTTCCTGCAAGACGGGTTGGAGCGAAGGCTGTCTCCCTCCACCCTGAAGGTGTATGTGGCCGCTATCGCCGCATATCACGAAGCAGTTGAAGGTAAGTCTCTTGGAAAACACGACCTGATCCTCAGGTTCCTGAGAGGAGCGAGGAGACTGAATCCTCCTCGCCTTCCTCTCGTTCCCTCTTGTGACCTCTCAGTGGTCTTAAGTGCCCTGCAGAGGGCTCCCTTTGAGCCTCTGCAATCAGCTGAGCTTAAGATCCTGTCAATGAAGACAGCGCTCCTGGTTGCTTTGGCCTCCATCAAGAGGGTAGGGGACCTGCACGCATTCTCCGTTGACGAAGCGTGCCTGGAGTTCGGGCCCGGTCACTCTCACGTGATCCTGAGACCCCGGCCTGGATATGTGCCCAAGGTTCCCACCACTCCCTTCCGGGACCAGGTGGTGAACCTGCAAGCGCTGCCCCGGGAGGAGGCAGACCCAGCCTTGGCACTGCTCTGTCCAGTACGCGCCCTCCGTGCTTACGTAGACAGGACGCAGTGTTTCAGGACCTCAGACCAGCTCTTTGTCTGTTATGGTGGGAAGCTGAAGGGAAAGGCTCTCTCCAAACAAAGGTTGTCTCACTGGATAGTGGACGCCATTGCTTTGGCATACCAGCAGCAAGGTCGACCATGCCCCCTTGGTGTGACCGCCCACTCCACCCGGAGTGTGGCGTCCTCTTGGGCTTTAGCGCGTGGCGCCTCGCTAACAGACATCTGCAGAGCTGCAGGCTGGGCGACACCTAACACATTCGCCAGATTCTACAATCTCCGAGTGGAGCCAGTCTCCGCCCATGTACTGTCTTTTTCAAGCTAACATGGGAGCTGTTAAGTGTCTCGCTTGCTCGCCATTCCACTCCACGGACTGGATACGTGCGATATTCCTCAGGTGAGCCTTCCTCTCTGAAGCCCTGTTGACGCTGGCGCCAGTGTCTATTGCCTGTGCGTCGGCTAGGTGCCTCCGTGTGCATGGTTCCTCCTCTGAGTAACCCCCACATGTGTATTTTCCACTGTAAGCCTCTTTGAGCATGTGTCTTTCCCTCGGCAAGTCACCTGCCACTCCTGGAGTTGAAAGTAGATGCCACCCTACGGGCTGGTCACTCCAGTGTTCCTCCATATGTAGCCCCCTTGGGCCATATGTGTATTCTTAAGTCCTCCCTATGGGTAGGCATGCTGCGGCATATCTCCCATGAGATATGCTTCCCAGTGTACCTTGGTATTCCTGTGTTAAGTAGGACTCCTTCGTCCGTGCCTATATCACGACAGGGAGGTCAGACTTCGCAGGGCACTGGAAGACAGCTGTGAAGGTGGCGTGATTACACGGGGACCCCCATTCTCCGTCATCCGACGTAACTCGGAGTGACTACGAAAGGGAACGTCTCGGTTACGGCTGTAACCCTCGTTCCCTGAGTAGGGAACGGAGACGTTACGTCTCCCTGCCACTTCCGCTGTACCGCTGGGTAGACGCCTGAGTTCAGTCTCGGCTCCTCAGCGAAGACATGATCTGCTGTTGCAGGTGTCTCTCCTTAAATACTCACATGGTGAGGCGGAGATACATTATGCAAATTCCGCAGACCCATGGCATTTCATTGCCATAGGCTCGTTTTTTAATACTCGAAGAGGATTGGCTTTCTGGCGAAACCCCCATTCTCCGTCATCCGACGTAACGTCTCCGTTCCCTACTCAGGGAACGAGGGTTACATCCGTAACCGAGACGTTATCTGGGCTACACACTCTTCTATTTTCGTAATAGCTTCCTGTAGCTTTTTAATAATAAATTTCAGATTTCTTCCCCTCTTCCAAATCGCCCCATCATCCGCAAAAAGTGAAAATCCCATCCCATTCTCTATTTCCCTGTACACATCATTTATTAATATGGAGAATAATAAAGGACTTATTATACTCCCTTGAGGTGTTCCGTTTTCAACAATATATTTCCTTGAATAACTCTCCCCTATTCTAACTTGTATCAATCTTCCTTGTAAAAAGTCCTTAATCCATCTATACATTCTTCCTTTGATACCTACTTTACATATTCTAATTAACAAACCTTCTCTCCACATCATATCGTAGGCCTTCTCTATGTCAAAGAAGACGGCCACTACACTTTCTTTGTTTACTTGTGCTTTTCTAATTTCATGCTCTAAACATACAGCTGGATCCATTGTATTTCTTCCTTTCCTAAAGCCACTTTGATATTTGGCTATATATCCGTTCTTTTCCATATAGTACGTTAACCTTACATTTATCATTTTCTCCATTATTTTGCATATGTTAGAAGTCAAAGCGATTGGTCTATAATTCCCCGGGTTTGTACAATCTTTTCCTGGTTTGCGTATTGGCACTACCACAGCCTCCTTCCAGCTCTGTGGCAGTTTTCCGTCCTCCCACACTTTATTATATAGTTCTAGTAATACCTCCTTTGAATTTTCACTGAGCTGGTTTATCATTATGTAACAAATCTGATCAATTCCTGGTGCTGACATCTTATTTTTCTGGAGAACACATTTTAGTTCTATCATTGTAAATGGTTCGTTTTCTTCTTGCTGTAATTCTTCATTCTCCCTTATTGTAGTTTCCCTCCCTCTTTTCCCTTCTTCACTAATATTATTTGAACTGTGAACAATGCTTTAGCCAGCATCTCTGCTTTCTCCTCATCTCTCACTCCTATTTTTCCTCCATCATTTAAAACTGGGTATCCATATTCTCTTTTTATCCCATTCATTCTTTTTATCATCCCCCAAACTTTACCAATTTCTGTCTCCCTTCCTACTGAGGAACAAAATTTCCTCCAATATTCTTTCTTTGCACTTTTTATGATTCTCCTTACATTTGCTTGTGACTTTTTATATTCAATAAGATTCTTAAAACAATGATTCCTTTTTAACACTTTAAAAGCTTTATTTCGTAATTGTATCGCTCTTTTACATTCCTTTGTCCACCATGGTACAATCTTACTTTTGCAATTACCTGCCCTCTTCTTTATTGATTTCTCTGCAGCCTCTACAACAACTTTACAAAAAGAAACATTTAAATTATCAACATATTTATTTCTATCAATTTTTCCCATTTCTTGATCACTAATATCCCTAAATGTATCCCACTCACCACTATTGAAAGACCATTTCTGCAATCCTACTGTATCAAATTCCTCTAGACTCAATCCTACAGCTATTATAATAGGATAATGGTCACTTCCCACTGTCGTTCCTCTAACCACTTCCCATGTGCAAATGCCTGCTAATGAATCTGACACTAATGTAAGATCTATTGCTGATTCTGTACCAGTTCTGATATTAATTCTTGTACCACTTCCATCATTTAAACACACTAAATTTGTCATCTCCATTATCTCTTCAATCACCATTCCATTAGTATCATTATAGTTATCCCATAACGTGCTATGGGCATTAAAATCTCCACAGCAAATCACCTTCCCTACTAACTGTATCATCATTTCATCCAGCAATTCTAATGACAATTTATTACATGGATTATAAAAGTTAACAACTTTGATATTTCCTTCTCTGGTCCATACTTCAATTATTAAGTATTCCAACTCTTTTCCTTTCCCAAAAACTCTATATTGCATTCCTTGTTTTATAAATATTATACATCCTCCTCCACTACCCTCCCCTCTGTCTCTACGGATGCTATCATATCCTTTAATAACAAACTCCAATTCTAATTTAAGCTATGTCTCTTGAACACATATAATTTCTGGTTTATTTTTAAAATCTTTAATAAATCCCTTAAATTCCTGACCATTCGCTATTAAGCTTCTTGCATTCCATTGTACAATAATCAGCTTGTCTTATCACCTGGGCCTCCCACTTTCCCATCCGCTTCAAGTCTTGTTTTGATTTGCTCCCAAGATACTTCTTTTATACCCAGAAACTTCTCAGCCCCCTTAACTATTATTTTAATTTTCTCTGTTTTGTGTTTAACCTGATCAGTACAATTAATCACATAGGCCACAAACAAAATAATCTTCTCAACTGTCAATTCTGTTTTTGTTTTCTCTGTTTGACCTGCATCTATTCTCGACACCTGGGCAGCAATGTCAATATCAACCCTTTCCCTTTGTCCTTGTACTTTCTTCACTGCCTCTGAATAACTTATGTTATTTACTGTTTTGATCTGCTGTATTTCCACAGCCCTTTTCCTGACTTCACATCCACCATATGTTACTCTGTGTTGGCCACCACAATTACAACATTTGAGGGCTTGAGACGAAGAACCATATAAGTCCATATTTTCAAATTTTGAATAATACATTTTTTTTTATTTGGACTCTGAATATTATATTTTATTTTTTTTTTTTACTTGAAGATAGACAACAAAAGTTTCACAATTCTAATGAGATAAGATTTTTTAGTATCAATCTTAAAAATAAAAAGTTAGAGTAATTTACATTTCTGGAATGTGGAAGAACAGTATAAGTCCAGTTAATGTGGAATAACAGTATAAGTCCAATTCATCATATCACTTAAACTACTGGAGATTTGATTCCTTTATCTTAGTTTTAATACAGTAACAGAACCTTAAAGAAAATATTAAACATTTCTTTCTTTCAATTTCTTTTATTTTTTTACCAACATAAATCACAGAACAAAAACACAGACAATACAGTACGAACAATGAACAATACATAGGCCTACTTATAGTACAGAAAATAAACGTCAGTACAAACAATAAACCGTACATACAATCAACAATACATACAAACAATAAACAACAGTAATAACTGTAAACAATACATATTTACAATACAGACATACATCATCATCATTCCTTGCTATGGTTCCATATGCTAGTTTACCATTTTATAATACATTTCATAAATCACCCCATTCATTCATTTACTAAATAAATAACTATATATTCATATTATACAACATAATATAAGGCATACAAGATAAACTACAACTACTATTATGATTATTTTTACACAATATACACAATATACACAATATAGCCCACCTTACCCTGCACATGACCTACACATACCAGGCTACTCTTCGCATTCTAATGCCCCATAAAATGCTTGGGCCTCCGCTGGCATGTAGGCTAGCATTTTCATAAGATCCCGGTGCTTCTCCTTCTTGACGGGCAGAGGGTCCTCATAAGCACGAGCATACGTGGTGGAGAACAAGGGAGCTGGAGGTGGTTGATTCTTCCTCTGTTTGGTGATCAGCCAGGTCTTCCATCCCTCGTAGAGGCTGTGGCTCCCTTTTGTGTGGACACACCATGGATCAGAAGCTGAAATCATGATTCAACAAGAAATTCAATAAAGATTCTTCTTTCACGCACATATCCCCAACACTGTTAATCTCAGAAGACCTACTCTTTTGTTTTTTACCTGTCACTTTCAACCACATCATGGATGTGATTAGCAAGCCAGGTGGACGCTTTAATGTTGCATCAGGGAGCTGCCTGAAGTCCGGACATTTCATCTCAATGACTTTGAATGGATGCTGCTGCCTGGCTCCACGGATCATCTCGGCGACATCGCTGGGGGTGTGGAGTGTGGACACCTTACGCCTCTTGTCCAGCGTGGCAAAGGAACGGTCACAGGGAAGGAAGGAGTGGCCAGACACCATGAACTTCTGCTCTATCTGACTGAAGTACCCTCTAGATACGAGCAGGGCCATGAGGTTTAGGACTCGCCAGTTGTTGTTCTGCCCACAGCATCACTATAGACGACGAGCTTCCGTTCCTTTGCCTGGACTAGGGGAGCAAAAGATTTTCTGCCCACTTCAAAAGACAGCTTGCCACCTCGTTCCATACCTCTGTGAGCGATGCCCTCATGCCAGAGGCACATTGTAGGAGGATCATCAGTGCCCATCTCCTGGATACAGAGGTTGTAGTTGGCCAGCTGCCGTTGATAGTACACGTTGGAGTGTGTCAGGTTTGCCGTGAACACTACCCCCTGCATGTCGATACAAATGACATGGCAGTCATCATTGGCTTTGGCCCACTCTGTGTCAGCCTGCAACTGGGTGTACGCTTTTTCAGCTTTCCGGTGGTGAAGCTCACTCTCGGCTGCGATCTTCAACCTTTCTCCTTCTGTTGTAGCAGCTGTTCATTTTAAAAACAGGCCGTCACATTTCGCACAAGTGTCACTTCTTGGCTGCCCAAAACTGAGGTTCTGCTGCTTGAAGATGTCCCTATAGAGCCAGAACTTTGCAGTGGATGTTGGACTGTGTTCCTTGTACAGGCGGAACATGCGGAGCAGGTTTAAATCAGGGCTCAGGTACTCCCTCTCCACATCTCCCTTCATCCGTGAGTAGTAGTTCGGTTGGCGTGGGAAGCTCAAGATATGCTCTCTTATCCCCTCTCTCACTGCAGGATGAATGCTATGAGGCCTAAAAAATAAACACCACAACTCATGAACAAGGGAAATATAATAAACTATGCTGGTCTGTTTTGCACAATTGCATTGTTTCTGTGACCATAAATGTATAATTATAAACATTCCTCTAAACTATAGGATTTTGTTTTTCACATACAGTCATTAAAGGGATACTTCAGGATTTAGCATTAAGCTTTGTATCATTAGAAAACCGAATTCTTTTTAGTATTTTCGAATTACCATGCTTTTCTCCCTCATATCCCCCTGAGATGAGAGATTTATGCATTTTTTGTCTGGAAAAAATCCTCCGATGACGCAAAAATTGTCATTGTTTACATGCACACCTTTTGTTTCAATCTAACTGAATTTATTCCGATTTGTGAATCTGAATGTAGTGTTTACATGGATGCTAAACATGTGATTGATTGATGTGTGCGTTTTAGCATTGCAATCTGGGAGTTGTTGTCTTTCATCCCCATAAATCAAAAATACATTTTCTGGCTTTTAGAAGGCTCCATTCAAAAATAATTTCACATTTCTACTACATAAATGACCCATTTTAAATACACATTAATCTTTCCAGAGCTGAAGTATCCCTTTAAGATCCACATGTTGTAATGATACAAAGAATAATCATACATTACATTTGCATAGCACTTTATCTCTGATATCGATTTCAAAGTGCAAAAATATGTTTCCTGACTGGGCAACAACAGTGAGCTGAATCCTAACCATTACGATATGTGCACACTGGCGTTATAGGGTGGCAAGGCACCCAACGCTCTATAATGCCAGCGTCCAGTGCACCATTAGACCAGGGAATGTTGTAGGTGTGACAATGGTGCAGCTTTGGCTAAATGGTGCAGCTTTCTAATGGAGACCTGACTTTAGCTACCTGCTCTGTTCCCTCAGACTGACTGCCTAGCTTTTCTTGAATAACCTTTTCAAATATAAGTAACTTTAAATAAATATGTTATGGACAATGTATCTAATTAAAATCATGCATGTAATAAAAAGTTAACAAACGGAAAAGGCTAGGCTATATAAAACTTGCCTGTAGGCGACTGTTGGTCAGTTGAAAGACTGACATAAATGTGAGTTTACAAACAGCAAGTCTTTGGCCTCCTTGTTGCACATGGTACTTGAAGGTGTACTTCCTCTTAGTAATCTCAGTGTCAGGCCCACTGGGTCGTCTGCGACTCACCTTGTGTTAGAAGTAAAAAGACATGAAGTAAAAAGACATTTACCATAGCGTAGCAGGTGAGTAAAGCCTAGTAAGTTAGCCTACCTGCTCCAAACCAGAGAGAATGATAGCCTGCTGCCTCTCATAAGAGACAGCATAAAACTCTGTGAAAAGCTGGAGTTTTCTTTGTTCTGTTAGGCTTGAACACTGCCTGGGACACGTCTCCTTGCACACCTTGCCCTTAACAAAAACAAAGTCACATTAGCGTTTTTTTTATATATATAGGTATAGAACACTAGAGCTATTAGCAGCTATTAAGGTTACTACCTATAATATATAACAGCTTAAACAATCAATGCATTTTTTTATTATTACCTTTTATTTATTTTATTTATTAAAAAATGAGTAACAAACAAATATAGCATACAATATTACAAAACAAAGTGTTGCATAAATGGTAACATGGGATCCAAAAAGTATATCAAAATATTTTAAACACGTCAATGACTTTTTATTTATTTATTTTTTACCAATTTCAGTGAAGACATAAAGCAATCAAAGTCTAATTTTCTCAGCTATCATTTCGACCCATTCATGACTTGATTCACTAAACAGTCCGAGCTGTATGAACATTAGTAACGTTAGACGCCCAGTAATATGCCCCCTGACTGTAACCAGCTAGCGCTACGTTACAAAGTAACTGGCTAGCCAGACATCAAACGCAGCTATAATGTTTCGATTCATTTATCCTCGGTTATAAGGAGTAGTAGCCTACAGCATTAATTTCGACCCATTAATGAATTGATCCGTTAAACAGAGTGAGCTATATGAATGAACTGTAGTAGACGACGCGCAGGAGCCTACACGCCCCTCTGACTGTAACAGTAAGTTAGATACTTTGCATACGGTTCTTTCACTCACCTCTTTCGGTGGACTTTTTCCTCGTTTTTGCTCTCCTCTCCGGTTCACATATGGTTTCCCAGCATCCCTCAAAGACTTCCTTGCTCTGTCCTTCCATTCATTCATGTTCGCTCTCCTTTTTTTGCCGAGGTTTTGCCTTTTAATGTCCGCAGCGGACATGAAAGCAACCGGCGTCTCCATTTTTCGTTAGTGGACATAAACGGTTTTTCCGCGTGAGACTATTTTAAAATGTAAAATACAGAGTTTTGGTCGCACGAACACACCCCCAAAGTGATTCTGTATACAAAGTGGCACACATACATTCAAGTCACATGGTTATCTCAATTTTTGTTTTTTTTGGACTTATACGGTTGTTCGTCGCATGAACACATTTATCCTGCACATTTTCCTTACATTCTTCCACTCTATGCTCACCTCTGCATTTGGGACACCTCTGCTTCCCTTTGCAAACTGCTGCTATATGCCCATACCTCTGACATTTGTAACATCGTAGCGGTGGAGGAATATACGGCCTAACTTGAAAGCTCATGCATCCTATTCTTACCCTTTCTGGAAGTGAAGACTCCTGAAATTCCAGAAGAACAGATAAGCTATCTACCCTTTCACCATTTATTGTTCTCAACAGTCTCTTTATTCTACTCACCTCGCCTCCACTAATACTGCGCTTGAGTTTCTCCAAGTCCTCATCTACAGGAATCCCTGTTATCACTCCCCTTGTTACTCTAGTCTCACCCAACACCTTTCTCTCACTAATAATTTTCTTGCAAACACTTTCAATTTGCAAGGCTCTATTTTTCTGTTCCTCCATTTTACTTATGATCAATAAGCTTCCATCTCTCAAAATCTTTGCCATTTCCACACCTCCTATTTTCTTTTTTATTTCCCTAGACACCGCTATCAGACTTAAATCAACATTCTCGTCTTCCTTTCTAAATTTGAGGATTATTTTAAAATCCTCTCTCACAACCCTTTTCCGCACAAACTCATTTCCTCCATCTGAACTGTTCTCTTCCAAACTACGTTTACTTCCTTGACTCGACATCCCCCCCAACGTTACTTCTCCTCTCCTGTATACCCCCGTTCCTTGTCTTCTCCTGTTAGCAACTTGTGTCCAGTTGCCATTTTCCATTTCCCAATCTGCCTCTTCTTCCTGATTTGCCATTCTAGTCCAGTCACAAACCAGTTTATGCCAACCGCCAAGTTCCACACGTTTCTGATCCCAGAAAACAGGGGCTTAACACGAGAATTTTCTCGAAAGTCTGTTTGTTTGTCTGCATGAGTCGATCAACTCCTCGGCGAACTCCCCTCTCCTCAATCCGACAAGCTTCGCCTAGATGTTTTCAAACTTCCCAGAAAGTTTTTGAACAGTAGCCTACAAATCATGAGCAGAGGTGGGGGTGTTTGGAAGAGTCCATTTTCAAAGGGGCTTTTTACTGTTTTATAACAAATAACATTATGTCGCAGGAGAAGTTCGCACACATGCGCACACCCCTACAATGTATTGGATGCCTGCGGTAAGATCGGGGAGTTGGTTTTAATTAAAGAAAGTTTTGTTTTTCACATATATTTGAAAAGTTCACCATCACATTTAAAAAAAAAAAAAAAAAAAAAGCTGTATAAAGTTAAAATACAAAGGTTAGTATTCGTACATTTTACTACGTTATAAGAAAATGTTAGAAAAAAGTTTTCTTCTTTTTTTAATTATGTATATTTACAGACCTAAAACCATGATGCTTCAAAGTATGGAATAGAAGTTCTCTTACGAGAGTATCTCTCGTACTGCGTAATATCTTACGCTATGGGGAAAACCTCTTTTCCACGAGATATTGAAGCCAAAAATTATTCTTAATTTTGATTTAATGTAAAACGCTGTGCGGCAGCATGCAGACATAGGCAAGACGGCTCGCGCGCCTATTAGCTGCCCTGCGGCAACAGCAGCAGCCTATCGAGAGAGGCCCCGTGGGACGTGATACCCAATGGGGGCGCTTCGTGCCTATTTCGTCACGTCCCGCCAGAATAGGCGTGGCCTTGGCCTATAAATACACTCGACAGGCTGATACAAACCGATTTTCATCTCTTCAGCGAAGCACTACTGCATCGCTGGATCCGAAATGATAAGCCGCGCTGTCTGAGTGCAAGCCTTCAGCGGGACGAGCCTTCGAGTCTGAAGCCGCTGGCTTTCACCTCGCCGCCTTCAGCCGCCGTACCTGCTACGCTTTCCGGCGTTGGTATCCTTTTACTCTGCTGAGAGTGTGTGTTCGCCGTCGCGACTCACACTCTCTCTCTCTTTACCTAAAAGAGCAGCGTCTTTTTAAAGATGCTTCGTTCCTGTGGCTCGTGCCGAGCCGCACTCAGCGACGGGGACCGCCATTTCATCTGCGTTTCCCGCCTGGGTAAGGATCATGCAGCTCTCGCGCTCGCGCTCGCGCTCGCGGAGCGAGCTATTGCCATGGTGACTCTGAGGACTCGCCTGGCATTTTTCTGCACTCCCGCCCGCTGTAGTGCCGCGCCGTAAAGCGCCGTACTCAGCGGGTCCCCGAGCCTTCTCCAGCCCGTGAAAGCTCCCCGGTTCGCCCGCCAGCTTCACCAGCTTCAATCGAGTCACTCACTGATGGACAACGGCCGCCGCGCACCGCCGCCTCCGTCATTATGATGACGAGATAGCTGCATCTGTAGAGAAGGCCAGCTGCTCTATCCTGGCGTCGGACAGTGAGGATTGGGCGAGCTCTGTGGACCTCCCCCCTTCTGCCCGTGAGTCGTCAGGGAAACGGGCCAGCATTAAAACCGCGGCTAGCTTTCTTTACGTTATAAGAAAGCTGCCCCGCCCCCCGTGGGCGTGCGTCATCGGCGAAATGAGAATAGAGAGTGTTTTTAGTCCCACCAAGGCCGGACCAATCTCCATTTCTCAAACATTTCTCAGCTCCTCTTAGTTTGAGTGGCTGAAAATATCAATATTGCAGCAGTGAGCATGTTGTATAACACGCACGCCTGCAAACAAACGGCGACACACAAAACTGTGATGACGCTCTTTATCCACTCGGGCTATTTTAAGCTTTTGTCATTTCCCCCTGTGGCTCAGTGGCGAAATCCAAAGCCTTCGCACATGAGACCCGTGTTCGATCCCAGCTCTCGCAGCAGATAAAATTTAGTCTCGCCGAGGCCAGACTTACACCGAAACTTCTCGCTCGTTCAGTTCCAAACACTGTGACTGTTCCAGTGTATTTTGCAGTAAACAAGCCGGTACCACAGCCCGCTTGCCTGCACGCAAACGGCATTTTTACGGTGACGCAGATAAATCCCAAAGTCCCAAGTGTATTTTCTGGTATTCCGGCCACGGCCGATGGTGTTATGAGTGTTGTAAGAATGCCCACGTCTCAGTGCCCATTCCCACACACAGACACAGCCTGCCACAGTTCAGGGCTAGCAGAAATGAAATCGACTGTGAATGTCGATTGTGAAAAAAAAAAAAAATGTAGTGAATGTGCCCACGACACAGTGCCCACAAACACTACTCGATGCGTGTCCCACGGTTTCTGAACAAACGAAACCAACACACATTCAGTCACCGCAAGCCGACAGGTGTTCTCAGTGCAGTGAGTGTGCCCGCTGTCCCACGCCCACATTCCCTCACAGACACGCTCAACCCCACGGGGTTTTGTCCCGCTCGCTCTCTCTCCACAATCTGTCATAGAGAAATTGAGCGCGACCAGGCTGCCCGCCGTGATCGGCGCGCCCCCCGCCTCGCACACTGTAAACACAGTGTTTATGTCTCAGCACACCGAAGCTCTGCGGCCGCCGCTATGCCGCGGCCAGAGCCCTGTTTTTATTCTGCCTCTAGCTATTCACGCAGATGCGTGGGCAAAGCTTCCCGGGGTATCAGAATGGGTGTTGAACACTATAAAAAGAGGCTATTCACTACAGTTCGCTCGACGTCCCCGCCGTTACACGGCGCGAGTCGAAAATACGGTAAACAACGAGGTATCTCATCTACTTCGAGCCGAAATAGCGAAACTACTGAGCAAAGGGGCCATAGAAACTTTATCTCAGGCTCAGAGCGAAGGGGGGCTATACAGCAGATATTTTCTGGTACCGAAAAAAGACGGGGTTCTCAGACCCATTCTAGATCTATGGCAGCTGAACAGAGCGCTTGTGAAGCGCCAGTTCAGAATGCTGACAACCAGGAAAATCCTCGCGCAAGTTCGCCAGGGAGACTGGTTTATGTCAATAGATCTGAAAGACGCCTATTTCCAAATACAAATAGCGTCACGTCACAGGCAATTCTTGAGATTCGCCTTCGAGAGCCAGGCATATCAATACACAGTCCTACCGTTTGGCCTGTCCCTAGCACCCTGTACATTTACGAAGTGCATGGACGCGGCTCTCGCACCCCTGAGACTTCAGGGCATGCGAGTCTTGAACTACTTGGACGATTGGCTGATTCTAGCTCGATCACACTCAGAGCTCATAGAACACAGAACCACATTACTCGAGCATCTCGAGAATCTGGTTCTCACAGTCAAATTGGGCGAAGAGTTCGCTGTTTCCCGGCCAGAAAATTTCTTTTCTGGGAACAGAGCTGGACTCGCTGTCTATGACAGCACGGCCGTCGCCGGAGCACGGACTGGACATTCAGCACGCCGCTAAATCCTTCCGCCGCGGCTCTATAGTCCCGCTCAAAAGGTTTCAGAAAATGCTGGGTCTCATGGCCTCAGCATCTTCGGTACTTCAGCTGGGCCTGCTTCGCATGTGCCCACTGCAGTTATGGCTGAAAGCGCGAGTTCCGCCCCGGGCGTGGACCCCTGGTCTGTTTCGCCTCAGGGTCGACATTAAATGCGTTTCGGCTCTGGAACCGTGGAAAATAGCCGACTGGTATCAGTCAGGCGTGAGTCTGGGGACTCCCTCGAGTGTGACGGTGGTGTCTACGGACGCCTCCACCTCGGGATGGGGAGCGCTGCTCGAGGAGAGACCATTCATTGGCCAGTGGTCGGAACGGGAAAAGCTTCTACACATAAACTGTCTGGAAATGCTGGCAGTCGACAACGCGCTACGGCGTTTTTGTCCCCAGATAAAAGGCCACCACTTCCTAGTCCGGTCGGACAACATGTCAGTGGTGGCATACATAAATTGCCAGGGCGGCGTCAGGTCCCGAAACCTTTACAGGCTGACGGAACGCCTCCTGGTCTGGGCTCAGCACAACCTGTTTTCACTGAAAGCAGCACATGTGCCTGGTCACCTGAATCTGGGACCAGACAGACTGTCCAGAGACAATGTCCCAGCAGGGGAATGGTCGCTGCACCCGCAGACGATCTGTTCGTGTCCCAGGAAAACGCTCACTGTCCGAACTTTTTCTCCAAGAGCAGGGATGTGCTGGCCCATGTATGGCCCCGCTGCCCCCTCTATGCTTTCACCCCCGTCTCGCTCCTGCCTCAAGTACTGGAACCAATCAGGGAAAACGGATGCCCAGTGCTGCTCGTGGCTCCACGAGAACCAGATTTGGTTCCCAGTCCTGATGTGGCTGACCAGCACTGCCCCGTGGCCTATACCGGTGAGGAGAGACCTCCTCTCTCAGACAAAGGTCTCGATTTGGCATCCTCACCCGGATTTATGGTCCCTAAACGCATGGGCCATCAACGGGTACCCGCTAACCTCCCGGAGTGAGTGCTAAACACGATCACGCAGGCTAGGGCCCCGTCTACTAGACGGCTCTACTCCTCGAAATGGTCAGTGTTCTCTACCTGGTGTCAAGCTCAGGGCTTTTCACCCGTAGACTGCGGGGTTACGGAAGTGCTCTCCTTCCTTCAGGAGCTGCTGGATAAGGGTAAAACCCCATCCACGCTCAAAGTATACGTGGCGGCCATAGCAGCATTTGCAAAACCAACGTCTGGCCAGTCACTGGGGAAAACGACCTGGTCGTACGATTCCTCAGGGGAGCTCGGAGGCTGAATCCTCCCAGACCCCCCCTCAGTCCCTGTGTGGGACCTTTCTACGGTTCTGGAAGCCATGAAAGGTGCCCCATTCGAGCCAATCCATTTGTCAGACATGAAACACCTGTCTTTCAAAACGGTATTTCTTGTGGCTCTTGCTTCAATGAAGCACGTAGGGGACTTACAAGCGCTTTCAGTAAGCGCGTCAAGTATGGAGGTTGGGCCTAATGACTCTAAAGTCATACTCAAACCAAGGCACGGGTACGTGCCCAAATCCCTCAACACACCGTTCAGGGCCCAGGTTATTTCCCTGTGCGCCCTCCCGGTGAATAATGAGGAGGCGGATGCTAATCTCCTTTGCCCCGTCAGGGCGCTGAGAGCTTATGTGTCCCGCTCGTCTGTCTTCAGACAGACCGAGCAGCTCTTTGTTTTGTTTGGCGGACGCTCCAAGGGACTGGCCGCATCAAAACAGAGCCTATCCAGATGGATAGTCGATGCCATAGCGCTGGCTTACACTTCTAAGGGCCTGCAGTGTCCTTTGGGTGTCAGAGCGCACTCCACGAGAGGTGTGGCCTCGTTGTGGGCGTGGTCTAGCAGGATTTCCTTGCAAGATATCTGTATGGCGGCAGGCCGGGCCTCGCCGTCTACATTTATAAGGTTTTATAACCTAAAAGGTTCCCGCCTTAAAGGCCAAGCTGCTGTCGGTCTAGAATTCAGTACTATCTGCCCCGCTGCGCCGGTGCAGAATGCTGAGTTTTGCTTGGGCATCGCTCACTGATCGATAGAACAGTTCCATGGGTGTTGAATGACCCGTACTTATACCCAGTTCAGGCTGAACACGTTCACCCTGTCTGCGTGAAACACTGTTAACATAACTAGCTCCTGAGGGATGCTATTTCATGGGGAATAATGCTTGTAGCCTTTCTTCTCCGACTCTCTGTGAGTCTACGGTAATTATGCACTATATGAGCCCCGGGCTACTGCCCTTGGGACTTTGGTGTCGGAACCCAGTACGCACGGCATGTTGCATTGTGTTCCCCATAGCGTAAGATATTACGCAGTACGAGAGATACTCTCGTAAGAGAACTTACTCGGTTACTAAAGTAACCTCGGTTCTCTCTAGAGAGGGAACGAGTACTGCGTATCTTGCCGTGCATACAACAGCGCTGGTTCCCTTCAGCAATGAAAACCAGTTTGTATCAGCCTGTCGAGTGTATTTATAGGCCAAGGCCACACCTATTCTGGCGGGACGTGGCGAAATGGGCGCGAAGCGCCCCCATTGGGTATCACGTCCCGCAGGGCCTCTCTCGATAGGCTGCTGCTGTTGCCGCAGGGCAGCCAATAGGCGTGCGAGCCGTCTTGCCTATGTCTGCGTGCTGCCGCACAGCGTTTTACATTAAATCAAAATTAAGGATAATTTTTGGCTTCAATATCTCGTGGAAAAGAGGTTTTCCCCATAGTGTAAGATATTACGCAGTATTCGTTCCCTCTCTAGAGAGAACCGAGGCTATGTTAGTAACCGAGTACGTTTTTGAACCATAGGCGTAGATTATGCGGGGGGCACTTTTTATACAATGTAAATTCGTCCCCCGCACATTTTCATATGGCAAGTGTGTCTACGACAAGCTGAGGTTTTCGCGGGTGTGTATACCCTACATCGAGATTTCAAATCCAAAGAGTCAAGGATAGTCTATCTACATCCGTGACTTTCACGTTCCAATGGTAATCAGTCACTCGTGCATTAGCCTACGACACGCCCATGCGCGCACCCGCGCCGAATCCATCAATTTCATAGAGTTCAAAATTGCAAAAAACTCTTCACTCCTTTTTCACGAAAAAGTCAAGCACTGTAAGTAAGTTGTCATGTAGTATCCGAATTGTGTTGCACAATGATGAATAACTCGAGATCCGCCTATTTCTCTTGTTGAATAATTAACAGGTTTTGTTGTAAATTCACTATACAAACATGCAATATTTTCAATCTATTTTACTCGTAATGCATTTTATTTTCACAGATATGTTATTAAAGCCCTTCAAATTAGAATACACATGCTAAATGTTAATGCTGAATTTGTATTTTCATGCATTAACAGCCACGATCTGCTTGAATATGGCAGCGGTGTAACGTGCACATGATGTTTATCATAATTTGGTAACACTTTACAATTAGATAAAAAAGTTTGTGGACAAACTTTAAGTTCTCTTTAAAAAGCCTAAGAAAGTTTGAAGTAGTTTTAAAAGCTTGAAGTTTGAAGGTTTTCAATGGAAAGTTGAAACTTTAATTTTAAGTAAATTTTTAAATCAGTTATTTAAGTTATTTAAGTTATTTAAGTTATTTTTAAATCAGCTTCAGTGTGATATTTAACCATATTATCATGCTTAACACTGATAATTTGAAAAATTATAATGCGATGATCAGATATCTAAATCAGAGAATATCATATGTTTGGGCAGTTGGATTATTTATTTTTAACAGTGGATTCGGGGGATGAAAGTGCACCAGATTAATGAATTTATCTTTAAAAATGTACAAAATTCTCACGGGGGGGCATGCCCCCGGACCCCCCTAGAGGCACCGAGATCCACCTACAAAAATACTGTGCCACAGCAGACTATATGATGGTCTATGAAAAATACACATTTTATTATCTTATTAAAATACATGATCACGGTTTTACCACCTTCGCCTCATTTTAAGCCAGGAAAAACCCTGCATGTGCAATATAAAGAACTGGACAACTTTCTTTCTGTTTTATTGCTTTAAAAATAAATAGCATATTAAGCTAATTAAGCAAAAACCTCAACAAAAGTCAAAAAAAAAAAAAAAGGTATTACACTTGACATTCTGTCCCCCTCACTTTTGAAATGGTGGCTACGCCCCTGTTTTGAACATTTATACGATTTTGAACATTGATAAATTTGTGTGTTGCAAAAGCAGAAATCTATTTTCTTTAAATAAAGATTTACCTTTTTATTTTCTTTAAATAAAGATTTACCTTTATTCGTGCTTTAATTTCATTAAAACAGTCTGACGACATGGATTATTTCTGTGATTAATTAATGTTGCCAGGGGTTTCCTCAAACGAGTAAAAGCGCTTTAGATGTGTGTGTGTGTGTGCGTGTGTGTGTGTGTGTGTGTGTGTGTGTGACAAACACATTGTATTTGCAGACTTTTTAAATGTATTTAACATTTTAAATGTTTACTTCTGACCAACTTACATTTAATATGAATTACCTGAGGCGTTTAACAAATGCATATAGGGAATGCATGTTGATTAGTAAGTTTCAGGCATAGTGCAAACATGCAATGTTCGAGAAAAAGCTCATATTGGTGTAATCTTTGTATTACGTAAAACGTACTCGGTTACTAACGTAACCTCGGTTCTCTCTAGAGAGGGAACGAGTACTGCGTAATATCTTACGCTATGGGGAAAACCTCTTTTCCACGAGATATTGATGCCAAAAGTTATCCTTAATTTTGATTTAATGTAAAACGCTGTGCGGCAGCATGCAGACATAGGCAAGACGGCTCGCGCGCCTATTGGCTGCCCTGCGGCAACAGCAGCAGCTTATCAAGAGAGGCCCTGCGGGACGTGATACCCAATGGGGGCACTTCGCGCCCATTTCGTCACGTCCCGCCAGAATAGGCGTGGCCTAGGCCTATAAATACACTCGACAGGCTGTTCACAGAAGCGAACCAGCGCTGTTGTGTGCACGGCAAGATACGCAGTACTCGTTCCCTCTCTAGAGAGAACCGAGGTTACGTTAGTAACTGAGTACGTTCTCTTACGAGAGTATCTCTCGTACTGCGTAATATCTTACGCAATGGGGAATAGAATGCAACACACCGTGCGTACTGGGATCAGACACCAAAGTCCCAAGGGCAGTAGCCCGGGGCTCATATAGTGCATAATCACCGTAGACTCACAGAAAGTCGGAGAAGAGAGTCTACAAGCATCATTCCCCATGAAATAGCATCCCACAGGAGCTAGTTCCCTTTCGAAGGGAACTCAACGTTATGGGGAACGCCTCAGGCGTGACAGGTGTCTGAAATCACTATCAAATCACGTCAATCACATTGACCGGCGACAGCCCGTAAATCATTAACGTGAATGATTAACGTGCCACCTGGAAGTATATAAGGGCGCCTTGCAAACATGACAAATCATCTTTTCGTCTTCAGGGACTGTTTTGTCTGTAACTACTTTGAAAATCAGGTAATTATGAAATGCTTTCAGAAGTGTGCAGACCCGTGCTTGAGGCCGGGTGACACACACGAACTGTGCATTTTTCTGTCTGGGAAGGAAGCGCGCACAGGCAGTTCTCGAGGGAACTGCCTGTACAATTGTGATCGCTCCGCTCTCGCCTGTCCCTCTTCCCGAGAGAAGAGGGTTCAGCGTCTGGATGTCACAGATGAAGCTCGCCGATCGCCTTGAGAGGGGTGTAATCCTCTCAGACGATGCGGCGGCTGACGAGGGTAAGCTGCAATTGGATGAGGTTTAAAAAAAAAAAAAAAAGGGAAAACTTAGTCCGGCAGCGAGCGCTCTCCCGGACAAACAGGAGATGGCTGATGAGGGTGGTAATAATAGGATATTTCCTGTATCTTCTCAGCCACCCTGCCCCGTGTATGCTGAGCTGGTTGGTGTTATAAAACGCACCGCGGGCAGGCTGCTGCTGCCGTGGCTGCTCGTTGGGGGAGAGCGGTTTTTCCCCGGTCATAGAACCACCAGCTCAAGTGAGCCTTTTATTTCTTCCTGATCTCATACTGAGATCGAGAGGACATGGAAGAACCCATACTCTGCCTGTATCCACCAACATCAGCGGGCTAGTCTCACTGATGTTGAGAGGATAGGAGAGCGTGGGTATGCGTCGATGGGAAAACAATCGACACTGAGAGCTCAAACCCTGCCAGTTGAATGGTAGAGCATACACGTCAGCGGGTCAGGCCGGTGTTAGCCTGCACATCATGACGGTGTTGCAGGTACACAGGCCGATCTGCTGGGGGATCTCGACCAGGGGGTGGGGCCCCTGAGGTGGTTACGGAGCTGCACCGCAAATATAGCTCTCCGGGCCACCAATCAGACTGCTGCCACAATCTGCCGGTCGATGGCGACGATACTGGCCACGGAGAGACATTTGTGGTTGAACCTGGCCAACATCGGGAAGAAAAAAAAAGGCTTTCTCCTCGATTCGGTGGTTTCGCCCTCTGAGTTTTTCGGCACCTCCGTGTTGACGGTGGTTGGAAAGTTCAGAGAGGCGAAGGCGCGCTCAGCTGTACCCAGCTCTTCCCCGACTCCCCAGGCGCTGCTTACATCAGGCCTGAGGCTGGGCTCATGGTTAGAACAATGTTCTGATGGCCCGCCTCGGCTTGGTTAGTGAGAGTGCCTCTTTCAGGTATGTAAAGGTGGTAGACCCCATGTTCATGAAGAACTGTCTGGTGAGTCTTCACTTCGCACGCCGCAGGTGAGCTGCTGGTCTTTCAAAGAGTATTTTTTGTGATTAAAAAATAATATATTTCTCTTTACAGACCTCGTTCCCTGTATAGAGTTATGGGGCCATGTCAAGGTAAAAAGGTAAGAGAACTTTTTTGGATTATCAGGGCCCTGAAGTTCCCCGTTAGGTGGCCAGAACGATAACTGTGTTAGCCTTCGGGCTATTAGCCACCTCAGGGTAGAGTAGTTGGTCTCTCTCTGATAGAATGTTTTACTTAGAGTGTTGACTGACGCTAGAGCTTCAGAAAGATCTTATGTCCGGCCCATGGGACCGTTTGACTTTTCTGAGTATTTCGCCCCTTGAGCTCGGTTGAGTTTCCATTAGGTTGAGTGTTTCTGCAGCCCTTTATATGGAATAATACAGACTATATTCTTTAGTAGGCTGTGGCTCCCAGATAGATCTATGCTTACAGGCTGGCCCTCACCAGGGCCGCCTCTGTAGCTGGCCTAGGCTGTGCCAGGGATATTAGAGGCGTTCTGCTAAAATTAGCATTTCTTCCTCTGACTCTTCACTTTGTGAATGTATGTTTCTGCATCCCTGTATAACAGCCTCCTCCCATGGGAGTCGTTAGGCCATGGCCCGCCCCCTTCTCTGCATTCTGGGGCGACTAAGAGTAATGCAGCTTGGTGCAGAGGTTGGTTTATAAGGACGTGGTAGGCCTCAATCAGGGCTCCGTGGTATTTCTCTCTTTTTTGAGCAGGGTTAGGTCGTCTTTCGCTTCACTAGAAGACGGGGGTTTGTCTGCCCAACCCTGCCGTGCAGAACTGGCATACGGATTAGGCCGCCAGTATAGGCTTTACTTACCTCGCTGAGCTACTGCTCGAGTGCTGGGTTGTAAGTGGTGGCTTTTAGGAAGCCCCCACTCCCCTAGGTTGGGCACAGATACATTTATGTCACCCCTAGAGCCGCTGGCAGGCCCGCACCCTGGTAACCTCAGGGTGAAGTGTGAGTATTCCCCTGTGATACAGGGTAGGTCTGAGCACTTCACTCCCAGTTCTGTATTTTCCTACCTCGCACCGCTATGGCTCGGGTCGAGTACGAAGTAAGCCTTCACTTCTTCCTTTGTCGAAGTTCGCTCCCCTGAAGCCAAAGCATTGCCCTGAGCTGACGCCCATGCATAGATGGTAGGCCCCTGACTTCTGGGGCCTCCGTTTAGGCAGAGTGGCGTATGTTGTACTCCCCTTGTTTTAAGGGTGCTAGCTCTCTTGCTGAGTACACTGCCGTGGGCAATGTGATTAGGCACCAGGATGCTGTAGGCACTGTGTAAACAGCTTATCTGCCAACGAAGGCTGTGCCATCAGGTAGTAGGCCTCAGCAGGCCTCCTTGTATGGGCAGCCCCCAATAGGGCGCAGTAGGCCACTTCTTGAGAGAAATGGTTGGCCTTGGTGGTTCGGGCAGTTGACTCACTGGTGGGTAGTAGGCCTTAAACAGGCCTCCTCGGAGGTGAGTCCCAACATTGTGGGACATACTTTATAGCCGCTAGCCGTACTAGGCCTCCTGTGGGTGGGCCCAATAGTTACATTGGTGCAGTATGTTTCCCAACAGTGTTCCTTTGTAGCAGAATTGACTTGCTATCAGCTAGTAGGCCCAACCAGGCCTCCCTGATAGGTGAGTCCCCAGCTGGCTGGCCTTAGCAGGCCGCCTTGGAACTGTCACCCACCTACATTGGCTGTCAGGTAGTAGGCCTCACCAGGCCTCCCTGGAGACAAGCCCAAGGACTGACAACTGGACAGTAGGCCTCTCTAGGCCTCCCTGTAGGTGACCACATACGGTTGCTATCAGGTAGTAGGCCTCACCAGGCCTCCCTGAAGGTGAGCTCCCCACATACTGTGGTCGTAAGGTAGCAGGCCTCACCGGGAAGGTGAGCTCCCCACATACTGTGGTCGTAAGGTAGCAGGCCTCACCGGGCCTCCCTGAAGGTGAGCTCCCCACATACTGTGGTTGTAAGGTAGCAGGCCTCACCAGGCCTCCCTGAAGGTGAGCTCCCTACATACTGTGGTCGTAAGGTAGCAGGCCTCACCGGGCCTCCCTGAAGGTGAGCTCCCCATATACTGTGGTTGTTAGGTAGCAGGCCTCACCGGGCCTCCCTGAAGGTGAGCTCCCCACATACTGTGGTTGTAGGGTAGCAGGCCTCACCGGGCCTCCCTGAAGGTGAGTTCCCATATACTGTGGTTATCAGGTAGTAGACCACTCTGGGCCTCCCTGAAGGTGGAGCACCCCACATACTGTGGTTATCAGGTAGTAGGCCTCACGGGCCTCCCTGAAGGCGAATTCCCACTTACGTTGGCTATCAGGTAGTAGGCCTCTCCGGGCCTCCCTGTAACGTTTCCCTAATGGTGCTGGGTTTATTAAGCTAGTGGCCTCTTGCTATCAGTTTCAGCTAGCCTTAATAGGCAGCTGCTGAAGGCGAGCTTGCGCCCTGGCTCGCTAAAGTGTTTATTCTCTGCTATTGGTTCCCTCCCGGAACTTTTCCTGCCTACAGCCTGGTTTGCCTACCAGGCAGACCTTGTGCTCCCCTCACTGAGGGTCTCTAGGAGCATGCGGCTTCCTGAGTCTGGTCAGGCGGTTGTAGGCCTCTCGAGAGGCCTCCCAATTAGATCAGCCCTTAGGCCTTCACAGGCCTCCTCAGTGTTTTGAAACACAGACACTGGGTTGATCCGTGGATCGAGTAGAGAAACTCCCCTCGCTAGCAAGGGTCATAAAGCACTATGCTGAGTCATACTCTCCGGGATATCCCGTCTCTGAGATCCGGGCCGAGTGGTTCACTGCCAGCTTCGCAGTCCCTCGGGTTGGATGCCTTACTTAAGGCTTTTGTCCAGAGGCTCTGTCTTCAGACAGACAGGATTTGGCCAGACTAAGTGTCTACGTACTGACGCCAGGTCAGGCCGTCCTGGTGGCACTTCGGGGTGGGTACATTCCCCTGAATAGTGACTGGCTGGGGTTCCTTCGGGTTCCCTAGCCACATTCCCTAAAAGGGACCCCTTCTAATTGAAGTTGTGGTCCTAGGCCTTTGAGCAGGCCCAGGTAGGCCTTTCATTTAACTATGTTAATGGAGGTTTTCCTGTGAGGCTTTTAGCTTAGGCTATGACCGTAGGGGATGCTGTCACTGACAGCCCAGTGTGACCTGAGGGTGAGTGGTTCTAGCATTTCATTTGAATTTGCTGGTTCGGACAGTTGTCACTGCCCTTGGGCATGCACTCCCCTCAGCATGGCGGCTTGGGTATTTCGTTCCCCATAACGTCGATGACGTATTGTTGAGTTCCCTTCGAAAGGGAACGTCTCAGGTTACGACTGTAACCTTTGTTCCCTGAGAACAGGGAACGAGACAATACGTCTCCCTGCCATGCCTCGGGGCTTGCCTACCGTACAGTCCCTTCAGACGATAAGGTGATTTGTCATGTTTGCAAGGCGCCCTTATATACTTCCAGGTCGCACGTTAATCATTCACGTTAATGATTCACGGGCTGTCGCCGGTCAATGTGATTGACGTGATTTGATAGTGATTTCAGACACCTTTCACGCCTGAGGCGTTCCCCATAACGTCGATGACCTATTGTCTCGTTCCCTGTTCTCAGGGAACAAAGGTTACAGTCGTAACCTGAGACGTTAAATTAACGCAATAGATTATGTTCATTTTGGGCTCATTTTAATTGTAATAATATGCTGTAAAAAATGATGTGCCATTTTCAACGATCTGTGAATGTTTCATGAGCTTTATGATGTTTTGACACATTGCAGTACATCATGTAAATGTAAATAAAAATGTAATAAAAATAATGATAATTATTATTATTTGCGTTTATTACTATAAATTAGTTCACTGAAGACAGTATGTTTATCATAAAATCATTTATGAATGTTTTATTTTTATATAACCTAACCTTTTACAGTTTTGGAAATGTGTTTGTGTTATATTTCTTTTTTTATATGTGAAGTCTTTTTTTTTTTTGCTTATTCTATTATACTGAGCTTTTTCCTCCCAAAAAAATGGACTTTAAAGATACAAGTGGCCTAAATGTAGTTTTTTAGAAAATCCAAGAAATTATCCATTTTAAAAAATGAGGTTTAAACACAATGCAATGCATTCCGAATCCGCACCTAAACAGGAGGCCTGGTTGAATCGGTTGAATCCAAGTACACCTGGCTGCAGCCTGCAGATCGGGGCGGGGCTGCAGCTGGGGCGGGGCTGCACGTGCAGCTCCGCCCGTAACACTTCTCATTGGTTAGTGGCAAGGTGATGACTTTGATCGAGGCGGGGCCGCACCTGGGGCGGGGCTGCATGTGTAGTCCCGCCCATAACGCTTCTCATTGGTTAGTGGCACAGCAATGACGTCGACGCCACGGTAAACAGGAAATGGGGTTGCAAAACTCATGCGCTATATCGCGCTGAAACCTCTCACTAGATTTAACTTATAGCTAACTAACTGTATATTCTGTGATGAGAACATAGAGACCACAGATCATTTGTTTTTCTTCTGCTCTTACAGCAACACATTCCAATCAACACATGTATGATTGGCTGGAGCCTTATCTTCAGTCTCTCTCCAGTTTCACTAGATAACATCACATTTGGAATTATAATGAAAGACAAAAACTATGAAATGCTTTTAAACACTTTAATTATCTTGGGTAAATTTTTCATCCACAAATGTAAATGTTTAAAAACACAGCCTCTATTTACTGTCTTCAAGAGAGAATTTGCATTGTACTACAAAGCTGTGGTTCATGAAGAAGAAAAAAGCAAAAAAAACTTAATTTTATTGATGCCTTAAATTAATTGAAGGTGTTTCATAACTTTCTGTTTTTTTTATTTTAATTTTTATTATTTTACTTTACTCTTCTTTACCTAAAGTTGTTTGTAATTTTACGTGCTCCGTTTCCTGTCAGTACTGATATGCTTCCATCCAGGAGTCCGGACGAACGCGTTCGGGTGTGGATGCCGAGCTGATGCGTCTCTTGGTGAAGGCCGTCGACCGCCTCGGCCTCGAGTGGTCACCGCCCAAGGAGCCCGCGCCTAACCGCCTGGACGGCTGTTTTATTCAGCGCCGCCGTCAGCCACCGGCTTCAAGGCCTGCTCCTTTTCTGCCGGAGCTCCACACCGAACTCTCCAAATCGTGGAATGCACCATTCTCCTCGAGGCTCCACACCAGTATCTCCGCGGCGCTCTCCCACGTGGACGGCGCCACCGAGAGGGGATATGTCTCCATTCCCCAAGTGGAAGAAGCGGTAGCAGCGCACCTTTGCCCGCCCTCCTCTGGGTGGCGCTCAAAGTCTGCGCTCCCCTCAAAAGCCTGCAGGACCACGTCAGCTCTCGTCGGCCGTGCTTTTTCCGCCGCCGGACAGGCTGCTTCCGCCCTGCACTCCATGGCCGTTCTGCAGATCCTGCAAGCCGACCTCCTCCGCGAATGGGACGAGAAGGGCTCGGATCCAGCTGCAATCGCTGACTTAAGGAGCGCGACGGACCTTTCCCTCCGCGCCACAAAGACTGCAGCTCAGGCCATCGGCAGATCCATGGCTGCGCTAACTGTTACAGAGCGGCATCTCTGGCTAACACTCGCAGACATGAGGGAGTCTGAACGTGCAACGTTCCTCAACGCACCGCTCTCCCCCACCGGTCTCTTCGGACCAGCGGTCAACGGGATCGTCGATCGCTTCTCTGAAGTACAGAAGACCGCGCAGGCCATGAATCTGTTTCTGCCACGACGCTCAAGCTCAGCCACGGGCCGCACACGCCACAAGCTGCCTGCTAAGAGCTCCACTCAGCGCCTAGCCAAGCCTGCCGCTTCGCAGCATCGACAGGGCGGCCGACCCTAGATCACGCTCGGACAGCCGCCGACGGCCGCCTCCCCCGCGGGGACCTCGGCCGAGGATTGTGCTGAGACCAGAGCAAGCGAAGCCCTCCTAACATCGGGAGAAAAGAGACGGTTGAGTCCCGCCGCGGCCGGACCGCCATCGAAACACCACGCCCTGTCAGTCCCCCCACAGAGGGCTAAAAAGAAATCCCATGAAGAGTGTACTTTCTGTTTATCCGGCTCACGCCGACAGTGTTGTATGTGTAGAAAATGTGCCCACGTCCCAGTGCTCACCCCTACACACAAGCACTCAAAATCATGTGTCCCCCAGGCCCACAGAGCCCACTCTCATAAAGCTGGCAAGTGCCGCTCGAGTGTTAGATGTGAATATCGCGCCCGCTAACTCGCGCTCGCGCCCATCTCATGCCCACTCTGTCATACGGCCATTTCAACCTCGAACAAGTCAGGTTATGAGTGTAAGTCACGTGCCCGCTCACGCTTACTAACAGACACACTATCCCCTACGCTGCTCGCGCATCACAGAATGCTTATAACACGCTCCCCGTTCATAGTAACCGGGTCGCCTCAAATAAAACAGCCAGCTGTCGCTGTCAGCGAGCCGCCGCTTACAGACATTCGTATGAGTCAGGCTGCGAGTGCAAGTCACGTGCCCGCCCCAGTCCACTCACGCTTGCCAATAAACGCCTCGCCTTCAGTGCCGCCGCTCAAAGTAGCTGTCAGCGAGCCGCCGTGTTTAAACACTCATACCGGTCAGACTGTGAATGTATGCCACGAGCCCGCCTTCGAGCGCTCGCGCATACTATCAGTCGTTCCGCAGCCCGAAACGGCTGTCAGCGAGCCGCTCCATCCAAGCACCGTGAGCGCGCGCTCCGCGCCCCCGTCTCCGTCTCAGTTCCCAAAACCCACAGTGTGTGCCGACCGGAACCCGGAGGCCATTCTCCCCCTTGCCTCACATGCACAAGCATGGGAAGCCATCCTAGGGGTTTCAGAGTGGGTGCTAAGCACAATAAGAGAGGGCTATACGCTTCAGTTCGCTCGCCGTCCCCCGCGTTTTCACGCTCGGACCGAGTCAACAGTGAGTGCGGAAGTAGCACATCTACTCCGCGCAGAAATAGCCAAACTGCTGTGCAAGGGAGCCATAGAACCGGTGCCGCCTTCTCTGAGCGAGTCAGGCTTTTACAGCCGTTATTTTCTCGTACCAAAGAAGGATGGAGGCCTGAGGCGGATTTTAGATCTGAGAATTTTGAACAAAGCCCTCATGAGGAGACCGTTCAAAATGATTACAACCAGACAGATCCTCGCGCAGATTCGCCCGAGGGACTGGTTTATATCTCTCGATCTGAAAGATGCGTATTTTCAGATACAGATCATACCCCGTCACAGGCCATTCTTGCGTTTCTTCGCAAGGCTAGGTATATCAGTACACCGTCCTCCCGTTCGGCCTGTCCCTGGCACCCCGTACATTTACGAAGTGCATGGACGCGGCGCTCGCCCCCCTCAGATGTCAGGGTGTGCGAATTCTGAACTACTTGGACGATTGGCTGATTCTAGCACAGTCAGAGAAAGAGCTCGTATCTCACAGAACTATGCTACTCAGTCACTTGGAAAGATTGGGTCTCACGGTCAACTGGACCAAGAGCTCATTACAGCCCAGCCAGTCAATCTCCTTTTTAGTAATAAAACTGGACTCCGTGGCTATGAAGGCTCAGCTGTCGTCAGAGCGCACACGCCGAATTCGACACCTGGCCGCATCTTTTCAGAAGGGCGAAACCGCCTCCCTGAAAAAGCTTCAGAGGATGCTGGGTTGTATGGCCTCAGCTGCAGCAGTGCTTCAGCTGGGCCTACTGCGCATGCGCCCGCTACAATGCTGGTTGAAAGCCTGCGTACCCCATCAAGGATGGGCGCGTGGCTGCACGCGAATCAGGATATCTCAGAGGTGTATTACAGCTCTGCAGCCCTGGTTAGCGGCCGATTGGTACCAGCAGGGGGTGACGATGGGAGCGATTTCCCACTGGAAAATCGTCTCGACAGACGCCTCCAACTCAGGTTGGGGCGGCCTTCTCGAGGGCAGACCTGTCTTTGGCCTATGGTCAAACCAGGAGAAGGGCCTTCACATAAACTGTCTGGAAATGCTGGCGGTCGAGAACGCGCTGAGGCGCTTCCTCCCGTTCATACACGACCAACACGTTCTAGTCCGCTCGGACAACATGTCGGTTGTGTCCTACGTGAACCGCCAGGGCGGGGTCAGATCCAAGAGCCTCTGCGATCTGACAGAACGCCTCCTCGTCTGGGCCCAGTGCTGCCTGCGTTCGCTGAGAGCAACGCACGTGCCAGGGGTCCTGAACGAAGGACCGGACAGACTGTCCAGGGACAAAATTCCCCCCGGGGAGTGGTCTCTACACCCCCAAACAGTCCAGCTGTTATGGCGCCTCTTTGGCAGAGCGGAAGTCGACCTATTTGCGTCAAGAGACAGCGCTCATTGCCCAATGTTCTTTTCGAAGAACGAGGATGCGTTGGCCCAACTCTGGCCCAGCCGCCCGCTTTACGCCTTCCCTCCGATCTCTATGTTACCACAGGTAATCATGAGAATCAGGGACTCACACAGCCCGGTGCTCCTCATAGCCCCGCGATGGGAGAACCAAGCTTGGTTCCCGGAACTAGCACGGCTGTCACACACAGCTCCGTGGCCAATTCCGGTGAAGAGGGACCTCCTCTCCCAAGCCTGCGGCACAATCTGGCATCCCCACCCAGAGCGCTGGTCTCTGCACGCGTGGTTGATCAACGGATACCCGTTATCCTGCCAGAAGGAGTAATGAACACGATTACGCAATCCAGAGCCCCCTCTACGAGACGGCTTTATGCGTCCAAATGGTCCGTGTTCTCCAAATGGTGTACCGACAAAAATCTGGACCCCAGAAAGGGTGAGGTCGTGCAGGCGCTCGACTTCAAGAGCTGCTGGATAAGGGCAGGTCCCCATCCACGCTCAAAGTATATGTGGCGGCTGTCACAGCCTTCGCTGAGTCGAAGCAGGGCCGGTCACTAGGAAGAAACGAGCTGGTCATCCGCTTCTTGAGAGGAGCCACAAGGATGAACCCTCCGCGCCCACCTTCGGTTCCTATTTGGGATCTCTCCGTGGTCCTAGAGGCCCTTAAAGAGCATCCCTTTGAACCGTTAGATTCAGCGAATCTAAAATACCTCTCGCTCAAAACCGTTTTTCTTTTGGCTCTGTCATCAGTTATACGAGTGGGGGACTTGCACGCGCTCTCTGTTAGCGCTGCGTGCCTCGAGTTTGGCCCAAATGACTCTAAAGTCATCCTCAAACCGAGACATGGCTATGTCCTGAAGGCGATTGGCACTCCGTTCAGGGCGCAGGTCATTTCCCTGACGTCTCTGCCAGCATCCGACAGCGTGAGCGGTGACAGCCTCCTTTGCCCTGTCAGGGCACTAAGAGCTTATGTTACGCGCTCCGCCCCCTTCAGGCGCTCCGAGCAGCTTTTCGTTTCGTTTGGTGGGCGCACCAAGGGTCTCGCCGCCTCGAAACAGTCCCTGTCCAGATGGATATTGGACGCCATTTCCGCTGCCTACGCGTCAAAAGGTCTGCAATGCCCTCTGGGCATCAGGGCTCATTCCACAAGAGGCATGGCCTCGTCGTGGGCATGGTCCAGTGGAATTTCCATTCACGACATTTGTACGGCGGCGGGCTGGGCCTCCCCATCCACATTTGTAAGATTCTATAATCTGGAAGTTCCCACGTTGCAGGCCAGACTTCTATCAGTCTAGGTATATGATCTGCCCACATCTCTGGTGCGCAGGCTGCCTATGATGTTAGCTCTCCTGGTTGAGCGGCACTATCGGGGATGATGTGATATACATGCAGCCCGGGCCCCCCCGCTCTGCATTCCCCCCATGAGTGTTATGTTATACATGTGTCAGCCCGCTCTCTGGCCGCCTAAAGCTAAACTTACGCAATACGAGAGAACCTCTCGTAAGAGAACGTACTCGGTTACCTAACGTAACCTCGGTTCTCTCTAGAGAGGGAACGAGTATTGCGTAACCGGCCGTGCTGAGCGCCACGAGCGATTTCCGCTTCAGATAATGAAAACCAGGGAAGCAGCCTTTGAGCCCCGTATTTATACGCTAAGCCACACCCCTTTGCGCGGGCTGTGACGCGTAGAAGGCGCGAAGCGCCTCCATTGGGCGTGACGTCACGCCAGGCTCACTGGTAGACTGCTGCAGTTGCCACAGGGCAGCCAATGAGCACGCTAGCTAGCCTGCTCTAGGTCTGCAGTGGCTGCACTGCGTTGACAATATATACAAAATTAAGGATAATTTTTGGCTTCAACATCTTGAGCAAAGATGAACTTTATCCGTAGCGTAAGCTAAACTTACGCAATACTCGTTCCCTCTCTAGAGAGAACCGAGGTTAGGTTAGGTAACCGAGTACGTTTTAACTATCCCTGATCTAAGGTAAACATAAGGAATAACAGAGTATTGTGTAATATCTGTGTAATATTTTAAGTTTTTCACATTCTGTTGCACTTCATGTAAATTACAAAATTACTGTAAACATTAATGGCACCTTATATATTTCTTATTTGAATCATTCCCCTGTAATAGTTCTTGCTTATTTTTGTGCATTATATAGGTTATTATAAAACATTTATGCCAATAAAGTAGTTTGAAGTTAAAACTAACTACATACAGTACATTGTCAATCTCTGTATCCCATATGATGCATGCCAACTCAAAAAACCAAACTGATACCAGTGATAACTTTTATTTCAAAACAAGAATAATTGTGTAAAGAGATATGCACACATACAGATAATCACCTACATCCATATACGTGCACACTCTCACACACACATGTACACTCTCTCTCTCACACACACACTCTCTCACACACACACACTCTCTCTCACACACACACACACACACAATCTACTCAGCCTGAAATTCCCCTCCATCATTGAAAAAACAATCAACCGAGCAATAGCCCTCAACCTCCTTCTCGGAAGAAAATGCATGCAGGACTCCGCTTCTGCCATCACCCACACACCCAGGTGGGCAGTCCTTGTGTATTTCAGTGCAGTGCTAGCACAGAGTCAACGAGTAGGGCACCCGGAGGTCTTGCCTATATCGTCTGGAAAATGCGCTCCAGTTCACAACACCTAATTTAGATAAAATACAGAACAAACAATATTGAATCATTTTGAAGAAAGGCATTAACAGTACAGAGTCATACAAGGAATTTATTTTTTATACATTTTAAACATATTATAGGAAAATGTTAGACAAGATATACTTGAGTGTTATTGGCTTTGTCTGTAAAGTACCTAAGAGACTTACTTTGTTTATGAACAATATAAACTAGTTAAAGTTTGTCAAGACAAACTTTAATTTGTCTTGAGAAAGCCTATCCTAAAAGTTTTGAAGGCAATACAGTTTATCAGGCACAGGCATGACAGATAGGTAGAGATAGATAGGCAGACAGAGATAGAAGGATAGATAGATTAGGATAGACAATGATTTTTGATGTGGTATTACATCAGCTGTGGCATGCTGGTGTACTGTCAGAATGGGCACCTACTACTGCAGTCTTTTAAATACTGCTCATACTCCCCCTTGCTTAACACAGTTGTGTGCATTTTTGCAGGAGGGAATGGCTCTTAAAAGAGCCTTGGAGTTATAAAATAAAAAACAACAAGAAATAGGTCAAGTCAAGTCAAGTCATCTTCATTTATATAGCGCTTTTAACAATGGATTGTTTCAAAGCAGCTTTACAGAGATAAACATATAATTTAAGGTAACAGATTGTTTTGGCATTATAGCGGTTCTTAAATAATGTTATTTCCAGCTAAAGTTAACTTTGATTGATTCACCTCCGTCGAAATGATCAGACTTTTACACGGGAACCTGTGATTAACGCTGACGGCGTTCACATGCTCATTTAGAATTGATTCTATAGTTATGTGCTTTTTAAAATATGTGCGCAGGTTTATAATTCATACAACCCAGCCTAAACAAACTACTTTTCTTGCCTATAAATTGATACAGAATTTTGTTTTATTTTATCACTTCGGGGTACGCGAGCCGGAATTCACAACGCTTTATCTGTAGAGTGGGAAAGGGATCCTCCATAGGGAGCGGATAGTGGACACTTCAGCACTGCATTGTCATCGGGTCCAGGCGGATCTCCTTCGTCAGATCTGGACACGGCCTGGATCCGGCAGGCTGCGGGAAAAACCTTGGGATAAACAAAGACACTAATATTAGCGTAGATGCCATTCTTCTTATGATGTAGCGAGTACATCAAGATTTAAGGGAAGTGTTCCCAGTTCCGGCTGACCTAATCTATGCAGCCTAACATTGAATTTATAGAAGTCTATAGTGTGTTATGTGTATGCTAGGTCAAAGAGATGTGTTTTTAGTCTAGCTTTGAACTGACAGAGTGTGTCTGCTTCCCGGACAATGGTAGGAAGACTGTTCCAAAGTTTTGGTGCTAAATAGGAAAAGGATCTACCGCCTGCAGTCGATTTAGATATTCTAGGTATTATCAACTACTTATTAATATTAATATTAATAATAAAGGTGAGAGAGATGGAGGACTAGAATAAGAGTTAGAGAATAATTAGCACAGCAAAACAAAAACTATAAAGTAAAATAGCAAAAGTGGTACCCAGGGAATATAAATGGGGATGGCAATGCCAAGGTTCTGCAAAGAGAAGTATAGAGCATCAGAATTAGCATAATTTTTTCATTTTCAAATAAATAAATGTATACTTATTAATAACAATAATATCAAAGTAGTTTACATTTAATCAATTTATTTATAGAAAAAAAGTCCTACAATATAACTTTGTATATTGTTACTATTAACTCATAAATCCTATTTTTCTTCTCCTGGTTTAGTTTTAACACTATATCCTAATCCCACCAAAACCACACATATATATATATATATATATATATATATATATATATATATATATATAGGCTGCTATATATATATATATATATATATATATATATATATATATATATATATATATATATATATATATATATATATATATATATAGGCTGCTATATAATATATATACACACACACAGGCCTACTATGCTTTTGGGAAACGCTGGCCTAGTTATTTGTGTGATATGGTGAGTAAAGTTACACAATCTTATTTTTACACCACTTCATTTTATCATCACACTAAACACCACTTCAGAATTAAGAATTATAAATAAAATTAAAGAAAAAAAAAAAGAAGAGTAGCTTGTGTGACGGTCTTGTCTGGGCGGTCATTCTGCTGGGTGGAGCTGCACAATGGAAATATAAACGTGGAAATAGGGGTTTCACTTTAGGAAGAATGAATCAGTTCCACAGCGTGTCTCATCTCTGCTCTGTTTATTTAAACCAGGACTCTTTCTTTTTTAATCTTTGCGTTGTGATCGTATAGTGAGTACAATTTTGCAGACTGACAATTATAATACATTTTCAGTGAATTAATCACAAATCAATTCAATGATGAACATCTCAATTAAAATAAATGTAAAGAGAAACATTCCCACCTAGTGGTGAATATACACAATACTACATGAATAAAACAATTAATCCATTAAACACATTATAACAACATATTTTATACACATTACCTGCACAATGGAGATATAAACGTGAAATTAGGGGTTTCACTTGAGGAAGAATGAATCAGTTCTACATAAAAGTTACATAAAACACAAGACAATGGACAAATTAATTACGATTGTGCCTCGTAATACAAAGTCGGAATAACTCAATATAAAATTACACACTCGACGCCAAACACATATCAAAAGTTGCCTAACAAGTTCATTGCAAAATCAATCCACAATAAAGCATTTTTTTATGTGTTTTGGACACTTTTAACCGATAATTCTCCGACTGCTCGAAAAGTGCAACTTACCCACAGCGTCCCATTATCTCTGCTGTGGGCGGTCCCTATTCCGTGCACTAAATGCCATCACACATCAGCCAGAATGGCGCTATCCCCATTTATGCAGTAATTTAACATTTTACACTCCGTTACACTTGCCTAGTACTCACCATGCAGCGATGAACAGCGGAAATGAAAACATGCTAGAAATCGACGTCATGAGTTCACAGGCGCGGCCCCACCTCGATCAACGTCATCCCTTTGCCACTAACCAATGAGAAGCATTGTGGGCGAGGCTGCACGTGCAGCCCATGCCCAGGTGCACCCCCGCCCAAATCTGCGGCACAGACTGGGGGAGGGGCCACAAATCCGTGAGGACGGATTACAAACCCGTGAGTAAGGATTGCGAAAGCGTGGGCACGGTTTATGAATTTGTGGGTACAGATTGCAAAAACTGAGGGCACGGTTTACAAATCTGAGAGCACAGATTAGGAACTCGTGGGTACGGTTTATTAATCCGTGGGCACGAATTGTTAAACTGAGGGAACATTAAAATAATACATATTTTGTGTTATTACCTTCAGTGGTTGCTTAGTAATTTGATTATGAATTTTTTCATGGGGTGGTGTCCCACGGGTGGGACGGTTAGGGCTTAAAACAAATAAACATATAGCAAGAAACACTGAGATAATGTCGAGTAACACAAAACAGTTGCAATAACTCTATACATTACAATATAATTCTACAAATAGTGGTTTTGCTGTAACACAATGGTTTTTTCGATACATATTGACACTTATCAATGCTTAAGAAGAAGAAGAAAAAACTAATAATAAAAAGCTACAAAGCAAATGGAGGAATTACCAGCACCCACAACTTCATATCAAATCCCACCTCCTGATCCATTCGATTTTACAAAGCCAAACGAAAGCCTTACAAAAACAAACTTTGAAATATGACTCAGATGATTTGAAAGGTTCAGAGTTGCAAGTAACCTTGCACAAGCATCAGATTTGCACAAAGTTAACACACTGATTTATTGCATGGGAGACAAAGCTGATGTCATTTTGTGCGGATTAGCCATGACTACAGAAGAGCGTGGAAATTATGAAACTTTGCAGAATAAATTCAAGGAATACTTCACTCGCAAAAAAAATGTGATCTATGAGAGAGCAAAGTTTAACTCCAGGAAACAAGAACCAGATTGTTATAGTTATGTCTGTCCTGTATCTGTTTTCCTGAGTTTCCCCCCGTCATTGTGTATTTGGTTCAGTCCTGTTCCCAGTTTTCCCGTTCCTCGTTAGTGTTCAGTTTATTCACCTGTGTCAAGATGGGTATTTTCCTCACCCCTTCCAACTCCAACAACTCGAAGCTGATCTGTTTCCAGGACGGACGGCACATCGAGGAACGCCGAATTCCTGGAGCTCTCCGAAGGGGTAAACTGGGCAGAAGAGGTCCAAAAGACGTTTTTTGGTTTGGGTTAGATCATACCCTTTATCATCAAACTCCAGTGGCGCCATTCCCAGGATCATTTGCCCCGTATCTGGATCATGTGCTGTGGTTGAGTGGCTCACCCTTCACCGTAGGTGAGGTAGATGACATCGCCACTCAACCACCATCTCCAGCCATCTCCACCACGCCTGCCGAGCCAGCCCTTCACGTCACGCCTGCCGAGCCAGCGCTTCATGTCACGCCTGCCGAGCCAGCGCTTCAAGTCACGCCTGCCGAGCCAGCGCTTCACGTCACGCCTGCCGAGCCAGCGCTTCACGTCACGCCTGCCGAGCCAGCGCTTCACGTCACGCCTGCCGAGCCAGCGCTTCACGTCACGCCTGCCGAGCCAGAGCTTCATGCCACGCCTGCCGAGCCAGTGCTTCACGTCACGCCTGCCGAGCTTCACGTCAAGCCTGCCGAGCCAGAGCTTCACGTCACGCCTGCCGAGCCAGCGCTTCACGTCACGCCTGCCGAGTCAGAGCTTCACGTCACGCCTGCCGAGCCAGCGCTTCACGTCACGCCTGCCGAGCCAGCACTCCACGTCAGCCCTGCCGAGCCTGCGCATCACATCAAGCCCGCCGTGCCAGTGGGAATTTTAGTGGAGTTTGATGAAGACTGGCTTATTGACTTTGACACTGAGCCAATGGTTCTTCATGTCATCCCTGTTCAGCCTGAGCTTCCTGTCAGCCCTGAGGAGCCTGAGCTTCACTTCAGCCCTGACGAGCCTGAGCTTCCCGTCAGCCCTTATGAGCCTGAGCTTTACTTCAGCCCTGACGAGCCTGAGCCTTCTCCACTGGTCCCGTCCAGTCCCGAGCCTTCTCCGATGGTCCCGTCCAGCTCCGAGCCTGTCCCGGTCCCTGAGCACGTTCCTGAGCCTGTCACTCTCCCCAAGAAATTTTTTGGGGGGGGGGGGAGGGGGGGGGGACATAGGTCTCCGCCATGGCCACCCGAAGGGGCGTCTCCGCCATGGCCACTGGAAGGGGCGTCTCCACCCTGGTCTCCACCCTGGTCTCCTGAAGGGGCGTCTCGACCCTGGCCTCCTACACAACCTGCTCCGCCCTGGAGGCTTCCTGTTCCGGGAAAGCCACGCCCTCCCGCCGCTAGTTGATGTTTATACGCCGTGGGGACACGCCTTTTCGAGGAGGGGCGTAATGTTATAGTTGTGCCTGTCCTGTATCTGTTTTCCTGAGTTTCCCCCTGTCATTGTGTGTTTGGTTCAGTCCTGTTCCCAGTTTTCCAGCTCCTCGTTAGTGTTCAGTTTGTGCCTTGTGTCCCCTATCTGTTCTCTGTGTATTTTTACCCTGTGTTCTCCCTCATTCCTGGTCGGTTCTCGTTTGTGTATGGTGCGTTAATGTTATACTGTGTTAAAGTGAGTGTTCTCCTGAGTTCAAGATTAAATCCTGATTATTCCTATTCTCTGGCTACATCGTGCTTTCCAACCACCACACGTACCGGTAACACAGATGAACCAGTTGATGATTTTATCACTGCACTGTATTCATTGTCGGAATGCCGTGCTTTTGGAACTCTAAAAAATTAACTTATTAGAGACCGAATTGTCGTCAGATTAAAAGACATCAAACTGTCAGAGCGCCTTCAATTACATGCAAATCTAACTTTGGAGAAAGCCATAACTATGGCCAGGCAAAGCAAAGCAGTGAGAAAACAGCAGACAGAACTTAGGCAGGAAGAAGACAAAGACCTAAAGCTAGACGCTGTACACAAAGAGATGTACAGGCAGGATTCAACCAAAGTCAGGAAAAGGTGGGAATTGGCTGAATTTCCCCCAAAAAAAAAACTGTAAAGAGAAACCAAAGAAATCAAGCTGCATGAGATGTGGAAAATCACCATACCATGTAAAGGATCTCTGCCCAGCCAAAGAAGCTCTGTCATCAGTGCAATAGGACAGGGCACTATATGAGCCAATGCCATTCAAAGACTGTACTTTATTAGGTTAAAGATGACTGTGATTCAGCTGAAGGGCAAGTATTCCTCGGAGCCATAGATTCAAATACTCAAGGCTGGTGCACAACCGTTCAGATCTTGGAGCGACCGGTGAAAAAGAAAATGGACACCCGGGCAGACGTCACAGCAATACCTGAATCCATCTTTATGCTGCTGGCCTCAAATAAAAACACAGGCCTTAAGAAAATGTGCGAAGTACTGATGGGACCAGGAAAGAATGTCTTGGATGTGAAAGGAGTATTTTCTACCAACATCTCGAAAAATTAGAAAAATATAGAGGAAGACATCTATGTGGTCAAAAATCTCTTCACACCACTTCACATCAGACATGCCATTGAAAGGCTTAACCTTATCACAAGACTGGATAACATCACAGAATGCCAGTGGCAAGAGAAATATCCAGAACTTTTCACAGGCTTAGGTGA
The DNA here is from genome assembly GCA_030578255.1 of Tiaroga cobitis. Classification (NCBI taxonomy): domain Eukaryota; kingdom Metazoa; phylum Chordata; class Actinopteri; order Cypriniformes; family Leuciscidae; genus Tiaroga; species Tiaroga cobitis. Next base: position 33,264,190 of record CM060596.1, read on the forward strand.
GCTGAAAGAGGAAAACTGTATTAAGTTACAGCCCAATGCAACACCTTATTCTGTAAATGTAGCCAGACGGATCCCAATGCCCTTAATGGAGAAAGTCAAAGAGGAGTTATCCAGGATGGTGAAGCAGGACATCATCAAGAAAGTCGAAGGACCTAGTGACTGGTGTTCTGGTATGGTTCCGTTCTTAAGCCTGATGACACAGTGAGAATTTGTGTTGACCTGACTAAATTAAACAGTGCTGTTAGACGAGAGAAGTTTATTTTGCCCTCAGTAGACCACACACTAGGCCAGTTAGGGGGAGCAAAAATCTTCAGCAAATTAGATGCCAATTCTGGATTTTGGCAGATCCGTTTGGCTGAAGAGTCTCAACAATTGACTACCTTCATTATGCCATTTGGGCGCTATTCTTTTAAGAGACTTCCATTTGGGATTTCCAGTGCTCCAGAGCTGTTTCAGATAAGAATGTTTCAGATTTTGGAGGGATTGGATGGAGTAACATGCCACATGGATGACATCCTCATATATGGAAGGTCTCCAGAGGAACATGACATCAGACTCGACGCAGCATTAAAGAGGGTGCAGAGAGCTGGCCTGATGCTTAACAGAAAGAAGTGTGAATTTGTAAAGACTGAAGTCAAGTTCCCAGGCCACAAGCTGTCCTCAGCTGGATTACAGCCCGACCCATACAAACTGGCTGCGGTTCAAAACATGTGTGAGCCTAACAATGTGTCTGAGGTACACACCTTTCTTGGAATGATGAACCAATTGGGAAAGTTAATTCCAGACCTGGCCGAGAAAACAAAGCCCTTGCGAGACCTCCTCTCACAAAGAAGTCTGTGGTCCTGGGACGCACCACAGCAGGAGTCATTCGCGTTGCTGAAAAAAGAGCTGATCACAATGCCAACTTTAGCACTCTTTGATCCAAGCTAGGAAACTAAAGTCGCAGCAGATCCATCGTCCTTTGGTCTGGGAGGAGTAATTTTTCAAAACTCCAGTGATGCATGGAAACCCATTGCATACGCGTCTAGAGCAGGAGACTCTAGCTCTTGTTTGGGCATGCGAGCGTTTCAGCAGCTATCTCATTAGAAAGCATTTATTTCTCGAGACAGACAATAAGCCACTTCTGAGCTTACTGAGCACAAAACATCTGGAAGAACTTACACAAGGTCAGGACGTTTGTCTGTTCCACCTGGCAGGATCTGGGTTGCTTCTCGCTTCTCTCTTCTCTCTCACACTATTACACACACTCATCTCAACTCTTATATGTTTCCACTCTGTCATCATCTGTTGATCATCTCAATCAGCGCTCGCGCTGCTTTGCAGTGACTCCTGTTTCTAGTCTTGTCTGATTACTCTGTCTACTTCTGGTGTTTGCTCTCTCTGTTCTGTGTCGGATTATTGTGTGTGTTATGCTCTGCGTTATGCTCTATTCTCTTGTCAGCATATTATCTCCCTGTCTTTGTCTTGTGAAGCAGCGTTCGTCTAAGTGCTACCTGTGTCCTGTCAGCTGCTGTGGTGAGCCTCGACTAACCTACTCTGCTCGACCTGCTTTCTACTAGGACTAGTTCCTACTGACCAAGAGAATCTTCTGCTCCTCGTTTTTCTCTCCTGACAAGTATCTTCTTTTTTTTTCAACATTGTATTTATTGATTTTAGAAACATTTACATAAAAACAAGCACAGAAAAAAAAAAAAAGACAACATCTATATGTCAAGACAATGGTACATTAATATCATAACATGGTACATGTTATTCTTGGTTACACCGAAAATAAACTATTTGGTTCAGCTTCCTTCAAAAATTCTATAAAGGGGTTCCATACTTTGAAAAACTTTCCAGATTTTCCTTTAACAATATATGTGAGTTTCTCCAAAGCCAAACAACCAGACATTTCTTGTAACCATTGTTTAAAATTAGGGGTTTCTGTGTTTTTCCAATGATGAGTAACTACAAGTTTTGCTTGTAATAAACAGAAGGTCAACATTTTCTTATTAGAGTTAGTTAGAGTGCAAGTTACAGGGAAAATATTAAATATACAAAGTTTAGGACATTTGGGGACATTCTGTTTCACCACCAGTGACAAAAAGTCCAAGACCTTTTCCCAATAAAGTTGAACTTGAGGGCACTTCCATAAGCAATGGTATAAAGTTCCTATCTCCAAGTTGCATTTTATACATTGATTGGGGATGTTGGGATTAAATTTATGAAGCAATTCTGGAGTTATGTATAGTCTCATTATCCACTTGTACTGCAGAAGTTTAAACCTGGTATTCATTGTCTGGGTTTGGGCCTTTAAGCAGATACTCTGCCATTCATCTTCTGTTATATTCTCACTTATATCTTGACACCAAGCCAAACGCTTTTTCTCCGTATTCTCTTTACAGCTAGTGGAGATCAGTTTATAAAACAAGGAAACTTGCCTAGCACCATTAAGGTGGTTTAAAGTGATTCTTTCTAAAGGGGACAGCTCTGGTAAGAGAAGAGAAAGATGCTGTGTTTTATTGATAAAATTCCTAATTTGAAGATATTTTAAAAAAATGGGTTTTAGGCAAATCAAACTTGTGTCTTAATTCCTGAAAACTGAGCATAGTTTCATTGCTAAATAAATCTGCTACCTTGTTCAAACCTTTTGATGCCCAGATTTTAAAACCACCATCATGTGTCCCTGGTGTAAACATAGTGTTTCCCCAAATAGGGGTAAATTGTGATAATTCTGGAATCTGTCCAATATGTTTCAAAACTTCATACCATACCACAATAGTATTTTTAACAAAGGGGTTGGAAGTGGCTTTTTTCAGTTTGGGCAGGGGTGCTGAATACAGATACAGGTTCAAAGGCAATTTCTGAGTTGTACTCGCCTCAATCCGTATCCAAGGTATAGAATTATCATTTGCAAAACCAAAACATTGCTGCTCTTAGCTGAGCTGCCCAGTAGTACCACTTAAGATTAGGCAACTGCAACCCTCCCCTTTCATATGGTAAATACAAAAGAGAGAGCCTCAGCCTGGGACGTCGATTTGCCCAAATAAAATTGGTAAACAGCTTCTTCATATTACAGAAAAAATTATGTGGTGGGGGCAGAGGGATTGATTGAAATAAATATAAGAATTTTGGGAGAACATTCATTTTTTTAATATATTAATACGTCCAATCTGAGAAATTGGTAGGGATGACCATTTATTAATTGATTCAGTGATTAATTTAGTTGTATAATTATAATTACTGGTAACCAAATTCTTTATGTCTGCGGTGATATTAATACCAAGATATTTAAAATCTTTATGAGCATTTTTAAAGGGGGTCTGGAAGGGAGGTGTGAGACGTTCCGTTTCTTTTAGAAATAGGATCATAGATTTTGACTCATTCACTTTATAACCTGAAAAGGATCCAAATGATTTAATTAGGCACAATAAAGAAGGCACAGATGTACTTAAATTGGATAGAAATAATATCATGTCATCAGCATATAAAGCTATTTTATTTTCAAGACCGCCAAATAATCCCTGATATGTCTCCACTTCTTCGTACTGCAATAGCCAAAGGCTCAATAGCCAATGTAAAAAGGAGCGGCGAAAGAGGGCATCCCTGACGTGTGCCTCGAGAAAGTGGAAAAGATTTAGAAATGATGTTATTAGTCAATATCTCTGCTGTGGGTTTTGAATATAAATTTTGTATCCATTTTATAAAATACGGACCAATACCAAAATAAGAGAGTGTATCAAAAAGAGAGTCCCACTCAACTCTATCAAAAGCCTTCTCGGCATCTAAAGAAAGTAAAGCTGTATCCGAGACTCCTTTTGTTGAGTGTATGACATTTAACACACGCAGTATATTATGAAAAGCTTGTCTACCTTTTACAAAGCCATTCTGATCAGGATCAATCAGTAAAGCTAAATACTTATCAAGTCTACTGGCTAAAACTTTAGCAATTATCTTTGTGTCAGAATTTAAAAGACTTATGGGCCTGTAAGAGCCACATTTCGTAGGATCTTTCCCTGGCTTAGGAATTAAAGTTATGAGGGCTGAACGCAAGGAAGAGGGAAGTTCTCCAATATTGAATGATTCGTTTATCATGTCAATCATTGGGGTTATCAATTTGTTACAAAAGATCTTATAGATGTCTATAGGTAGACCATCAGGACCTGGTGCTTTCCCACTATACATACAATTAATGGCTGCATTCAGATCTGTTACTTCAATTGGTTGATCCAATACTTTGGAGTCTTCCTCAGACAATGACTGTATCTGGATCTCATCCATAAATGTTTTATAATGATGGGTATTCTGCAGCAGGGGCGTAGCCAGAATTTTATTTTTGGGGGGTCCCGTCTTAAAATGAGGGGGCAACATATATATATATAGATATATATATATATATATATAGCCAGAATTTTATACAGGCCTATTCTGGTGGGTGCGGACGTGAAAAGCACCTAAAAGGCTTGTAAAAGCTGTCAAAAAGAACTGGCAAAAGTAATAATTATGAATATGTAAAATATAGCAAGGAGATATTTTAATTGTTTATTAATAAAGAAGTGTTTTCTTTCTCGGCTAAGATGAAGTTGACGAAGTTGACGATGCTGACTCGCGATCTTCATGTGAACGCGCCAGAGAGAAATGCACATTTCATTAGGATTACATAAGCAGAGAGCAGTCTGTAGTCTGTTTTCTTTCGTTTTGAATTGTTCTGTTTAAAAGTAGACATGTGAGGCAAGTAGGCTACCTTATATGCTGAGTTTCGGTTCATTTATGAGACGAGCTCCAGTTCAGCGCCGGCGCCTCCGTTTCCTATCTATCGTCTGCTATATTTACTTATTTATTAAATCCAGGCATTTGGTTGATGAAACATTGATTAAAATTAAGATACAATTAATACAAAACGAAATTCAGATTAAAGAAAGGTTTTGTACTTTCTGTTTGATGCCTCTGTGAAAGTTTTAAAGCATATTTTAGTGCCGCTTCCAGAGCGCTCACGTCCGTAACGGAGAACTGTCACGTCCGTAAACATTGTTTTTTCCTCATAAATGCGAACACGAAAAATAAAATAAAATAAAATAAAATGAATATTTTACTGTGGAGACTGAGAGGAAACCCTTCTTCTTCATCCGGTGGGTAGGCCTAGTATTACTTTGGTTTGCGCAGTGTAATTCACATAATCACTAACAAAATATTTTGCCTCCTAATTTTTCTTTTAAGCAATCAGAAATCTCGTGGCTACGCCACTGTTCTGCAGGGGTGTCGATTTATAAAGATCTTCATAATATTTTCTAAAAGCATTATTAATTTCAGTTGGGATCGTGGTGTTCTGTCCATCTATAGTTTCTATCTTGTTAATCCCCTTCATTTTGTTGAGTCTTAATTCGCCATGCCAATAACCTCCCAGCCTTTTCTCCTTGGTCATAATATGTTTGTTTTAGCCTAGTTCCCTTTCGAGAGGTCTCTCCTATTGCGTAAGTAGCTTACGCTATGGGAAAACTCCTTTTCTCGAGAATATTGAAGTCTTTATGTAAAACGCATTGCAGCTGCACAGCAGACAGCAATGAGCGAGGCAGCTCGGTCATTGGCTGTGCTGCGGCAACTTGCTCGAACCAATGGCGGGGCGACTCTGAATGCGCGACCAATGAGCGCGCTTCGCGCCCGCGCGCGTCAGAGCCCGCCAAGATGGGCGTGGCCAAGGGCTATATATTGGGCGCCCCGTCATGAGAGTTCTTTAGATTTAATCTCCTTCAGCGAACACCTTCTTCGCTGGATCCTCCGGATTATTTAAAGCCTTCGCCGCCGTAGAAAAGCACACAAGCGGGATTGCCGCCTTCGAACATCATCCTACTGAGCCATCCGGCGCGCTAGACACGCAAGGATCTTTTCAACCGGTCGCCCGGCGACGTTGTAAAAGAGCACATTTCAAGGAGGCGTTGTTTCAAATGCCTTCCTGCAGAGACCTTCTCCCGGACGGGGATCGTCACATCATCTGCGCTCGCTGCCTGGGCCGGGACCATGCAGAAGCCGCCTTGACCAAGGGCGGATGCCCTGAGTGTGACGACCTGGGTCTCTCCACACTACGAGCTCGCCTCGCCGCCTTCGCCGTGAGCGAGCCCAGCGCCACCCCTCTGTTTGAGCCGCGTATTAAAAAGCGCCGCTCACAGAGGCTTCCTGAACCCGAGCTCAGTGATGTGACGCCGAGCCAGTCTCCGCGTGCTTCACCGCCGCTCCTGACTTCCCCACCGCCGGTTCAGTTCACCCAGCCGGACCCACACTCCAGCGGAGCGGCGGGCCTTGTCACTTTCGGCGCGTCCGAGGACGACGGGGAAGTAGATGACAGCTTATCCATCGACGCTGCATCTGACGACTGGCCGGGCTCCTTCGACCCCGCCCCGTCGACAATAGCGAGCACGAGTGGGGGCTCCACTATGGACGTGGAGATTGTTCGCATCCTCTCCAAGGCCGTGAAGGACCTCGGGCTCGACTGGTCTTCTCCCGAGGAACCAACCCGAAGCCGGCTGGACGAATGGTTTCTGCAGTGGCGCCAGCAGGCCCCTCGGCAAAGGCCTTCTCCCTTCTTCCCGGAAGTTCATGATGAACTCACATAGTCATGGAAAGCCCCTCACTCTGCACGTTTGAAGCCTTCTTTTTCTTCGTCGCTCTCCTCTGTGGACGGCGCGAAGGAAAGAGGCTACGAGGGAACGCCGCCCCTCGAGGAGGCCGTGGCCAATCATCTCTGCCCGCCCTCCACCACCGGATGGAAAGCCAAGGCTTCCCACCCCTCGAAGCCCTGCCGCACTACTTCTGCTCTCGCCGGTCGCGCCTACGCCGCCGCCGGCCAAGCTGCATCAGCGCTTCACTCGATGGCGGTACTTCAAGTGTTCCAAGCCAAACTTCTCCGTTCCCTGGACGAGTATGGCTCCAAACCCGAAGCCTTCAAGGACTTACGCAGCACAACTGACATAGCCCTGCGAGCCACAAAGGCCACCGCCCAGTCTATCGGCCGTGTCATGGCTAATTTGACTGTTCTCGAGCGACATCTGTGGCTGACTCTAACTGAGATGAAGGACGCGGATAAGGCCCCGTTTCTCGACGCGCCGATATCCACCAGCGGGCTGTTTGGACCAGCAGTTAAAGCCTTCGCCGAACGCTTCACTGAGGCCCAAAATGCTTCACAAGCTATGCGTCATTTTCTGCCCAAGCGCTCCAGCTCATCACAGAGCAGGCAGAGGCCGCCTCAGCCGCAGCGGGCACCTCAGACTGATGCTCGACGCCGCTCGCGCTCTCACAACCGCAAGCCGCCTCCTGAGTGACGGGGTCCTCGGCCCAAGATAGCGCTGAACCCTGAGCCTCGAAAGCCTTCCTAGCCACAGGAATGAAAAGAGAGAGTGCATGTCTCGCAAAAGCCGGACCACTCTCTCTGCAAAATCCCGAACATTACCCAGTCCCTTCACAGGCGGCTGGAAATGTCTATACAGCAGTCAATGGGCCAGTCACAGAGCTCGCCTATCTGCAAACAAACGCCGTTTTTACGGCGACACACAGAAAACACAAAAAGAGCCTTTTTCTGCCTGTGTCACTAAGGGTTCACATGCCCACAAAGTGTGCATCCCCAGATACTGTCAAAACAGTGCCAAATTCATTCCCAGCTCAGGCTGGACGCCCCATAAATGTAGATCACGTGCCTACGGCCATGTATGCACCACTACACACAAGCACTGTTCACACAGTTACAAATTCATCCCCAGTAAAAGCGGGAAACATTATAAAGGTGACGCGTGTGCCTACCACTGTTTATGCACCCCCACTTATAAACACCGTCCCTGCAGTGTCAAATCTTACCCCAGCTCAGCCTGCGAGTGTCACAGACACAGCGCGCGCTGTTACAGTCACACACGCGCCCATACACTCAGCTGCTCAGCGCGCGCCCGCGCCTCTGAGAGCTGCGAGCTCAGGCGATTCGCTGGCCGGGTCCCTGCGTCACAGCGGCCCACCCCTAGCCTGTATTCAGCCCATATCTGTGTATGCAGCGGCATGGGAAAACATTCCAGATATGCGGAAATGGGTGTTGAATATAATAAAACACGGATACTCGCTCCAGTTCGCTCGCAGACCACCACGTTTTAGAAAGTGAGAAAAGAGTGTTCACATGTTCTGCGCACCGAGGTGCGCAAACTAATAGAAAAGGGCGCTGTGGAAACGGTTCTCCCCTCTTTGAGCGAGGCAGGTTTTTATAGCCGCTATTTTCTCGTCCCGAAAAAGGATGGCGGTCTCCGCCCCATCCTGGATCTCAGACACCTGAACAAAGCACTAATGACTCGCTCGTTCAGAATGTTAACAACCAAACATATCCTCGCGCAAGTACGCCCAGGAGATTGGTTTCTCTCAGTGGATCTGAAAGACGCTTACTTTCAATTTCCAATAGCGCCTCATCACAGGCCTTTTCTGAGATTCGCTTTCGAAGGACAGTCATACCAGTACACGGTACTTCCGTTCGGCCTGTCCCTGGCTCCCCGTACATTCACGAAATGTATGGATGCAGCACTTTCCCCCCTGAGGCAGCGGGGAGTGCGAATACTGAATTATCTCGACGATTGGCTGGTCCTAGCACAATCAGAGAGTCAGTTAACAACACACAGATCTTGGATTATCAGCCATCTAGAATGCCTGGGTCTAAGAATCAATTTTGCAAAGAGCATGCTATCCCCCAGCCAGAGGATTTCTTTCCTGGGAATAGTTTTAGACTCGATGCGAATGACAGCGCGCCTCTCATCGGAGCGCGCGCTCACCATCCGGCGCCTTGCAACATCATTCAGAGCGGGCGCGCGCCCCCCTCGTCAAGCGATTTCAGAGGATGCTCGGTCTAATGGCCTCAACATCGGCCGTACTCCAGCTAGAATTGTTGCATATGCGCCCTCTCCAACGCTGGCTCAAGAGCCGCGTCCCTACTCACGCGTGGCGTTCGGGCCACTTTTTAATCAGAGCAAACCACGGCTGTGTAAAAGCCCTGACGCGCTGGAAAGCCGCCGACTGGTACCAGTCGGGCGTGAGTCTGGGTGTGAACACAAGGAGAAAAATGATCACGACAGATGCCTCCAAAATAGGATGGGGGGCCCTTTACGAGGGCAGGCCTGTCTCCGGCTTTTGGTCAAACCCGGAAAAGCGCCTACACATAAACTGTCTGGAGATGAAAGCGGTCGCTTTGGCTCTCAGAGCACTGCTTCCACATCTAAAGAACGAACACGTCCTGGTCCGAACGGACAACATGACGGTGGTGTCGTACATAAATCGCCAGGGTGGACTCAGGTCGAGCTCCTTGCATACAATGGCCAGGAGACTCATTTTATGGTCCCAGCACAACTTGCGCTCGCTGAGAGCAGCGCATGTGCCAGGCGTTCTGAACCAGGGGGGGGGACATGCTATCCAGAGACAAAATTCTCCCAGGAGAATGGGCTCTCAACCCTCTGACGATTCAGTGGTTATGGAAAATCTTTGGCAAAGCGGAGGTCGACCTCTTCGCTTCCAAGGAGAACGCGCGCTGGCCTCTCTTCTCCACGAAAAGCACGGATGCGCTCGCCCGAAGCTGGCCGAGCCGCCCCTTATATGCTTTTCCCCCGATCGCGATGTTACCACAGGTCATCAGTCGGGTCAGAGAGGAGAAAGACGCAGTGCTTCTAATAGCCCCACTCTGGAAGAACCAAACTTGGTTTCCAGAATTAATGCAGATGCAATCGGCACCACGGCCGATCCCACTGAGGCCAGACCTCCTCAGTCAGGCCAGCGGGATGATATTTCACCCCCGCCTCGATCTGTGGGCCCTTAATGCATGGCCCCTCAACGGGTTCCCGGGAACCTCACGGGCGGAGCACTAAAAACCATCGCTGAGGCGCGGGCGCCCTCCACGAGACGCTTGTATGCCCAGAAATGGAAGGTGTTCAGTGACTGGTGTAACACCAAGGGCCTGAACCCTGAAACATGCGAGATTACAAACGTACTCATTTTTCTACAAGAGCTTCTGGAGGCGGGTTGCACCCCCTCCACGCTCAAAGAATATGTGGCGGCCATCACAGCGTCGCACGACCCTGTAATGGAATGTCCATTGGGAAGAAACGACCTAATTATTCGTTTCCTAAGGGGCGCTAGTAGGATGAACCCTTCACGCCCCCCCCCCCAGTGCCGATCTGGGACCTGGCTACTGTCCTAGACGCTCTTAAAGGGGACCCGTTCGAACCACTCCGAACCGTGCACCTTAAGCAGCTCTCGCTCAAAACTGCGCTCTTGCTGGCACTCGCCTCGGTCAAGAGAGTGGGCGACCTGCACGCGCTCTCGACGAGCGCTGCCTGCCTAGAATTCGGACCTAACGACTGCAGAGTTGTCCTTAGGCCAAAACATGGGTATGTTCCTAAAGTGCTCACCACTCCCTTCAGAGCACAGGTTATCTCCCTAACCGCGTTATCATCCCCAGCAGACGAACACGACGCTAATCTACTCCGCCCCGTCAGGGTTTTCAGAGTGTATTTGGACCGTTCTGCCCTATTCAGACAGACAGAACAACTGTTTGTATGCTTCGGCGGCCGTACGAAAGGTTCCGCCGTCTCGAAGCAGAGAATCTCTCACTGGATAGTTGAGGCTATAGCGCTGGCTTATGAAGCCAAAGGACTCCAATGCCCCTGGGGAGTCAAAGCTCACTCCACTCGGAGTATGGCTTCTTCCTGGGCATGGTCGAGCGGGATACCGATCGAGGATATTTGTGCGGCGGCAGGCTGGGCCTCACCGTCCACATTTATCAGGTTTTACAACCTACAGGTACCGACGTTGCATTCCAACGTACTGTCAGCATGATACTAGTAGAACCATGAGTTCGTATCTAGATTATGTATGTGCTTGTCACTCTGAGCGCCTTCTAGCCGCTCTGCATTTTTTCCACATATAAAGCTTGCCTCTGCCGGCTAGTTGGATGATAACTTTGCTTTTCAGCTCAGGGCTTATAAAAAATAAGATCAGATGAGAAATAGGTAAATAAGATCAGTATTGCACTGTCTGTGTGCTCTCCTGTATCGTTAGGAGTGTCTGGTATGTGTAAACAGTGAGAGATCTTGTGGCAGGTTTTGCTGATGGCGCGACGCTTAATAGAGCCACGAGCGCGCTCCCATACGGATAAAAAGAGCGAATAAAAAATAAGATCAGATGAGAAATAGGTAAATAAGATCAGTATTGCACTGTCTGTGTGCTCTCGTGTATCGTTAGGAGTTTCTGGTATGTGTAAACAGTGAGAGATCTTGTGGCAGGTTTTGCTGATGGCGCGACGCTTAATAGAGCCACGAGCGCGCTCCCATACGGATAAAAAGAGCGAATAAAAAATAAGATCAGATGAGAAATAGGTAAATAAGATCAGTATTGCACTGTCTGTGTGCTCTCGTGTATTGTTAGGAGTTTCTGGTATGTGTAAACCGTGAGAGATCTTGTGGCAGGTTTTGCTGATGGCGCGACGCTTAATAGAGCCACGAGCGCGCTCCCATACGGATAATAAGAGCGAATAAAAAATAAGATCAGATGAGGAAAAGGTAAAAAAGATCAGTATTGCACTGTCTGTGTGCTCTCGTGTATCGTTAGGAGTTTCTGGTATGTGTAAACAGTGAGAGATCTTGTGGCAGGTTTTGCTGATGGCGCGACGCTTAATAGAGCCACGACCGCGCTCCCATACGGATAAAAAGAGCGAATAAAAAATAAGATCAGATGAGAAAAAGGTAAAAAAGATCAGTATTGCACTGTCTGTGTGCTCTCGTGTATCATTTGGAGTGTCTGGTATGTGTAAACAGTGAGAGATCGTGTGGCAGGTGTGACGCTTAGTAGCCCAGGCGGGAGCCAAGAGATGCTCTCCCTTATGGGCAAAAAGAGCGAATAAAAAAACAAGATCAGCATTGCACTGTCTGTGGGTTCGTCTGGTAAATTAAAACAGTGAGAGATTTTGAGGCAGACGCAAGCCTACGTCACGAGACTGGTGCTCAGGATTTTAAAAAAGTGGGTACAGTAGTTGCAAGGCAGGCGAAAGGCGTTTGGTTAATGGTGAATATTGACCTATTGTGCGTACCGTTCTGGCTCCCGCTGGCTTCAGGGGATATGCGCTGCATTTGGTTTAAAAACATATCTTACATATTGTGTAAGTTCGAGTGGCAGGCGCATATAAGGCGCGAATATCTGTGACTGGTCGAGTGGCAGGCGCATATAACGCAGTGGCAGGCGCATATATCTGTGACTGGTCGAGTGGCAGGCGCATGTAACGCAGTGGCAGGCGCATATATCCGTGACTGGTCGAGTGGCAGCTCCCCCTGCCACGCAAAGATTTTACCCCCTCTCTAAAGAACTCTCATGACGGGGCGCCCAATATATAGCCCTTGGCCACGCCCATCTTGGCGGGCTCTGAAGCGTGCGGGCGCGAAGCGCGCTCATTGGTCGCGCATTCAGAGTCCCCCCGCCATTGGTTCGAGCAAGTTGCCGCAGCACAGCCAATGACCGAGCTGCCTCGCTCATTGCTGTCTGCTGTGCAGCTGCAATGCGTTTTACATAAAGACTTCAATATTCTCGAGAAAAGGAGTTTTCCCATAGCGTAAGCTACTTACGCAATAGGAGAGACCTCCACTCAGGGAACCAAGGTTACGTTAGTAACCGAGTCGTTATATTAGCTGCAGCTTTATTAGTAGAGATGTCATTAAATTCTGCTTTAAGTAGCAAAAGTTTATGTCTCAGTTCAGGAGTATCTTGTTTGAAAATTTCTTCTTCTAAGTCCTTTATACTCTGTTCCAATTCAATCATTTTAAGGGCAGATCTGTTTGTCTTAGAACTAGTAAAGCTGATAATTTGCCCCCTAATACAGGCGCTGAGTTTGTGGGGGGGCAGGGGGAGCATTGCCCCCCCCCTAGTGGCTGAAACCCGTTTACATTTTTTTTTTGCATTGTTAAAAAAAAGATATATTATAAATATTTTAAATAACACAAAACAACTAAATGGTGGTAGGTAATACACATCTGATTTTATATACTGCTTTAGTAAAAAAAAAAAAAAAATCAGGGCTCTGGGTCATGTGACATGTTACAGGCCCCGTGTAGAAGGCCAAATATACAGATGAGAATGTTCTGCAAAATAACAGGAAAAATTGATTAGACAGGAGCCACCGTGTCACGTCGCACCAAATCCTCAGCAGATGTGTTTATTCAATGTTTTCTTTTACATTGTTTTATAATAAAGCATTAAAGTATGTTTCTTGTTTCTCTTATTCTGTTTATACAAGTGATCAGTTTTCTCTTTTTTTCCATATTATTCAACAGAAACTCAAATCTCACATTTTCACTCTTCTCTCACAAAACTAATACATTTTAGCTTTCCAAAAAAACTCTTGTACATCTACTCACATGAGTCAAAAGAATATTTTATGCATATAGCATAATTACAAATGACTGAACATTTAAGGACAAAGATCCTGATAAACATATGTACCATACATATTTAACATTAATATTTCTTTCTGCATCGGCAGGAATTAACACAGTGTTACATCAGCTGAATGTATGTCTGAAACATTTGACTGAGAAAGTGCATCCGATCTTTATATGTATACAAAGCTTAATAAACAAAACACAATTTTTAAAGTGAACTTATAAGGAACATTATAACCTTGTAACTGGAGTCCATTCGATTAAATTAAACGCATCTCACAATCACCTCGTGTTACAGCGTTCATGAAATGGCGGACAGTCTGCATATATTCATCATATTCACAACCCCGAACGTCATCACTCAAAATATCTGCGGCATGAACATAATACATTTGCATTACAGATCTCGTGTGCATATTATCACGTTGTTGTAACAATAATACCTGCAAAATAACAGGAAAAATTGATGAGACAGGAGCCACCGTGTCACGTCGCACCAAATCCTCAGCAGATGTGAGGGCGCGCGCGCACACAGCTCCTATGTGAGAGTCCTCCTTTCCGTTTTCATAATAAAAGCCCCATTTTTTTCACAACAACAGACCATATTCTCACATTACCTGTAATGATTTACTTTCAAGTCCCACATTCCTTAAAATTCACATAAGTAACAATAAACTTGCTTAATGTATAACAACTTTACACAAAATGTGCACATACTTTGGGGTGTCACATCCTCCCTGACAAAATGAAATAGGCTCCAGTTACAAAAACTCAGTTCAATACTCTTTTTCTTTCTACATGTAAAATAACTCAATATACTAACATTGCAGATGTGAAAGGTGTGAATGTGTTTATGTCAGTGTAAGGTGTAATCTGGAATGAATGTGGTACTGTATAAGGTGGTGCCCACACAGGTAAGTATGGTAGTGTATAAGCTGTTACACTGTCAAGTGTGGTCAGAGGTTGTATTGAGGGTTGACCCAGTGTCTCGTACGTGAACATGCTCTTCGGTCTTCTTTCTCGAGCAGATCGTCTTAGCATAACTGGGTCTTCTTCTGCTGGATAGTCCCTTGCATCACTCATCCGAAGACTCTCGATCTCCCCATCTTCTTCACTCCTTGGTAAGGATATGGAGAAGTGAACAGGTTCATCCAGTGATTGACTACTGCCATGGATATCTCCCCTCTGTGGTGACATTTGTATTTGATCTTGCTCTTCTCTTGCAGGTGCTGGTGGAGCCACTCCAACCACAACATTTTCCTGACTCGGTTCTGGACTCGACAGGTAAGTACTCCCTTGTCTAGGCTCAGTCCAACTCGAAGGAATCCTCAGCCAATACCCTCCAGGGTCTTCCTCATCCGAATCAGTCTCTTCCGTAAGCTCCTTACTCTGTGTCTCTCTGTCCTTTTGTCTGTTTTGCTTCTGCTCCTCAGGTTTTCCAGGATCCGGAGGCTCAACAGGTAAGTCATTTACCAACAACAGCAGGTTTCGATGTAGAGTGCGTGTTCCCTTCATACCTCCATTCTCAGGTCTCACCTTATATACCGGGTTGTCAGCCACTTGTTCTTCGACCACATAGATGGCTTTCTCCCAGTATGTTCTGAGTTTTCCTGGGCCTCCACGCTCTCTCAGGTTTCTTACTAGCACCCTGTCCCCGGGTCTTAGCACTACTCCTTTGACTCTGAGGTCGTACTGAGCTTTGCCTCGTGCACTTGCCTGTTTGCTGTTCTCACTTGCGATTTGGTACGCCTCGGCCATCCTTTTAGCCCACTGTTCGGCGAATCCTCTGGGCGTTTGCCCCTCATCCTCTTCAACCAGTCTGAATATTAAGTCAATGGGGAGGCGAGGATGTCGTCCATACAGCAGGTAGAATGGAGAGTATCCTGTTGACTCATGACGAGTGCAGTTATAGGCATGCACCATCTGGGGTAGGTGATCTTTCCACTTTGCCTTTTCTTTCTCCGCCATCGTTCGGAGCATTTGTAAGAGCGTCCGGTTGAATCTCTCAGCCGGGTTCCCTTGAGGATGATAAGGAGATGTCCTCGAGTGACGTACCCCAGCCAGTTGTCGGAGATTTCGGAACAGCTCATTTTCGAACTCTCTGCCCTGATCATGATGTAACTTCCCTGGGTAACCGAACCGAGGGATGTAATCATTAAACAACCGCTCCGCCGCTGTTCTTCCTGACTTGTTCCTCGTCGGGTAGGCTTGAGCGAATCGTGTGAAATGGTCTATGACCACTAGTATATACTCATACCCTCCCTGGCTCTGCTCCAGGTGCAGGTAGTCGATACAAACCAGTTCCATTGGTGAGCTAGAAGTTATACTCCCCATTGGTGCTCGAACATGAGTCACTGGTTTTTTTGCTTTGATGCATGAACATTTTTTTGTGATGTACTCCTCAACTTCTCTCTTCATATGTGGCCAGTAGAACCTCTCCCTCATTAGGTGTATTACTCTTTCTTGGCCGACATGTCCCATCCTATCATGTAAGTATTCTAGGGCAAGTTGTCTGTATTTGGTTGGCAACACAAGCTGTTTCCTTCCAGTCACGTGTCTGTACAGGCACCCATCTTCCAACGACAGCTTGCTCCACTCTCGTAAGAGTTTCCTAGCTGGACCCATCACCTGTTTCCTCCTGTCTTTGTCCGGCACCTCATCTGTCTCTTTCATCTCCATTACTCCGGATATCACTGGATCATCCCTTTGAGCTTTAGCAATTTCGACCTTGCTTACAGACGGCAGCAGCTGGGCAGGGAATAATCGATCTGTATCTTCGTGAGTCATTCCGAGTGCTGCAACCCAAGCCACATCCTTCTTCCTGGCAGCATGAGTTCCATCCCAAACCGCTCGTACCACTTCTGGCGACAGGTCTTCTGTGCATCCTGTGACATATTTTTCCAAGTCAAGGGGGAGGCGTGACAGTGTGTCGGCATCGATGTTCGCTTTGCCAGGTCGATGTTTGATATCAAAGCGAAAATCTGACAGTTCTCCCACCCAACGATGGCCTACTGAATTCAATTTTGCAGTGCTCATAACATAAGTTAGGGGATTATTGTCGGTGTAAATGGTAAAGTGAGGGGCGTAAAACAAATAGTCTCTGAACTTCTCACATACCGCCCACTTTAATGCCAGAAACTCCAGCTTCCCGCTATGCAGTCTGTAATTCCGTTCAGCTGGAGACAGGGTCCTGGAACCAAATGCAATGACCCGCAACCTTCCATCCTGGTGCTGATATAGGATAGCCCCGAGGCCCCTTTCTGATGCATCAG
This sequence comes from Tiaroga cobitis, assembly GCA_030578255.1. Lineage (NCBI taxonomy): Eukaryota > Metazoa > Chordata > Actinopteri > Cypriniformes > Leuciscidae > Tiaroga > Tiaroga cobitis. The sequence continues at coordinate 33,280,874 of CM060596.1, forward strand.
TGTGTAGCACGAATGGGAGATTGAAGTCCGGGTACGCCAAGACAGGAGGATTTACCAGCATGTCGATCAGCAGGTCGAGTGTTTTCTGGTGCTCACTGGTCCATTCTACTGGCGTTCGAGAGGGCATCTGGGGACCCTTTTTCTTCCTTTGACTGTACTGACGTGTTGTTACTCCTGGCTGAGTCTGAAGTAGTTCATAAATTGGTTTTGCCACACGTGAAAAATCTTGTATGTAAGGGCGATAGTATCCAAGGAATCCAAGGAGTTTACGTACCTCCCCTACTGTCTGTGGTTGGTTACTCTTGAGTGACACCACTGCTTCGAGATCGCGAGGATCTATTCTTACTCCTTTGGCCGATACCAAGCGACCTACGTACCGGACTTCCTGGGTAAGAGTTCACACTTCTCAGGGCGAAGTTTTACTCCATGGCGTCTGGTAGTCTGGAGGACTTTTCGAATTACTCCCACATGTTCTTCAAATGACCGGGCATAACATAACACATCGTCCAGGTATGGAGCGCAGCACTCATCTCTGAGATCATCCAGCATCTCCTCCATACTACGCTGGAATGCTGCCGGTGCATTTGACAGACCGAATGGAATCCTCACCCACTCGTATAACCCCCAAGGAGTGATAAAAGCAGTCATGTGCCTAGAACCCTCGGCTATGAAACCTTGATGGTACGCTTTTCCCTGGTCGAGGATGCTAAACCAAGAATACCCCCCCAGGGTATCAATCAAGTCTTGAATCCTCGGCAAAGGGTGTCTGTCCGGTACTGTTTTCTTATTAAGGAGCCGATAATCTACACATAAGCGTAGTGAACCATCCTTCTTACGAACGCAAACTACTGGAGCGGAGTAAGGGGATTTTGATTTCACTATCCACCCTTTTGCTAGAAGGTCTTGGATATAGTCCTTGACTTCTTTGAACAAAGGCTTAGGTATGGAGGAATAGACACGTTGAACTGGTATGTCATCTTTGAGGTTGATAGACATTTGGAGGTTAGGGATGCAGCCAAAATCGCTCCCGTCCCGGGCAAAGGATACAGACTCCTCAAATAGCATTTGCTTAACCACTGTTTGCTGATCCTCACTCAGATGACTGAGATCGACAGTTGGGTGCCACAATGTTGAGCTTTCCTCCACCACAGCCACAGATGCACCTTGAATCCTCCCACTGGCTTTTGTCTCTCTGGGCTTATCTGCTTCCAACACAGTTTCAACAGGATGGACGTACCGTAGGATCGTGTTGCGAGGTAGAGTGATGTCATATGTGAAGTGGTTGCCGATAGGGACAGCTACGTATGAGCTTCCTGAGTTCTGGACTTCTAGAAGGCCTTCACCTATATCTAGCCGCTCCAATTGCACATTATCATCATCTGGCTCAAACAGGGCTACTGTGCTCGACAGGACCATTTTGGGTGGTAATCTGCACTTAGCCCACGCCACCTGTCCTGCCGGTATCAGAACACCGTCTTGGTTTATTTTCAGACGTCCCCACTGTTCGCAATGTTCGGGAGTTTGTACAAAACTAACTAGAGTCTGAGCTTGATCACTTGATACTGCTATTGCACTGGAGAGCAATGAAACTAAGGTAGGAACTAACCGCTCTGGTTGGCCCTGAATCAGCTCTTCCACTACATTGAAACCGAGCAGCGGCCTCTCGACTGCGATGTGGCTCACGAGAAAAGGAACATTAATTGAAAGGTCGGGGTTGTCGTTCCCTTGCAAGTTGACAGTAATGACAGCCCACCCATCAAAGGGTATTAGATCTCCATTGAAAGCATAAACTTCTAACTTCTCAGTCATACCCATGAGCTCCACCAGAGGCCTTACTTCTACAGTGGGTAAGTATTTGTCTTTCCAGGTCCGATCGATTATGCTGACTTGAGCCCCGGTATCAAGCAAGGCAGTCACCGCGAGGCCATTTAGGTTACACTGAGTCAATGCTTTCTTCCCTATCAATTTAACAATATTGTCTTTCTTGGTTCCAGAGGACGATGGACTGTTAACACCCTGATACATCGCTTTGTCACTGAGAGTTTGGTTGTTACAGCAGGGAGATGTTTTTTCAGGTTTACGCTTCACAGAGTCCAGTTGTGTCCCTAACTTGGGTTCCTCCGTGCTTTGGGACCTCGGGGGTTCGGTCACTGTTCGTCCCTTAACAGTGCCCGTTGCCCGTTTCCCTGCGGCCTTTGCTTTCGAAGACATCCTCGAGCACGGTGCCCCTCTTCGCCGCAGAGAAAACAATGAGTGCAGCCCTGTTGTCCGGTTTCGACACATCTGGGGCAACCCCGGAGTCTAGCCCCTTGCTGTGGAGAGTGACCTCTTGCAAAACATTGACAGGTGTGTTCAAGTTGCGGCTTCAGCGCTGACTGTCGCATGGAGTCGACCATGCTGGTGAGTGCATCAATGCGAGTAGTAAGTTGCATTATTGAATCACTTTTACTTTTCTGACCAGGTGCCTCTTTCACTCCTCTGTCAAGCTCACTTTCAAGTTGAGCACAGTTTGCAGTGCTTGACTTGGGACGAGATGTCGAACCCAACCTTCGCGCTCGCTCGTCCTCATCATTAGTGATTTTCATCACATTTCTCACGATTGCTTCATCTGTGATACTGTGGTCAGCCAGCAGAGGTTTGAGCTCACTCCTGACATCTTTATACTTGTGCCCCAAGCCCTGATATATAGTATGCAGGAATACATCCTGGATTGTGGCTGGGCTGTATCTCACATCCGTATTAGACTGTTTGATCGCAAAGAGTATTTTCTGCTTAAGGCCTATCACCCTGTACAGGAACTGTTGAGGTGTCTCGGTCTCCATCTGTTTAGCACATATTAGTTCCTGAAATAACTCTGTGCTACTTTTGTCTCCTAAGTGTGACTGAAGGAACTTCTTAAGCTCTTCCACTGCCATATCTTCTTTATTCATAATCATTTCTTTGAAGTTACCTGGTTTAATTACACGCAGTATTCCCCTGATCAATTCAGCTTCACTGAAATTCTCTTTAACTCCATCGTCAGATGCATATGTTTTTCTTTCCTTTTTTCAAAACACATTGTGGCAATGAGAGTGATTAAAAAAGTTATATTTCGCATTTTGTTGTACTTCATGAAACATTTATAACATTTTGAGACATGGGAAAAATGAACAGTCACACAATATGTGATGTGACACAACTCCATATGTGATGTCAGATGCATAGTCACCTATTTGTCCCCCTTGTATCTTAAATTCACGCCGTTGTAGGTATGAGAGGTCTCGTAGAGAGACTACTTTCTCAGTGCTCCCCTGTGAGGTACGTTCAACATGATTACTATTTAACGGCGTCTCGCTGTTGGGTATCACAGATGTGTTGGGGTTAGAATGTGGTGTAAGATACTGAAGGAGTTTCCTGCTCAGCTCTTCGAAATCTGAATGCATGAGAGGAGGGTTGGTGCTACGATCTGTGTCTAACCCTCTAGTTTTCCCCAGGTCAGTTACAGTGTGAGGTGATTCTAAATGTACAGTGTCTGTAGTGATCATGTGGCCTGTAGAGGTGCGTGTATATGAAGTGGGTGTAGGATATACATTAACATCAACATTTCTCTCAACCTCACCATGATGATAAGACACTGGAGCACCATGCTCTTGTACAACAGCCTCCACCGTCCCTTGCAAAACCAAAAGTTCAGTCATACCTCTGTCCTCCGATTCTAACAGGTTGGTGCTGTACATGAAAGCATTGATGTATTCAAGACAGCCCTCTTGATCTTCCACGTCAAGTTCAGAGAAGTCCCTTTCTGGTACTGGACCGATGCTTTTGGCGACTTGAAACAGTTCAACAGCGGACAGGTTGAGCAGCCTTTTCCTGATGTCCCACACCAGGCTCTTGCGTACCCGATCAGCCATGATGACCTCTTTTCCACAGCCCCTCGAGCCCCTCTCGCAGTCACCAGCTCTATGGACCCCTCTTCTCCCTGATGTCCCCTTGTCTATTGGATCACCGCATCAGTGTCCACCCTCTGTTGGTCCTCAGGATCAGGTTTTAATGATCGACTTCCCTGGACATCAGGAGTCAATCCCGAACGAGCCCCCACAAATCTGTTACAGGCCCCGTGTAGAATCCTCAGCAGATGTGTTTATTCAATGTTTTCTTTTACATTGTTTTATAATAAAGCATTAAAGTATGTTTCTTGTTTCTCTTATTCTGTTTATACAAGTGATCAGTTTTCTCTTTTTTTCCATATTATTCAACAGAAACTCAAATCTCACATTTTCACTCTTCTCTCACAAAACTAATACATTTTAGCTTTCCAAAAAAACTCTTGTACATCTACTCACATGAGTCAAAAGAATATTTTATGCATATAGCATAATTACAAATGACTGAACATTTAAGGACAAAGATCCTGATAAACATATGTACCATACATATTTAACATTAATATTTCTTTCTGCATCGGCAGGAATTAACACAGTGTTACATCAGCTGTCTGAAACATTTGACTGAGAAAGTGCATCCGATCGTTATATGTATACAAAGCTTAATAAACAAAACACAATTTTTAAAGTGAACTTATAAGGAACATTATAACCTTGTAACTGGAGTCCATTCGATTAAATTAAACGCATCTCACAATCACCTCGTGTTACAGCGTTCATGAAATGGCGGACAGTCTGCATATATTCATCATATTCACAACCCCGAACGTCATCACTCAAAATATCTGCGGCATGAACATAATACATTTGCATTACAGATCTCGTGTGCATATTATCACGTTGTTGTAACAATAATACCTGCAAAATAACAGGAAAAATTGATGAGACAGGAGCCACCGTGCCACGTCGCACCAAATCCTCAGCAGATGTGAGGGCGCGCACGCACACAGCTCCTATGTGAGAGTCCTCCTTTCCGTTTTCATAATAAAAGCCCCATTTTTTTCACAACAACAGACCATATTCTCACATTACCTGTAATGATTTACTTTCAAGTCCCACATTCCTTAAAATTCACATAAGTAACAATAAACTTGCTTAATGTATAACAATTTTACACAAAATGTGCACATACTTTGGGGTGTCACAGACACAACAAGTGACAGGCTAACCTAAGTCCAGCGATTCTCAGCTAGCATGTAATAGCGTTGTTTTTATCTGGTCGGACTCAAATGGACATAAGAAGATTTTTAAAACGTCGAGCTCCAAATGACACAAATAGTCAGTCATCGGGATCTAAGGATACAACACAAACAACAGTAACCGATGATGACGATATGCAAACAGACACTGCTGTGAAATTGGAGGGAACACTGAGCAGCTCTGGACGCAAAAAACGAAAATTACTGTTGCACTAGTCGCAACAATATCTAGGTCTGTAAGTTTTATTTCTCTGCCAAATAACTGCTTAAGATGGAGAGACTCAACACACTGCTTTCAATATGCTGTTCAATATGTTTCAAAAGTGTATAGTGTGACCGTTCATTTTTCCCGTGTCTCAATGTTTTAAATGTTTCATGAAATGGCTACAACAAAATGCGAAATAACTTGTTTTTTTTAATCGCTCTCATTGCCACAATGTGTTTCAAACGTGGAGAGTAGGCTATTGTGTGACTGTTCATTTTTCCCGTGTCTCAAAATTTTTTAAATGTTTCATGAAGTACAATAAAATGCGAAATATAACTTTTTTTTATCGCTCTCATTGCCACAATGTGTTTCAAACGTGGAGAGTAGGCTATAGAGGGAATGCATTAACGTCACTTTCCCGCCGGAACACACCCCCCTCAGCCGGACTGAGTGGCAAAAGAGCTGCTGCGTGGCTGGAGTTAATAGTGGAAACTGCGAAAACGCGAGTAAAACAACCTATTATCAGTTTAAACTAAAAGTTGGACTCGATATAGTGTTCCTTAAAACTTAGGCCAAAGATCCAGTGATCCATGGATATAGACACGGAGCCATCGTGTTTCCTGACACTCATATGTGCCTGATTTCGACGCCGGGGAAATACGTGAAGCAAATTTGCCTGTGAACGCTTTATATAAATACAATATAGGTAAGTCTAAATCCAGGTGATCACATCAATGTTATATATAGGCTATAATCATATTGTCCAGCCCTAAAACTTGTAGCCTATAGTTTTTTGTCAGTTTATTTAAAAAGTTTATTTTATCGGAGTAGGGTCATAACTGGCTTAAGCATAAACCGGTCGACACAGGTCGTTTTTTGCCTCTTACTCGGATTTCGCATTATGTAAACGCATTAACCTGCTTTCTGTCAGCTTATTGAAGTGCGTATGTGTGAAATGTGACAGAAACGCATCCTTTGTGCAGATTTAAACGCATCCAGACAGAGCGTTTTGATGGAAAGGAAGAATAAAATATATCACAAACGCAGACTCTTTCATGACACAGAACATTATAAAAATGTCCTCTCATCTCGTGCAGCAGAAGTAGAAATGGTTCAGTCAAAACGCTGCATCTGTAACTGCATGAGAGCAAAATATACAAACTGTAAGTTTCCCGTTGACATGTTGCAAGCTTTATTTAACATCAACCGATACAACAAATGAAATACTCAAAGTCAGATACGCAAATGATTGTTTTGTCGTTACAGGTCATGGCCTGATTTATTAATAAAGTCATGTAAACATGCCGCGGTTTACTTGCGTTGTTATGGTTACTGGTGTGCATGTAAACGTGCTCAATGATAACTGCAAATCCACTTTTCTCTGCCTGGAGTCAAGTTGTTTCTATGAATTGCATCGATCCATTTGCTTCTCTGTTCTGTAGCTTTCGGCAGTCTGTAAAAATATACCTCAGATTTCTTGTGAAATGTAGTTGTACAATCAATCGCAAAGCTCTTTCCCATTTTAGATGCATGTTTTGTGTTTTTCACGGCATTCACGCTGAAAACCAATGCTGCCACTCAGTCTTTTTGCCACTCAGTGGGCGTGACCGCAATCACTCCAGCTGGCAGTGACGTCACGCGCATACCCTCTATTGTGTGACTGTTCATTTTTCCCAAAATCTCAAAATGTTATAAATGTTTCATGAAGTACAACAAAATGCGAAATATAACTTTTTTAATCACTCTCATTGCCACAATGTGTTTTGAAAAAAGGAAAGAAAAACTTTAAATAAAAAAAAGTTTTGGTTGAAGATAATATTTTAACAGTGCAAAAGTGGTCCACATTTCATTTATCCTAATTGTGTCCGAACGACAATGATTGCTACAAGAATGAATGAATGCTACAATTTTTTTATTTATTTTTTTGCCCCCCCTGGCTCGAATGTCAAACTCCGCCTATGCCCTAAAATAGGCCTTAAATGCCTCCCATCGTATTGAAGCGGATGTCTGGTTTGTATTAAACTCAAAAAATATGTCAATTTGATTTCCAACAAAATCCAGAAAATCAGGGTTATTTAGCCACTTTATATTTAGACGCCATCTAGATGGGCTTTTGATTATGGTTCTGAGAGTATATTTCAGTGATAATGCTGCATGATCCGATAAAACAACTACTATATTTACAGTTAGTTATATAATCAATCAAATCCTTTGAAATAAGAAAATAGTCTATTCTGGAGTAGATATGGAAAGATGAGGAATAGCAAGAAAATTCTTTCTTTGTTGGGTTTTGAAGCCTCCAAACATCGCTTAAATTAAGGTCTTTAATGTATTGATTAATTATGTTCCTACTTTGCGAATGTGACGTGTCAATACCTCTGGAACGATCCAATTTAGGATCTAATGTACAATTAAAGTCACCAGCGACTATTAAGATACCTTGAAGGGAAGACAAAATTAAGAAAAGATTATGAAAGAAATTTGGATAATCTGTATTAGGGCCATAAACACTTACAAGATTACAAGATTCGTTGAGCATCCTACCACTGATTATAACATATCTACCTTATGGATCACGAATAGTTTTTAATATATGAAATGGGACTGATTTATGTATCAGCACAGCTACCCCTCTTGAGTGCGAGCTATATGATGCTGCTATAACCTGCCCCGGCCATCTTCTACGCAGTTTAATGACTTCGCCGGACAATAAATGTGTTTCTTGCAGGAATACTATTTTAGGATGGAGGTACTGTGTTCATCACTTGTTTCAATTTAGTAAGGTTACAAAGCCCCCGCACATTCTAAGATGTCAATGTAAGACTAGAATCCCCTGACATTTGCAACAAAGTTGAATATTATAATTATTCTTGGTAGTCCAAACATTAATGATCTGTTCCAATAAACACCCTGTAACCTTTTTGTAAAGTACAAAGATGTACCAGAAAACAGAAATGCAAGTATAAATGTATAGTAAAAAAAAAACAACAACAACAACAACACAATCCCCAGCACATGCACAAGATAGAACACACAGATGCACGGCGAACCTGCCTTTTTCTTCGACTAGAACTGTAGTTACGTACTCTTGCGGTCCTCTAACAGGAACGCTATTAGGTTACTGAATTAAGAGGAAAAAAGACAAAAGAATAGTGTCCAAAACAAAAATAATAAACGCACACTCTCAAAGGCCAAGTATTATGACCTATTAACCAAAAGAAAATCAGCTTACTTAATGATTCTGCTTAGTATTCAAATCAAAGCCAACCTTTTACGAAATATGAAAACCAAAAAAAGCCCAACCTTACATTTTATAGGGCATTTTCAGACTAAGCGTCCAACAAAATTTTTAATGAAAGTTGAGTACTAAAGTGGACGATTAAACTTTAATGCAAAGTGTCAAAAAGAACAGATGAGTTACTCAGACGTTGGCTGCTCCGCTTCCCGAACATCCTCTGGCAAGGTCGCGATGAATTTGCCTGCTTCTTCAGGAGAGTCAAAGAAATGACGACGGTCTCTAAAGATAACCAGAAGCTTGGTGGGGAAAATCATCCCGTACTTAATCTTCCTCTTTCGAAGCTCTAGCTTTACCTCCTCAAATCGCTTTCGTTGTTTTAACACCTCGGATGATAGATCAGGAAAAAACATAATATGGTGATCCTGGAACATCACTGTACCTCTTGCCCGGGCTGCTCTCAGTATTCTGTTATTGTCAGCATAGTTGAGTAATTTCAGTATCATTGTTTTTGGCCTTGACGATGCGTTTCCACCAGCTTGTTTGCCACTACTGGGTAGCCTGTGTGCCCTTTCAATGATCACCCGCGCCGGGAAGGTATCCGCACCTAGAAGCTGTGGAAGCCAACTTTCCAAAAACGAAACAGGATTATTTCCCTCGATTCCATTTGGAAGTCCCAAAATCCGGATGTTAGAGCGCCGGCTTCTACATGCTGCCATGTCAAGAGCAGAGGCAAGATCCGATGCGGATTTTTCGAGTTTAACAACCCTTCCTTGAAGGCCGCTAATGTCATCCTCGGCTTGGCTGATTCGGCTCTCTGCTTCGGTAAGTCTTTCAGTGAAGGTAAAGAAATCATTTTTAACTTCTTTAATCACTCCCAGAACCTCCTTGTATTGGGACCGAAACTCACTCTTCAAACCGTTTATAGCTGAAAGAATTACGCTATTATCGGGTGGAGTATCAGCCTCGCTGTGAGTGTTGGCACCAACTGGAGTGCTATCAGCTTCAGACGTGAGTCCTAGGTTGTCGACAGCCGAATCTGTATTATCTTTTTTATCTCTTTTTCTTTGCGGACGTGAAGACATGCTGACTGTTTTGCAGAGCCACCGTCAAAAAACAAAAACGTTTCTTTTGGTTATCGGGTCTAGATAAAGGTTTAAAAACAGAATTATCCGAGAGTGTGGAAAAACGTGACCGTTCAGCAACCCGACATAACCGGAGTATCTAACACAAGTATCTTCTGTTAAGCTGTCTTCCTGGAGAGCCTATTTTGAGTTCCAGTTCTCTGTAGACAGAGAAATCATGTCTAAAACAGCAATTGGAATCAAAAAGCATTTCTATGTATTTACATAGGAAGCTATAGGCAGCCGTAACAGGCGGTTACGGAGATTACACACTTTAATACATTTTTAAAGCCACTGGATGGCGGTATTCTCACTTGAATTTTTTTTTGCCTGCTGCCAGCATTATATTTTAATGTGCCACGTTGAGTTTTTTTGAAAAAAAATTTTAATTCTAATGGAAAAAATTATATAAATAATGCAAAGTATCATAAAAATCTTTAAAAATTCTAAATAATAATAAGAAAATATTATTGAACAAAAATATATTTGAATGGTTTTCCCGGGAAATGAAAAAGTTACATTTTAAGGCTTCGGTCTTTTTTGACCGAAAGGAAGCCAAGTGTAACCCCTAAACAAAGAAGCCCAGAGGGTTAAAATGGTTAGAGTATGTTTATTATGCCACAGCAGTAACATTCTTGGGTTCACCAAGTTCATTTTTGGGGGAAGGGGAGATGTAGTGATATCTGATGGGTGAGCTCACTACCGAGTGAGCCACGCCCTAAGCAGGGGGTTTGTACTCTGTGAGTGTTCAATTATGTTCAGTTATGTACCTGCTATGCGGTGAGATCGCTGTCTCGGCTCATTCACGAACACAACAGAAATAACATAACCTACAAACTGAAATAAGTACTAAAAAACAAAAACTGAGATTATTACTTTTTGTTTTATCATATGGTCCACTAATTTATCTAATATTGAAAGCATCTAGTCCATCTGCCTTTCTGCTCTTATGACTGCTGTTCCTCCTTTTCCTCTGCTTCCATCTGACGGCGGTCTTGCTTGGCTACTATTTCTTTGATAACTTCAAGGGAGGTTACCTCACTACGCCTCTTTCTTTTTGAGGGTTTTTTCTCCATCCCTGCACTTGGCCTTGTGGATGGTGTAGGAATCCCCTCTGGTGTTGTAGATCCATAGGTATGATCAGCCTTTGAAGGCCCTGCTTTCACAGTGTCCTCCATTTCTGCTGGTCCTGGCTCAGAAAAGGTGGGGAAAGGCTCCAGGAAATAAGCATCAACAGCACCAGAGGGACCAGCCTTGCATTCTGTTGGGGTGATCTGGTAACTGTGATGAAAACTGGCCACAGGCAGCATATTCGGCCTTTGGTCAATGGCCTCATGCATAGCTTCAAAAATGGCCATGATGCTGCTGTTAACTCTCCTTCATCTGTCCCAGATCCTGCAGGCAGGCACGAATCCTATAATAGTATTAATAAGATTATTAACAAACAAAGGCATTAAACAGTTCTGTTTAAAGGTGTGGTATGTGATTTTCTTTTTTGACCATGTTGTGGCTTTTTTGCTTCCCAACAAACATCATCACTGAGTAAGAGACACTCTGAGTCCAATTTAATAGTTTAAAAAGTATTTATTCTCTTGCAAGAGAGATCTTCATCACCAATACACATTCGTGAGTCAGTGAGGAGAGATAAGGAGAAGCAGTGTCTGTCTTTTTTATATCTTGTGTCCTCCAAGGCCTTATTTCTGCCCTCCCCTCACAGGAGAGATATACTTTGTTTTTTCCTATTTCTCCCTGGCCCTGAGAGGTAAATGCCCCCTTAACCCTTTAGGCTATAACGTACAAATGCACTCAAGATGACCCCTTGACCACCTGCTTTTCCTTACCTCCACTGACTCCCAACCACAGTAAATTATCAATCAAAGGCCCCCTCTCACTACATTCGTGAGAACAGATGAGGCCATCATTAGGAATCACTGAAATCAGAGTAATAATAAGAAAAATTCCATAACAATTATTTTTTCAAAATCACTTGAAATCCTATTCCTAACCCACTTACAGCCACTGAGTTAGAAGCACTGAAATGAAAATTAAGCAATTTAATCATCTGTGGAACGGGCAGGACTCGAAAAACTCCAGCCAATCATTTCCAAGACCACCTAGAATCATAAATACTAGGCTTCAGATGAGACCGGGAGTTAGAACCAGCCACCGTTGCATCTCTCCCGCACCGTTTAGGATTTTGTTTGATTTATTGTTGACATTTTCATTTTTGTTAAAGCCAACTTCATTACTGGCTGTACAAAGTTTATTCTGTTAAAATTCTATTAATTTAATAAATCTAGTTTATTACTATTCCGTGTGTGGCCTTTTCCCTACTCTGTTGCTTGCTTTGAGCCAGGCTCGTAACAGGTGTGAGAATGTCTTGCAGTCCCATTGCTTTAATAATCTCTCTAACAGACAGATTGCAAAAATGGGTATGCAGTGATTTATTTCTTACAACTGCAAATTTGCTAATGCAAAACACAGACTTACTCAAACCCTTGGGCCGAGGTGTTCCTCATGCCTGTAAAGGCCAAATCTCTCTCAATACGTAGCCGAATAAACTGCAGTGTCCTCTCATCGTCCCCTTTATCAGATAAAGACAAACAACACATTGCATAGCATCAATAACAATTTCCCCCACAGGCTATATCCACACTTTGTGGTGAATTATTACCTTTTATAGTTGTGTATTTGCATGGTTTTTATGCCACAAAGATACTTATATTTATGTTAACGTTTATGCATACTTTTAATAATTTAATAACTGAAATGAAGAAGAAGAATTTATATAAACTACAATAAACTGTCAGGAGTGTATAGAACCTCAAATTACGGTAACCCGATAGAGATTCTTGAACATGACAAAAATCCTTGCATTAAAGGGTATTATACCAAAATAATGGACTATAATTGAATAATGAAATCATACCTAAATAATGGGAAATGGTATTGCCTTAATTACCCACTAAGAGTATTCAGTTTCAGGCAGTAGTCCAACATATATGTTTAAATGTTTTCATTATCATTTGTTGTCAAAGCCATGTCTGGGTGATTTGTGATGATAATCTCTGTAATTATATCTTTAAAAAACGTACACCTAAAAATCTTCTCCTCTGTAATGCCAGCGTAAGTCATGAAGCTCCTCCCCTCATTTATCTGATTGGGCGCTTGCAATGATTCCTGGAATCCTGGGTAGGTAACTCGTGTGGAGGGTCCGATCGAGGGCACAAAGGCGGCGCTCGCAAGCACACTTCTGAGCTCTTAAATGCCAAATGGGACACTCTACGGACTCCTAACCGTGGCGAGCACGCGCAATTTAAGGCCACGAGACCGCGGGTGCTTCTCAATGGCTGGATCCTAAATGGCACACTTCATGTGAACTCACGGTCTCGTGGCCTTAAATTGCGCGTGCTCGCCAAGTGTACGAGACCGTAGCGTGTCCCATTTGGCATTTCAGCGCTCAGAATTGTGCTCGCAAGCACCGCCTTTGTGCCCTCGATGCGGACTTCGGCAAAGCCCGCACTTTCGCACCCTCCACACGAGTTACCTACCCAGGAATCACTGCGAACGCCCAATCAGATAAATAAGGGGAGGAGTGGCTGTTTGACTTTCGGTGGCATGATGTCATCAAGCCTGACCCAAAATACACTCTCGCATGCCCTCGTGGACTCGAGGCCAGCGACCCCTAGGTCTGCACTTCCTGACGTCACCAAGTGTGAACTCGAAGGAAGTCCGCAAGGCCGGAGTGTGCCGTTTGGGATCCAGCCAATATCCCTTCTCGTCTCCTCGCTCCTCCGTCCTCCATCCTATGACCTGGAAACTGATCAAGCTCAGCCATCTTGAAGGACATCTCAATTCTCTAATTGCACCGCGAGGATCGAGGTGTGAGGAGGCTTTCTGAGGAGTCATGAGCGTGGATACACGTGTGTATCCTTTCCAGGAGAGTTTTATCGACTGAACGTCGCACACATACATTATCCTCCCCCTTCACATCGGTCACATTCATTTGAATTTATACTTTACCTTTGCAGTTTAAATAAACCACATATCTCATATATTTCAACAGGATGGCTTGCTTTATTATTATTTATTATGAATTTCTTAAATAACCAAACTAAAACAACATAAGGGCAGATCCTTTGAGCGCTGCTGATGTCGCTGTGAAGTGACGTGGAGTGATTAAGTATTCCAATGTATAAACAAGCTTTCCTTCGATTCCTCCGTCCTCATTTTCTTCCCTTGCAGCCTTCCCTCGCATCCTACAGGGGGTGGAGCTGAGACGCAAGGAAAGGAAGCCGAAGCGAGGATGCACAAACAAGAAATGAGAAGCACCACGTGAGTCCACATGAAGTGTGCCATTTGGGATCCAGCCACTGTCGCTCGTGTCGCCGGAAATCGCCCGCTCTCCATTGAAATGAAAGGGATCCTGTCGCTGCGTGTCGCTGATAGAGTGTGAATGCCCCTTTAGGATGGTAGTAGAATATTGAAGTAAAAAAAATTTATAAATGCTACTTTCATGATGTAATATCACTAAATGGCCTCAAAATTAAAAGTGAATGATGCATACTACCCACAGGGGTCACTCTTGCTTCGTTAAAATAATTAACAGACTGTTAATTATGTCATGCTGCCTAATAGATCAAATTATACATTAAACAGTTTGACCCTTTTAAGATCCAATAAGAACAAATATATGTCTATGTTGCTTCGCAGCTCTTTTTTTGTTATGAGCTTTGTGTGTATAAAGTTTCCCAAGCTGGGGTTTATGAAGGAATTCCAGGGGGTTTGTAAGTGGACGAAAATTCTGTATCAAAATTTATAGGCAAGAAAAGTAGTTTGTTTAGGCTGGGTTGTATGAATTATAAACCTGCGCTCATATTTTAAAAGCACATAACTATAGAATCAATTCTGAATGAGCATGTGAACGCCGTCAGCGTTAATCACAGGTTCGCGTTTAAAAGTCTGATCATTTCGACGGAGGTGAATCAATCAAAGTTAACTTTAGCTGGAAATAACATTATTCAAGAACCGCTATAATGCCAAAACAATCTGTTACCTTAAATTATATGTTTATCTCTGTAAAGCTGCTTTGAAACAATCCATTGTTAAAAGCGCTATATAAATGAAGATGACTTGACTTGACTTGACTTGACGAAAAGCTAATAATTAATTGAATTATGTAAATTATTTTTAAAAAAGTATAATTACTAACAAAGACTAATTTGTTGTCATGTGACCATTAACCAATCAGAGAACTGTGAATATACACATGTGTTGTTAAATGATTGACTTTATTATTAATTTAAAATCTCTAGAGGTGATTAAAATATAGTAGGTTAAAAAAATCGTAAATACGACATCATTTGTGCATTTTTAACCTGTCTGGAAGACAAAAGCCTTCCAAATACGTTAATAATACATGCAATGTTGAGAAAACAACCTTAAAAATGAAATGATATATGTAAATATAGTAGGCTATAGCCAAATTCTGTGTTGTCTCTCGATTTTATGGCTGGTCTCTGAGTACAAATCTACAAGACTTAGTTTCCATTGTATACGTGATAGGCTTTATTTTTTTGTTTTTTGTTTTTTTAAAGGAAGATTTAAAATATTTAAAATATATATAAAAATAGGTGAATAAAGGTCATTATGCAATTTATAAAAGGTGATTATGCATATTTTAAAACGCAATATAATCTTCTACACAATTACTTTTTTGGAATCTGATTACGTAATCCAGACATGTACTAATCAGTTACTACCTAACACTGGTTATATATTTATATCCAGGTCATAACATTTTTTAATTGAAATCAGTGGCGGAGGAGCACAGTAGGTGGCGGTATCCACCTATTTTGTTAATTTGTTACCCTTCCGTGAACACACTGAAGAAGATTACAGCAACATTACTGAACATGGGTACATACAGACGAATAGATTGTATATTTTTCAGTGAATTTCATCCAACGTTAGGACCAAAGATCACATATCAGGTAACATCATAGAAATAAATATTTTTGAGCGAAACAGAGTAGGTTACAGCATGTTTGACAGCCTGGTTTTTGTGTTTGCAAACGAGACTTCCAATGCATACAAGCAAAATAATGTTTATCTGGTTATATTGGAACAAATTATATAACATTTTTGTTTGATCGAAGGTTCCGGAAGAATATATTTCGAGGGAACTTTTTGATACTGTGCAGGTGTACATCATCACCAAACCTGAACTGCAGAACAAGCTCATAACAGTGTACGTACTAACTTTACTTAAGTAATCTCATTGTTTTATTTGTATTTGCATTGTTGTTTTAGACTGTTTTAGGGCACAAACACCAATAAACTAAAAACTACGCTATGCGTTTAAAAACCATTTCTTAAACTAGACCAGACTCGGTTATGAATTGTCTTCACCGAACATGAGCTCCACATTAAAAAATAAAACGTTAAAATAGTTTGAACGTACTGCTTGTTTTCTTGTCAAAAACAAGAAGTAGAGGCTTTTGATTTCTGAATTTGCTTCAGTGGATCTAAAATGTAATTAGTCAGTTTAAAAATATATATATATTGATATTTTTAAGTAACGAAAAAGTGCATACTCACAATAGAAAATCCACAGGCAAATGTTCAATAATAAATATTTTTATAAATATTATATATATATAGACCATTTACAAAAATATTTAGTAAATTACTAAATGTTTACAAAAACTACTTAGGAGGCAACCACATTTCAATAAGATAATTGGCCTATCCTAGTATGGCAAACACATAAGAGATAATTTGCATGTTTAAAGTTCAACAGCAGAATTATCTCAAGTTACTCAAACTACATTAATCTTTCAAGCTTATACGCACAAATTTTGAAACCGTTGTTTTCAGATTTGGTTCTTGAAATGTAAAAAAAAAAAAAACAGTTACACAGATTTCAGTCTTTCCTCATTCATGTTTATTGGAGCTTTACTTCCATGGTTAAAAATGGGGACGTTATGAATTAAACTGACTGACAAGTAAACTGATTTGCTTTAAATGAATTTAGCTGCAACCAGCGTGTGTGTGTGTTTACATTTGTGTCTGTGATTACATTTGGTGTAAATTGACTTTTAAAGTTAATGATAATGACCTGGTTGTGTTTTATCTGTGTAACTGATTAAGGACTGCCATGGAGAAGAAACTGATTGGCTGTCCAGTGTGCATTGAGCATAAGAAGTATAGCCGGAATGCCTTGCTCTTCAATTTGGGTTTAGTCTGTGATGCCAGGACAAAAACATGTGCTTTAGAACCTATTGTCAAAAAACTGTCTGGCTACCTCACAACTCTGGAGGTAAAAAAAAAATTATTTAATATGTACTTTCTGTTATAGTTTCTGTACTTCAAAAGTTGGTCTAACACTTTACCATTTCATAAAATGTTTTGATCAGCTTGAGAGTGGATTCATTTCAAACGAGGAGAGTAAACAGAAGCTGTTGCCTATCCTGTCCACACTTCTTGAGGAACTTAATGTTACAGGAGCCTGCACCCTACCTATTGGTTATATGTGTATTTTCTATCTCTCTGTTTCCCTGTCAGTGTTTCTCGCCGTTTTTATAATCACCCTATCTCCCTCTCTCATAACAGATGACTCTAACACCATCCACTTGAAGCTAATTGAACAAAGGAAAGATCCTCAGGTTGTTCAGGAGTATGATGTACCAGTATTTACCAAGAATAAAGACCACTTTATAAAGTCACAATGGGATCTCACCACACAACAGGTCAACAAAAAATCTTCCCCACTGTTTACTGTCTTTATTTGACTTAATAATAAAAAAAAGAAAGAAAAGTAAATTAGACTTGGAAAATGCAGCCCTGTTTCGTATTGCACGTGTTAGTGGTCCATGAGTAGCGCAGTGTTTTTGTTGTTGTTTTTGCCACCCATGCCATGTTAAGCTTGTTTCCGCCATAGAGTAAAAAATAAAAAAGGTAATTGCGACCTTTTTATCTCACATTTTTTACTTTTTATCTAAGTATTGCGTGATATAAAGTCACAATTGCGAGTTATAAAGTCAGAATTGCGCAACATAAAGTCTCAATTGCGAGAAATAAACACGCAATTCTGACTTTTTTTCCCCTCAGAATTGCATGTCTATATCGCGCAATTCTAACATGCAAATTGAGTGTTGTAAAGTAAGAATTGTGAGATAACTCGCAATTGAGAGATAAAGTCAGAATTGCGAGTTTATATCTTGCAATTCTGACTTTATAACGCAATTTCAAGTTTACATCTTGCAATTGACGGAAACAAGCTTCCATACAAGAGTGTTCACATTGTAGCTAAAGCAGGAGAAAATATAAATTTCATAAAATCTACAAATTTTTTTGTAGTGTAGTTTGTTTTGTTATATATGTATGTCTGAAAACAAAAAAAAGAAGAAAAATGTTTGAAATAGTTCTATTGTCCGGCTTGGAGAAAGTCACTGTCACATTACACTGTACTTTTTATCACAGCGTGACTGAAACAAGACTAATCTGAGCAGTTTATAACACTCAAGGTTTGGTTATACAACAAGGTTTGATTTTACAATTTAGATATATTACAAATAAGATAAAAAAAAATGTAGTTTGTAATACTGACCATAGCCATTGTTTTGCGTGCTGCTCACTTGCAGTGTGAAACAGGTATATTATTTTATTTGGCATACTGTCTTCAAATATAATTTGTTACCAGAAATATTTAATTTATATAATTTTTTTATAAATATTTTGATTACTTTTTTTGCAGATCTTACCCTTTGTAGATGGGTATCGACACATTCAAAAGATCTCAGCTGAGGCCGATGTTGAGCTTAATTTGGTGCGGATTGCTGTTCAGAATTTATTGTAAGTATGATATTATTCCTGTTATGAGCTGCGGTCATTATCTCAATAATAACTTATTAAAAAGAATATTCTGTGTTAAATACAGATTAACTCACTACTGCATTTGTTTTCTGCTGGCTTTGGCTCAGTACAGTTTTTATTTTGGAAAAAGTATAATAAAAGTACATAAGTAAACAAAAATATCTTTAAAGTGTCATAAAACCCCCCTGTTTTATCTTTTGTCATTCACACCTCAGATTTGAAAAAAGACTCCAGAAATGGGCGTGTAAAGCTGTGGAAAAGTGGGAGTATAGAGGGTGGGAAGAGAGGAGACAACAACCAATTAAAAACAGACCAACACACACATTATACAAACAAATGAATATTAAAATATGAGCAGAGAAAAACAAATAACACGGCTAGGTGCACTTTGATGAATTTTAAAAATATAACCCTATGAATATTCTGACAATTCATTAAATTTAACATTTAATTTAATATTCAACAATAATATTGAGACTGTCTGCATTGACACTGTTATACAAAACTGAACTGGATGGTGACATCACGGTTTACTCCAGATCAGTTATATATATATGTATATGTATATATATATATATAACTGCTCTGGAGTAAACTAGAGTACTACTGTACTCTGGAGTAATATATATATATATATATATATATATATATATATATAAATACAGTGAGGAAAATAAGTATTTGAACACCCTGCTATTTTGCAAGTTCTCCCACTTAGAAATCATGGAGGGGTCTGAAATTGTCATCGTAGGTGCATGTCCACTGTGAGAGACATAATCTAAAAAAAAAATCCAGAAATCACAATGTATGATACAGCTGCAAATAAGTATTTGAACACCTGAGAAAATCAATGTTAATATTTGGTACAGTAGCCTTTGTTTGCAATTACAGAGGTCAAACGTTTCCTGTAGTTTTTCACCAGGTTTGCACACACTGCAGGAGGGATTTTGGCCCACTCCTCCACACAGATCTTCTCTAGATCAGTCAGGTTTCTAATAATAATAATAATAATAAATTTTATTTGTAAAGCACTTTACATTTGACACCAAATCTCAAAGTGCTACAAAAAAACATAATAAAAAAAAAAAATAAAAAAAAAAAAAATAAACAATACAATATAGAATAAAAACACAACATGTTAAACGGCGGGACTAAAAACAAGCGTTAGTTATTAAAATAAGCCTGTGTAAAAAGATGGGTTTTTAGTCCTTTTTTAAAATTGTCAACTGTTTGTGGGGCCCTAAGGTGGTCTGGGAGCGCATTCCACAGGCAGGGAGAGGCGACTTGAAAGGCCCTGTCGCCCATTGTTTTGAGCCATGTGTCCTGGGCATGACCAAACGGTGCTGTTGGCCTGACCGGGTTCTGGTAGATGAATTTGGTGTGAGCAACTCAGTGAGATAAGTGGGGGCCACACCGTGCAGACAGTGATGGGTGTGAAGGAGGACCTTATATTTTATGCGGGACTGAATGGGTAACCAGTGCAGTGAACGGAGGATGGGAGTGATGTGTTTATGTTTTCGCACCCCCATCAGGACCCTGTTAGCGCTGTTTTGAACATACTGGAGCTTTTGAAGGCTCCTGCCAGGAATCCCGATGGTTTCTGGGCTGTCGCTGAGAAACACGGAGTTTGAGCTTCCTCCAAAGATTCTCTATTGGGTTTAGGTCTGGAGACTGGCTAGGCCACGCCAGAACCTTGATATGCTTCTTACAGAGCCACTCCTTGGTTATCCTGGCTGTGTGCTTCGGGTCATTGTCATGTTGGAAGACCCAGCCTCGACCCATCTTCAATGCTCTAACTGAGGGAAGGAGGTTGTTCCCCAAAATCTCGCAATACATGGCCCTGGTCATCCTCTCCTTAATACAGTGAGTCGCCCTGTCCCATGTGCAGAAAAACACCCCCAAAGCATGATGCTACCACCCCCATGCTTCACAGTAGGGATGGTGTTCTTGGGATGGTACTCATCATTCTTCTTCCTCCAAACACGGCTAGTGGAATTACGACCAAAAAGTTCTATTATGGTCTCATCTGACCACATGACTTTCTCCCATGACTCCTCTGGATCATCCAAATGGTCATTGGCAAACTTAAGACGGTACTTGACATGTGCTGGTTTAAGCAGGGGAACCTTCCGTGCCATGCATGATTTCAAACCATGATGTCTTAGTGTATTACCAACAGTAACCTTGGAAACGGTGGTCCCAGCTCTTTTCAGGTCATTGACCAGCTCCTCCCGTGTAGTTCTGGGCTGATTTCTCACCTTTCTTAGGATCATTGAGACCCCACGAGGTGAGATCTTGCATGGAGCCCCAGTCCGAGGGAGATTGACATTGTCATGTTTAGCTTCTTCCATTTTCTAATGATTGCTCCAACAGTGGACCTTTTTTCACCAAGCTGCTTGCCAATTTCCCCGTAGCCCTTTCCAGCCTTGTGGAGGTGTACAATTGGAGGTGTCTCTAGTGTCTTTGGACAGCTCTTTGGTTCTGGCCATGTTAGTAGTTGGATTCTTACTGAGTGTATGGGGTGAACAGGTGTCTTTATGCAGCTAACGGAAGAAAACTAAACTAGAGGTATTTCGGATTTCATGGAAAGAGAGCTCGATTGCTTACAGAGAGGCTTTAAAAGCTGCTAGATCTGCTTATTTTTCAACCCTATTAGAAGAAAATAAACATAATCCAAGGTATTTATTTGAAACAGAGGCTAAACTAACGAAAAAGAAAGCTTCAAGCTCAGAAGTGTCCAAGCAACACAGCAGTGATGACTTTATGAACTTCTTCACTTATAAGATTGATAATATCAGGGACAAAATTATAACTATGCAATCGTCTACCACAGTATCGCATCAGGGAGTGCATTGTAGTCTCCCTGAGGAAAAATTTGATTCATTTGTTGCTGTAGGAGAGGAAGAATTCTGCAAACTCGTTAATTCATCTAAATCGACAACTTGTATGTTAGATCCTATACCGACTAAGCTACTGAAAGAGATGTTTCCAGAGGTCATATATCCTCTTCTTAATATCATTAATTCATCTTTGTCTCTAGGATACGTACCAAAAACCTTTAAACTGGCTATGATAAAACCGCTTGTTAAAAAACCACAACTTGATCCTACAGAATTAGTCAATTACAGGCCGATCTCGAATCTGCCTTTTCTGTCAAAGATATTAGAAAAAGCAGTATCTTCACAACTATGTTCCTTTCTAGAAAGAAATGATATCTGCGAGGATTTTCAGTCCGGATTTAGACCATACCATAGCACTGAAACCGCTCTCATTAGAGTCACAAATGATTTGCTCTTATCATCCGATCGTGGTTGTATCTCTCTATTAGTGTTACTTGATCTTAGTGCTGCATTTGACACCATTGACCACAACATTTTTTTAAATAGACTAGAAAACTATGTTGGCATTAGTGGAATTGCACTAGCATGGTTTAAATCATACTTAACTGACCTTTATCAGTTTGTAGCAGTAAATGAAGAGATGTCTTATCGATCACAAGTTCAGTATGGCGTACCACAAGCAGTACTAGGACCGTTGCTGTTCACTCTGTACATGCTACCATTAGGAGATATCATTAGGAAACATGGAGTTACCTTTCACTGTTATGCCGATGATACTCAGCTGCATATTTCTTCAAAACCCAACGAAACTTACCAATTCACAAAATTAACGGAATGCATAGCTGATATAAAAAATTGGATGACTAGTAATTTCCTACTACTAAATTCTGAAAAGACAGAGATTCTAATTATTGGACAAAAAACTTCCACACGTAATAACCTAGAATACTGTCTAACACTTGATGGCTGCTCTGTTAAGTCTTAGTCGTCGGTTAGGAACCTGGGTGTGCTCTTTGATACCAACCTTTCTTTTGAAAGCCACGTGTCTAGTATCTGTAAAACTGCATTTTTCCATCATAAAAATATATCTAAAATACGCCATATGCTCTCATTGGGAAATGCAGAACAATTAGTTCATGCGTTCATGACCTCAAGCCTAGACTATTGTAATGCTCTACTGGGTGGTTGCCCTGCACGCTTAATAAATAAACTACAGCTAGTTCAAAACGCAGCAGCTCGAGTTCTTACCAGAACCAGGAAATATGACCATATTAGCCCGGTTCTGTCAACACTGCATTGGCTGCCTATTAAACATCGTATAAATTTTAAAATATTGTTGATTACTTACAAAGCACTAAATGGTTTAGCTCCGCAGTAGTTGAGCGAGCTCTTAACGCATTATAGTCCTTCACGTCTATTGCGATCTCAAAATTCCGGCCAGTTGATAATACCTAGAATATCTAAATCGACTGCAGGCGGTAGATCTTTTTCCTATTTAGCACCAAAACTTTGGAACAGTCTTTCTAACATTGTCCGGGAAGCAGACACACTCTGTCAGTTCAAAGCTAGACTAAAAACCACATCTCTTTGACCTAGCATACACATAAAA
Organism: Tiaroga cobitis; assembly: GCA_030578255.1. Lineage (NCBI taxonomy): Eukaryota > Metazoa > Chordata > Actinopteri > Cypriniformes > Leuciscidae > Tiaroga > Tiaroga cobitis. The sequence goes on from CM060596.1 coordinate 33,303,886, forward strand.
CATTATAGACTTCTATAATTCAATGTTAGGCTGCATAGATTTGGTCAGCCGGAACTGGGAACACTTCCCTTAAATCTTGATGTACTCGTTACATCATAAGAAGAATGGCATCTACGCCAATATTAGTGTCTTTGTTTATCCCGAGGTTTTCCCGCAGCCTGCCAGATCCAGGCCGTGTCCAGATCTGACGAGGGACATTTGCCTGGACCCGTTGACAATGCAGTGCTGAAGTGTCAACTATCCTCTCCCTATGGAGGATCCCTTTCCCACTCTACAGATAAAGCGTTGTGAATTTCGGTTCCCGTACCCCGAAGTGATAAAAAAAAAAAATAATCTGTATCAAAATTTATAGGCAGCGGTCCTAGTACTGAGCCTTGTGGTACGCCATACTGAACTTGTGATCGATAAGACATCTCTTCATTTACTGCTACAAACTGATAACGGTCAGTTAAGTATGATTTAAACCATGCTAGTGCAATTCCACTAATGCCAACAAAGTTTTCTAGTCTATTTAAAATAATGTTGTGGTCAATGGTGTCAAATGCAGCACTAAGATCGAGTAACACTAATAGAGAGATACAACCACGATCGGATGATAAGAGCAAATCATTTGTGACTCTAATGAGAGCGGTCTCAGTACTATGGTACGGTCTAAATCCGGACTGAAAATCCTCACAGATATCATTTCTTTCTAGAAAGGAACATAGTTGTGAAGATACTGCTTTTTCTAATATCTTTGACAGAAAAGGCAGATTTGAGATCGGCCTGTAATTGACTAATTCTGTACGATCAAGTTGTGTTTTTTTAACAAGCGGTTTTATCATAGCCAGTTTAACGTTTTTTGGTACGTATCCTAGAGACAAAGATGAATTAATGATATTAAGAAGAGGATATATGACCTCTGGAAACATCTCTTTCAGTAGCTTAGTCGGTATAGGATCTAACATACAAGTTGTCGATTTAGATGAATTAACGAGTTTGCAGAATTCTTCCTCTCCTATAGCAACAAATGAATAAATTTTTCCTCAGGGAGACTACAATGCACTTCCTGATGCGATACTGTGGTAGACGGTTGCATAGTTACAATTTTGTCCCTGATATTATCAATCTTATAAGTGAAGAAATTCATAAAGTCATCACTGCTGTGTTGCTTGGACACTTCTGAGCTTGAAGCTTTATTTTTCGTTAGTTTAGCCACTGTTTCAAATAAATACCTTGGATTATGTTAATTTTCTTCTAATAGGTTTGAAAAATAAGCAGATCTAGCAGCTTTTAAAGTAGTTTGTTTAGGCATGGGTTGTATGGAATTTACAAACCTACGCACATATTTTCAAAAGCACATAACTATAGAATAAATTCTGAATGTGCACGTGAACGCCGTCAGCGTTAATCACAGGTTCGCGTTTAAAGTCTGATCATTTCGACGGAGGTGAATCAATCAAAATGAACTTTAGCTGGAAATAACATTATTCAAGAACCGCTATAAAGCCAAAACAATCTCTGTTACCTTAAATTATATGTTTATCTCTCTAAAGCTGCTTTGAAACAAGAGTTAAAAGCGCTATATAAATGAAGATGACTTGACTTGACTAACGACCTCAAACAGGTGCATCTAATTTAGGATAATAAATGGAGTGGAGGTGGACATTTTAAAGGCAGTCTAACAGGTCTTTGAGGGTCAGAATTCTAGCTGATAGACAGGTGTTCAAATACTTATTTGCAGCTGTATCATACAAATAAATAGTAAAAAAATCATATATTGTGATTTCTGGATATTTTTTTTTTATTATGTCTCTCACAGTGGACATGCACCTACGACGACAATTTCAGACCCCTCCATGATTTCTAAGTGGGAGAACTTGCAAAATAGCAGGGTGTTCAAATACTTATTTTCCTCACTGTATATATTTATATATATATATTTATATATATATATATATATATATATATATATATATATATATATATATATATATATATATATATATATATATATATATATATATATATATATATATATATATATCATTTTTCTGTTATCTCTGTAAAGCTGCTTTGAAAAAATCTGTATTGTAAAAAGCGCTATATAAATAAATGTGACTTGACAACAAAATTACAAAAAAAATATCATTAGAGACTACTAAAAACTATGATTAACAAATCAAATACATTTTGAGAAATTATTCTTAGAAGTATCAACAAATAAGCATAACTATCTAGAGCTATTGGTCTATATGAAAAAGGAGGAAGAACATTTTAAGAATATTTTCATTTACGTTTATGAGCACTCTGAACAAATAACACACATCAGTTTGACAGAAAGAATAAAGGCATAGTTTTTTCTCCAATCTTCTTAGAATTTTCGGTCTGCATTATTGTCTGCTGCATATCTGTATATACTTTCTCTACAAAGTGACATCGCCAACTACTTGTCTGGCATGCACAATACAGCATTATTAGTCGTTTTTGCGGATCCGTGTGAATGGGGATCGTTTTGATAACGTTGTCATCTGTACTATAAAACTTTTCCGTTTTTACTGGTGCGTTTCTCAACTGCAGAAGCGTCGCTACAAATAGCAAAACTGTACATTTATCTGCTCCAAGAACAGAGCCGTTATTACCTCGCTAGTGAGAAATTCATGAAGCTTTTAAATTGTTAAACTATTTTACTGATACAATCGTCCGAGTGGGAGAGGAGAGTATGTGCTTTCCGCACATAATAAAACGTAATTTTGTGGCAAAAAACATGGAAGTAATTTGTCTTTTTTTTTATCCTATTTTTTATTGTGTTTATTTGCTTGGTCAGTGTTGTTGTGTTATTTTGCTGTTGTAAGCTGTACGGACCTTTTGAAATAACTGAAATCATTTGTCAAAGTGATTGGAACTGTAATGCGGTCAAGACCTGCCTGGAACTACGTTTCCCTGAAAATAATTGCACACCTTAGAACGTTTGTCAACCAATCAGATTCAAGCATTCAACAGGCCCCATAGTATAACTAATTAATCTCATATAAGATGATGCGATTGGTTGAGTTTAGTGAATCCTCTTCCAAAGCGCTTTAGTTTACTAGTGTTTGTCTGTTCATCTCACGCAGCTTAATGGCAGTTACCGATGTTTTTGACTATGATTGGGACTGTCATATACATTACATTATAATGATGAGAACCCTATTGTAATGCAACATTGTTGAATTCTTTGTGCTTTAGTTACTTGTGTTTCAGCGGGTTACGGGATGAGCGCATTAACAATGGGAGGTCTGCCTAGCACATAACTTACAGTAGTCAACATTTGAAGTGGATCAAAAAAGTTCATCAAAGTTGTCCTAAGACAAGTATGGGTATTGCATTATTACACGCAGCATTAATAATAACTAGCAGGGATATTTTTCTCATATTATTTTCATTAACATTAAGTTTAATTAAAATTGCTCACCCCTAAGTGGCTATATGTTATCAGATAAATCTCCATTTTTATTTTACCATTTTAATCACCATGGCACAGCCCCTACTTTCATTTTAGCCCAGCGTAGCTATGCTAAATTCAAAGTTTAACATGTTTTTGATTATCATTGATATCGGGACTACAAATTCATGGCTCGAGCCTGGTGCAGAATTTCTCTCCAGTGAACGCAGAGGAGAAACTGTAAAATGTGGAGTGTAGATAAGGAAATCAATACAAATACAAAACATTTCTGGCACCTTTGGTTTTGCTTTGCATTTTGCCATTTCTGCTTTTAAACTCTGGGTTAAATACAACTTGAACTCTTGTCAGCAGCATCTATGGCATGCATTTGTACTAGATTATTCTTGTAATTTGGAAATACCTCCTGACATAAGGAATCACTTTGACTCTTGACAAAAATGTATAGATACAATGATCAATGCATGAAAATCTAGCACCTGGTGAAATTGTAAAAAATGAAATACACTAAAACAATAATAGATCATTACAGTAGTCATTGTGTTGTAAAAACTACACATTTCTTACATGTAATAGCAGCTAAAGAGTAATGGACTGAACAATGGTACTGTTTCACAGGTATTATGAAGTGGTAACTCTGGTATCCATATTTCAGGTAAGTTTTTGTTGTTTCTTCTAAATTTGATGATAAATTATGTTTCTTACTTTGCTTTTTGGTTTTCATATCCTACAGTACTCAAATGTTTATTGCACAACACCTAAAGTACAAAACTTGATAGATAAGAAGTGCCTTCAGGAAGAGTGTCTACATTACGTCTGTAAACTAGGTGAGCAAGTACAGAGATTTTAAATCTACATGTATGTGTATGAGAGTGAAATGTTTCTAGTTCACAGTAGACATTTTACTATGTGCATGTCACCAGGCCAAAGGACAAGTCTCAGGGATGTGTTCCAGTTGTATTGTGGTTTGACCCCAGGTACAACTGTGCGTGACCTCTGTTCCCGCTATTCTCACCAGCTACAGAGAGTGGATGAAAGGCAAGGCTATTTGAATTTGATTGTTGTTCACGCTTAAATCCCCCAAATTAACATGCCACTAATAAGGCATGTCAATCTTGTTTTCTGTACTACAGAAGAACAATATGTAAAGATTGTTTTTTGGCTCATTTAGCTGCTGGTTAGTACCAGTTTGAGCTGTAAGAAAATATGCTATATAAAATAAATATTCTACTTTTTTTTTCTTTTATACATGTTATTATTGCAGGAAGTTGATTCAGTTTGGCTTGATGAAAGGTCTGATTCGGCGCCTGCAGAAATATCCAGTCAAGGTTGTTAGAGATGATAGGAGTCGTCCACCGAGACTTTACACTGGCTGCCATAGTTATGATGAAATCTGTTGCAAAACTGGCAAGTATTAAGTATGTTATTGCTTTTTCACATGAATATTCCTTTAAACCAATGACATTATTCCTTTCATGCATTTTCAGGAATGAGTTACAGGGAGTTGGATGAGCGTTTGGAGAATGATCCGAACATCGTTGTTTGCTGGAAATAATGCTGCTGTGACAAAATTATGATTACAGAGAGTATTATAGTATTAGTACATTTGGAACGTGAAAGACAGATCCTGGTGCTTTTGCTGTCCCCGGCATTCTGTTCTGTACCTTTATTGTAAATCAACTGCCTTCACATGTATTTGTATGTAATCTTTAGATTTTGAGTTTTAAAAAAGTTGAATGTTTTTTGATGCATAAATGCAAAATTGAGTCATAGTTCTATTTAAAAAGCAGTCACTGGTTTTTAATCAATTTCGTATGTGGCAGGCTATAGTGTGGTCTGATTATAGAGCAGAGGTTCTCATTTTTTTTTCACAGTTATACATGTTTAACTTTCCTTACTCTGAGGAAAAAAGTAGGAAACATGGACAAGACCTCCTGAGACCAAATCAACTGTTGATCTTAAATCCATTTTTTTTTAAAGCGTTACCTTGTGGATCCGCTGTTAAATAAAGCTTAGAATGAACAATTTAAATAATCTGTTAAGCAAACACTGACTTTATAGATTTGTGTAATCTGCAGTTGCAAAAATATTTGATTACATCACTCCAGTTCTGTCACATCAAATATTGCACTCCAAAAACAATAAAGTGTGGACAAGTTTGCATAATGTCTTGATTTTTTTAACTGTAGCTCCTTTGACAGAATCACAAGATTGACATCCTCAGAATGATCCATAATGCAAAACTTAAAGGGTGAGTGTGCTAGTGTATGTTGACAGTAGCAAAAATAGCCAATCATCCTTAGAATATTTTAAAAGCTGTCACGTAAACATCCTTTATTTCTTTAAAAAATACTCCTTCCGGTTCTCCCCTTTACCCACAAATAAATTTACAGCCCATTTAGAAGCTGAATGAGTTACTTTTTCATGAAGCAACTAAAACAAATCAAACACTAGATGTGACAGGGTTTTATTTGAAGTTGGTATGAGAGCTATTGCTATATATATACAAAAAGGGACAGAAATAAATCACATAAATAGCTCTGCCCCATGTCGGACATTCCAAATGTATATTTACCAAATTATTCCTCTTCATCTGAGCTTTGAAAAGAGATGACAAATATGCTACCCATCAAATTCATACAAGATAAGGGTATGAATAAGACGAGAGGACAAAAATTGCAAAGACAGACAGCAGAGCTGACAGCCCAAGGAACATTTAAAATCGGAGCCAGTACATAGCACTTCTCATTCTGTTATAATCTGGCAGCTGCTCTACTGGACCTGCATAGAGAAAGAAAAGTACGAAAGGTTACAAAAAAAAAACATCAATACAAGTGAATTTTCATGATTCTTAATACCAATTTCAATACCACAGCATTGGGTTGGATGTGTAGCAACTTCTATCTATTAAATTCTGATAGCAGAATTAATCATTGGACCAACTGTCCATAAATAAGCTGCAGCTAGATCCAGAAAATACCCATATTAGGGATGTTAATGATTTGAAATTGATTAATCTGATAATCGAAATGGTTAGCTTATCTATTGATTAACCCTCTGGGGTCGGCAATCACGCCAGCGTGATTTGCTCGATTTTTTTCACATAGCAGCAACATAGACTTAAAATACTCCATTTATGGTCATACAGAAAAAAGAAACATGAAAAAAGAATCTGTGAGATGTCTATTTTTGTATGTGTCCACTTACATTAAAAACAAACCATTGTGCTTTTGTAAAATAAAGAAAATAAACGGGGTATGCGTTCTGTCTCTCCGTCTCGGTGAACTTTTTTTTTTTCTTGAGCACGTCTATAAACTGAAACAACTCAGCGAATACACGTCTCACATTAATGAGCCATGTATCTTTATAAACGTGTGTACTTTTAAATTATCTGATTCAAAACAAAAACAAATATTCTCTGTTTAAGTAATTTGTATAAAACCAACAAGATTTCCAGTTTCTCAAACGCTTGCTCATTACTTTTAATTCGACCACGCCCATGCGCGCAAAAGAGATTGATATGCAAATATCCATGCGAAGGAACCCTAACGCCCTCATTACCTCAAAAACAAAGCAGCAAACTTCAGTCCAATGCTTTTCGCCGAGGTTGGAAAACACGCTGTGATCTTACATTGGATTTAACTTACCTCAGAAGAAGAAGAAGATCGCGATTTGAAGACAAGAAAGATGTAAGGTAAGAAATGTATTATGAATAATATTAGTTAGTGTTATTGTTGAATTGCAGTTAAGCTGTTGCTAGACTAAAATGTATGAAATCGATAGAAACATGTTGAAATATGAACTATAGACAGGCAGGCATACCTTTCAATGTGAAATTTATATTCATGTACGACACAAGGTTGTTCTTATGTTTGATAATAAAACACAGCATGATATAGTAGGCTAGTAGCCTAGTGTTTACTCTACTATGGTGAATATTATAATGTTTAGATCCGGGTTTACTGTTAAATACAGTGTTTGTGGATATCTGCTCAAACGTAACGTTAGATATGTATAATATGTTAACAATAATGTTTCATAGTTGCTCGATCCAGTAAATTTTCCCTGCGCGTGCTCTGAGTTTGAAAAGCAAAACGCACCAAACATTAGGTTTCATGGTTTACGTCAGAACGTCATAACGATTGTAAACATTTGAAGTAACATATCAATAAATTTGTCTCTAGTGTAGTGTTACTAGGCCGCCTGCAATAGACTATTGTTATTATTTTATGCAGCCATACACGTTGGCTATATGCATTGCACAACACACCTGGTGTTCATTATATATGTGTGTGTGTGTGTGTGTGTGTGTATTTTATAAATTGTAAAAAGATATTTTAACCAGAAAAATCTCAAATGTATTCCCAAAATTGTGCAGCCTTTCTCTTGATATCAGCATTCACAGTTGTTTTTTTGTTTGCTGTTGTTGTTTTTTTTACAGGGACCACTGAGCCACTGAATCCTGCTGACATTCACATGAGTCTCTGTAGTCTGTACATGAACATGGTAAATGGAACATGGACAGGTATGTACTATGTTTCAGGAATGTCACAAAGGTCTCTGTTGAACAGAGTGTGTGTGATCTAAAGATCAGTGTGTTCAATAATGTGCTTTTTTGTCATTTGTTGTGTATCTTTGGATTATGTTGTGTTGTAAATCAATCTAAACAATCAAAAAGCCATTCTTTTTTAAGGCTCTCCTCATTCTTTGTGCAAGGCTCCTAATGATAGGGCCTGATAGCACCTTAATAGGGCCATTATGGGAGGGGTCTTTGTGAATCTCTCATTATTATGTATGCTTTTCACACCTGAGGAAGACAGTGGTTTACGCCTCCCCGCATAAAGCTTTCTTACCCAAAACACGTCATACACATTCTAAAAGACTTTATTGTCTTATCTGAATGAGTAGTCAGGATGATTTTCACATAGTTTTGAAGCAAATATTCTAGGCTACGTGATACAATTTTCAAAAGTCTTGTGAAGAAATAATTAGTAAGGGTTTTATGATCTTATTTCAGTGATATTTGTTTTTTGTTTTTCACAAACCACGCATAAACGTCATTATCTCAAAACTAAAAACTTTTACAGACATGCTGCTGACATATTACCGTAGCAGAGTTTGTGCTGAATACAGTGTAATCAGACTTTAGCCATGAAAATGTCACAAATATCAGAAATAAACACAAATGTCAGAACACCTCCAGGACCCAGAAAACACATCAGACCCCAGAGGGTTAAGTTTAGAACAAAAAGTTCAGTAATCATGAGAGCCGATTGTAAAAAAAAAAAAAATTATATATATGCAGATATTTATAAGACATGCTAATATAAAAAAAGAAGCCCACGTTTATTCATGTCAATGTAGAATTGCGAAAAATCTAAAAATGTTTATTAAATATAAAAATAAATGGACTCACCGACTGCAGACACAGCTGGGCATTTGTCATAGATGTATTTAGAGCAGACATCACGGACAATCCTGGGAGTCACAGCCTACCGAGACAAAAACAAAATGGTATTCTTAAAATCGAATTAATCTCAAACAGTGCAGTCACTCATCCACTGTGGGATTTTTAACGTGGACAATTTACCTCAATTCTGGCATCCCACTCAGCCAATGGGATGCGGCGACCATAATTTAGTATGTGCCTGCCAATGTCATCACAAACAGGTGTAGTTCCTGAGAACAGAAAGAAGGATATTATAGATAGAAGTAGTCTAATAATGATTTCATACATTTCCCCTTTCTATCAGTTTAAAAACAAAAACAAAAAAGGTGAAGAATCTGTATTACTAGCTGTTGGTGCACATAATATATTATTGTACAATGGATACAATAATCATAATTTTCTCCAATACCTTAACTGAAAATTAGTTATAGAACACTTGTGTGCACCAGAGAATTTCTAAGTACTTGCGTGTATAGTATTTGACCAAAAAGAAAAGCGTGTGTTTTGCAAAGATAGGTCTCGTTGCACTGTGAGGCAATTGGTTACGTTGTCTTTGGGCTTGTTTCAACAGCCATAATCTACTGTAAATAAAGATATGCAGTTTTAAATATTCGGATAATGTGTCAAGTAGTAGTAAGCGATTACTTATAATATTTCATCAGACAATCAAAATGAAACAAGCCCAACTACAATGCAGATTCGATTTTGAAATAAACCTCAGTGACATGAGACTAACTTGTAAAAAAAAAAAAAAAAAAAAGACAGGTATTTCACACAAATACTCTATAGCTTGAGTAAAGCTAATGTGCTTGTCATATAACTAGTAAGGATGGCTCGATACCACTTTATTTCCAATATATACAGTAACCCTGAGTATCTGCGGATAACAATGCCATTTGTTTTTGTTTTGTTTTTGACCAGTTAAGCTACAATTACAAATTACTATTTGTTAAAAGATTGTTAAATTTATCAATATAGCGGGTGAATTATGTAAATGATGTATATTACAAAAGAACTATGACTTTCTCCACTGACGTTACAAGTTGTGCAAAGCGTCTCTAAGGATGCTGATTTTTTAGAAGGCAGCTGTCTGACTCTGAGATGCCAAATGGGTACTTTGATAGTTGTGTGCTGTGGGAGTGGCATAGGTTAGTGTGCAGGACAGAAAAGAACATGACAGACTTTATAGTAAAACAAGAATCAACATTGGTTTGGCTTTTCAGAGATGGCAAGAACTGAGGGATTTGATGCTTTTTTGCGAGTAAGGTATTTTATTGCACAGATTATATTCTACATTACCATATGTAGCTCTCTAACAGAGTTGATTGTAAAGCATTTTATTGTGAAGTCATTTCATTATGGTTGTTGTAGCGCTGTGCTGGAATTTATTTTCAAGGACGCACTTTGTATATTAACCCTCTGGGGTCTAAGGTGTTTTTGGGGTCCTTGAGATGTTTTGACATGCCCTGACGTGTGTGCTTTTTTCAGTTGCTTATAAACATATTAATGGCACAGGTGAAATTACACTATTTAGCACAAACATGGCTACCATAATATGTGAGCAACATGTACATGTTTGTATTTTTGAGAGAATATTGTTTATGCATGGTTATTGAAAAAGCTAAAAATGAAAGTTTCTGAAATAAGGCTACAAAACACATACTAAATCTATCCACAAGACTTTTGACTAATGGATGTTGTCGCCTAGAGTTTTTGCTTTAAAATGATCTGAAAATCATCCTGCCTCATCATTCACATAAAACAATAGATTGTTTTAAATTGTGAAAAAAAAAAAAAAAATTTTGTTTGGAAAGCCAATATGCAAATGGAAGTAAACGGCCCAACCCCCTCATGTATAATTAGGTGATTCTCACCTGAGAAGACAAAGACCCGCATAATAATGAGCCTTTCATTCAGGTGTGTCACACAAGAAAGAATGCGGGGACAATATATATATATACACACACACATTTTTAGTCATACCTGGAAACAAATCCTGTTCAAGTAGGTTATATGGGCCATTCTGTAGAATTGGTTCAAAGTTAGAGTAGGAAACATCTTGAAAAGAAAATTGTCTTTTTCCATAAATCTCTTATAAAGTATTATTTTTTAAAGTAGGCCAATACATTTTATCATACATATTTCAAAGTTAAGGATTCATTATTTTGATATAGCCTAGCGTGTATTGGAACAAACACTATAACATTTGATTAGTTTATTTTTGACAAAACATACTCTATATTTAACATATGAGCAGAAACTGTATAACAAAAGCTTATTTGATGTCTATTTTAGTGTAAAAACTTTATAATCTATCCAAAACTAGTCAACGAAATGTTGTCATTCCAGACACTATTCTATATCGCGATTAGAACAAATCTCAGTAGGCTATAGCAATATAATTTGGATGTGTTCATGTAAAAATAACGTTTACTATTGTAGGAGCGAGAGTGAATGAACGGCACAGATGTTGTAGTAACATCGCGCGCGCGTCTGTGCCATTCATTCACACAGACACGCAATTCATATTTAAAGTCTTTGTGCAGTTTACAGACACTATTCAATAACGCGATTAGAACAAAGCACTAAAGAATATATAACTTATTACATTAGCTGAATCGGTGCTCCACGAAATGAAACTACCAGCACTTCTGAGGTAACTTTTCCAGGATTATTACGATAGTATTATTCCTCACAGCGCAGCAAGACGAGGTAAAGTACAAGATTCTTAGTAAACTGGATGTTTTATCCAGCTGATGTGGGCGTTGGCATGGCTTGCCTCAACATTTGCGTTTGAATAGCGCGTGCTCTCAGTGGGCGTGGTCACATTAACACGTCATACGCTATAATTAGCTGAAAGGAAAAAGACTGACATCTCTCTTTTCATACAGATTACATAAACTGAGAATATTTGTTTTTTATATAAATTACTTCATTTAAAAGAAGAGAATTTCAGCTTCATAATGAAAAATCTTTCGTGCCTGTGTGACAAGTATTTATTTAGTGAAGTTCATTCTGAAACGCGTCCGAAAATGAACTGACAAGGCAAAATTCGCATCATGTTTATTTTTCTTTATTTGACAAAAAGCAGAACACTATTTTTTTGTGGATACTCACAATAAAAACAGACACTTAACAGGATCTAATGATGTACAACACTTATATGTAAGATCAAAATCAACAGAGTAATTTTAGTCTCTTTTGCACTGATAAGGAAAAAAGTGAGCTTGTCGCGCCGGCACGATAGCCGACCCCAGAGGGTTAATGGGTATAGGCTACAGTAATGTCTTCAGCGAGTCAGCTTGAGATCCTTTCCATCTAAGCTGGTTATATCTCTTAAGGCCTAGTAGTGAATGTTTTATGAGTTATTCGTATGCGTTTTTTCATATTCGTTTCATATTTCATAACTTGAGGTCATATTTATTTTTTAACGTGCGAAACGGTCGTGCCAAAAAGTTAATTGCTACAACAAAAACGAACCCCTAACCCTACCCCACACCCTGACCAACAGCTTTTAAGACCAATGATAAAAACCTTTCTCCAAACCATCACGCTCAATACTCCAACCTGCAGATACTAAAATGCAACTGAATCCGTGCTAAATACATAGATTTGATGCAAAGAGAGAGAATGTATAGACTGTGTATGGGTAATGATGAGTATGTTTGAGTTTATTACCATTGAGTTGTCCCACTAAGCTAGCTTTCAAAGCATTTTTGGCTCGAGCCACATCACTCTCAGTCACTGTGGTGCACAAATTCATCCTGTAATACAGAAACATCAACAGCACGTATTAAAATAGGACTCAAATAGGACTATAACACATCAGATGACAATTGTATTGTCAGGAATAGCTGAAGGCATGCCAGTGACTTACCAGGCATTCTGAGCCCAATGCATCATGTCCTCTATTTTATGTTTGTCTGTAACAAAATAAATACCCAGCAGTCCAGTGTCACTGTATGAGGAGTGGAAGGCCTGGAAACTGTGACACAGGTTCAGCTCTGCAGCCAGGCGAGCTAGACGACTGCTTAAGTGCTGTATACAACATACAAATAAAGACTAGCATTATTTCATGATCATAATGCAACCACAATTTTACTTGATAAATTACAATTTGTACAATGCTTAGCTAATTTACAATTAAAAATAATTACCATTGTTTATGCACGGCATTAGCGTTTATACTAGGGACTGTATGGAAAAAAAAAAATATTACAAATACTATTATAAAAGGTGTCTGCATTAAAAACCTGTTTTCATGACAATATAAATAAATAAGACATCACTAACAGGTCAAGTAAAAGTATATTGAATATATTCAGCAAAATGCTTCGCTCAAGTTACTTTTTCTAGTTGACTAACAAGTAGGGGTGGTTAATCTGTCTGATTTCCCGATTCGATTCGATTACGATTATTGAAGTCCCGATTCGATTACAGTCGATTTTCGATTATTAACGATTCTCGATTAGCGATTATTGATTTTCCATTTCACAACAGTAAACGAAAATACACTAGACCATGATTATATTAGCAGCAACATTTTGGTATTAATTGCACTTTTTATTTGTTTAAAATTCAATGAAAATGTAATGATGGTTAGTGAGGACATGCAAACATGCTTGTTGTCTACTACTTAGGCAACCCATTATCTTTAAATTAAAAAAAATTTAAAAGCAATTGTGTTGCATTATAATGCAAAGGCACCTGGTTCTATTAATTGACAGCATTAAAAGGCATTTTGTGATTTCCTTCCATTGAAAATCTTTGAAGCAAGTTTGGGGGACTTGAAGGGCACCCAATTCAGAGAATCACCCAGAAATTCAAAAGAACAGCATTTATCTGAAATAGAAAGCTTTTGTAACATTAAACAATACCGTTCAAAAGTTTGGAGTCGGTAAGAATTTTTATTTAATTTTTTGGGGCGAAAGAAAAAAGAAATCATTACTTTTATTCATCAAGGATAAATTAAATTGATCAAGTTACAGTGAAGACATTTATAATGTTACAAATCGATTTTCTGAATCTTTTGTGTGTGTATGACTATAAATACTTTGCTTTAAAAGTACAAAGTAACGACCCATAAAGAATTAACGTACAATATATTTTATTAACATTGCAAAGAACCAACAGAATAAATAATTGTGCCTGAACTAGGAGCAAACTTGTAGTAAATTAATATTATAACAACTGGTACAGCCGAGTGTTTTTCCTCTGGCTGGAAACGTGTCATATGGCTTCTCATATTTGTCGTGTTTTCGTCGTTAGTTTTATTCTACAAAGCTTACAACTAGGGTAGCTCTTGTCCAGCTTCTTTCCCCCTTCAACTTCAGAAGTCAAAATATTTCCATATCCATTCATGTCAGCTTTTAACCTAACAAGGAGGGTGTTTGGATTTAGCGCGCTCAGCCATCGCGTCTCTGTAATGTGCACGCCACAGACGGTCCGGGAACTGCACTTCTGCGCTTCAGAATTCCGTCTTTCGCGTTCCGTCAATATTACTTTATTATATTTTTTTTTTTTTTTTTTTTTTTTTGGGGGGAAAATTGATTTTTTGACATTTGTGAATCGATTCAGAATCGTCCACGTCCGCATCGCGATGCATCTAAGAATCGATTTTTTCCCCCACCCCTACTAACAAGTTATGGACATTGAATGGTGTCAATTACATGATGTAATTGAAAGTATTTGAAAGCTCAGGCTTTTATATTGGTACCATATCAGTTATTTTTCATGTTGCCAATAACAATACAATTTACTGATATTGGACATACATTGGTCAATACTGGATATTTAATTGATTATGTTCATTTACCCTATTTTTACCATATAGTACACTATAATGTTGTGATGCCAAAATTCACTGGTAGCTAGAGATGCACCGATTGATCGGCTGGTGACCGGAATCGGCCGGTTTTCACGTGATCGGCCATGATCGGCGACCGGCCGGTCAGTCTGACATAATCCGATTTTATGCCGGTCAAATGCACTCGGGCGCCGCATGATTAACATCGCGCAACATCAGCATCACACGTGCACACGGAACGCGCACATGTAGGAAACCTCGTGAATTACGGCCGCTTCACACCGCAAGGTGCAGCGCGTTTTTTTTTTTTTGTTCGGCGTGCATGTTAATCAATGAGTGCATTCACACCGCGAGCCGGAGCAGCGCGTGAGCGTCGAGCAGGAGCGTCGCGTGAGCAACAGTGAAGCGCGGATTTCGGCGCCGAATCTATTTTTGCTGCGCTCAATTTATGTGAAAGCACACTTTTGATGGACAAAATAAATATGATTTCATCCAAAAAGTGCCCAAAATGCAAAGAATTTGCATGTCTGCTGTGTTTTAACAAGAACTGAAGTAGGCTAGGCTATGTCAGAAAGAAAATGAAGACTCAAAAATATTTATAGAAAATGTACCCATTTAAACTTGTTTTTATTATTATTTAATTGTTTCCCTGCACATGCTCCACTTGTCCTGTTTAGCTAGGCTGGACATGTGTCAGATGAGAGAAGAACTGCTTGAGAAATATAACTTGCCATTGATAAACAACAAGTGATTGCAATAGGCCTGTGTGTGTGTGTGAGAGAGAGAGATAAATATCGTTATACTGCAAGGCTATATTTATTGAATTTTTATTTGTTATTTATATATAATTTTATTGCCATTACCTGTTTTCATACAGAAGTTTAGTTTGCTAAATATATAAAAAAAAAAATTATTGGATATTGGATGTGAAAAGGAAATGGTTCTTCCATAACACTGCACTTTAGATGTGTGAGAATTTTTCACACTAGGAGTCATTTATATAGTTCTATTTTATAGCGATTATCTGTTAAAAAAAATTTCTATGCAAAATGTTCTATTAAAGAGAAGATAGAGAATAAATATTTGTGTGTGCTGTAAAGTGGTTTGAAAAAATAAAATCGGAATCGGCTAAAATCGGTATCGGCAGGTCAAACTCAAGGAAAAATCGGAATCGGGATCGGCCTAGAAAATTGTAATCGGTGCATCTCTACTGGTAGCATGTAATATTTTTAATTTTAGTTCAGCTTTTTATTTTTGTAGGGTCTGGACCCATCAGACACACACTAATTATTCATTATATACAAAGGTTTATGAAACTCCAAAACTAACATCCCTAATGAAACGAACACAAGGGCAGAAACAGACTCATGTTACCGGGGTGATAAGGAGATTTTACGACCTCCAAAGGTATGTGGCTACTACATGCGCAAGAGAGAGACAATAGGAAGACAGAAAAAATCTTTAACACAGACTTTGCTGCATTAATCATAGACTAACTGATCTATAAATGAACATGCATCATAGCATTGTGTAAACGACTTACTGTCTTGTGTATGATTATGTATATACTATGGTATGTATTTTATTATACAACCAGCTAACGGTCAATGTAACCTCACCTGTATCATGCCTCCTACCCAATTCATCCTCATTTAATGACTCAAACTTTGTACATCACCTTATCTTAGAATGCAATGTGGATTTGTTATATCTATCCGAGCATGAATGAACAGTCTAAGCACGCTGGGGACAAAGACCATAAATCAACTAAGAGCCACTTTCCCTCTCAGACATGGCACCTTTCTTATCGGTCAGTCAACCCTTAGGGGTTGGATCTTTCTCAGGCTTTATTAGAGACAGTCCACATGTGACCCCCCTCTCTTGGGTTTTCTCATCCAGCCCTTCCCCCTCAACAGGGCCCAGGGCCCCGCAGGCCTTGATCCAACCAGATATGGGCTCAGGCAGGAGAGAGAAGACTCTCTCACAAAGAACCAAGGACAATCTCAGGAGTTTGGAACCACGGCTCCAACCAACAACGACTCCAATCACCCACTCTTCCGACTTCCTCACTTCTCCTGGGTGCTCGGTGTGGCCTCAACAGGGTCCAGGGCCCCAGGCCTTGACCAAACCAGCCATGTGCTCATGGAGAAAGATAGCTTTCAAACAACTTCCTCTTGCCACTGCCGGAACCATCAACGACTTCAATTCTCCCCAACTTCAAGAATTGTTCCCACTACAAATGCAAGTATTCAATTCAATGAAATGTGGAAATGAAATGCCGTTGGTTCTTTTTAGAGTTTACATGGATCTTCTCATAGTTCCTTTCCCTGTTTCCCATTTCATCCTGTCACTCACCTATTTATGTAGGTATGCATGTATGTATATAGGTTTGTTAAGTTTTATTAACTAAATCATAAACATGAATAAACTAATGCACTTTATGCATTTGGTTCTGATTCACTGCTTGCAAACAAAGTCTCTTTTACGATCTTGATCTTGCTACATGCTCAAAGCGCTGTACATGCTAAGAAATAATTATTCTTCTGTGGCCATGGAAGATACCCTTTTCTTAGAATAAATTAATAATTAAAAGAGTTCGTTGGACGAACTGATTAATTGATTGTAATATTAATTTAGCCATGTCAAGTTAATCCAATTAACTGACCTAAATATTAATAATCAATAATAACCTGTTATGGTTAATTATTAATATTTCATAGAGCTAAGTTCATTACATTATTCCTGTGCATGGAGTAATCGAGAGACAAACTGATTTACAATGGCCAAGTTTAAGGTTGCTCTATGCTGCATTTCATTAAAACACAAAGAAAGCCTCTCACACTAGAATTTTCCAGGAGCCATCTTGCAAAAGATTGCAAGAGGAATTAATAATCCCTTAAATTAATCTGAATCAAATCGCAAGTTACATAGATTCCCACTTCTACTCCATACATGCAAAAAAAAATGTATAATAAGTTAAGGAGTTTAACCAATGTAATAAACTAACCTTGCCACCTCCGAATGTGATGTCATAGCTACCAATAATGGAATTGGCAACCATGAGTGGCACAATATCAGTACTTGCAGCTCCAGCTCCCTCTACAGCAATAGCAACATGTGCTAGGGGCATCGCATCATCACGCATACGAATCTGAAAGCAAGACAGAATCAGACCAATGGCAAGTCAAGTATGAGCCCCTCTTAAGCATACACGCAATTCATACCTCACTCCCAGTGAAACGGCATGGGGACAAAACAGGTACAGCATCACCCTCGTATTCAAATGAAACACCACTGAAATGCTGCTTAGCCAGAGCCACAAGGTCATCATGGTTCACTCCTACAGCGGAACAGAAAGACAGTATTTAAGCGATAAACTTTGCTGTCTGTGGCTTTTCTATTATAACACTTCTGCATGACCAGTTTGATAATAGTTCAAGAGCAGTACCTCCAGCTGTAGCCAGGACCATGCGAGGAGCTTTATAATGGCTATTGATGTATTCCACCAAATCATTACGGGTTAGTGTCCTTGAAAATTCAGAGCAAAAAAAAAAATATCATTATTTCCTTTAGGAACATGTTTTATTGGGTGTGTTTACAAGTAGGGTTGTTCTTTAGCCTGGTTAAAACCAGACCATTCTCAGTTGTAACTGAGTTATGGTCTGGCAAAGCTTCATAGATAAATCATTTCCAAAGGGGCGTCACCAACGGACGTAGCTCAAATGCCTCTGGGTGCAATTGGATAGACCTAAAACCAATCAGAGCGATGAAGGAGATGACGTATTCAGAGCGACGTTAGTCTGTTATAGAACAACTTTGTTTGAATAAACGAGCAGTCACTGATTAGCTACTTGCTCTACGTTTATTTAAAATTAACATCAAGACAACTAGAAGTGAATGTGCTTTCCATTAAATATATCACACACAGTAAACAAAACCTTAACAAAAAAAACTTCGCAAAGAACTTTGCAATTTAGACGCGCAAACTGGGTGTCGGTGCGGCGAGACGTACATGCTCGGGCAGATTCGGCTTGAAGTCGGTCACCTTGGACGTGGCGCCGCGCGCGCAGTTACAAAAAAAGCCGTGCAAACAGCCAAGCGAAATGGGGTCTTGTCGGTCTTGCGCAGCGATCGCGTAATTTTTGCCGCGCGCACCTTCGCGCTCGTGCGGACGCGTCGAGTATAAACAAGCCAACTCCGTGTCAGCGCTCTGATCGGTAAAGGTGCACAGACCTCTCCTGAATCATCTCCAGCAGTGGCAGCCTCCGAAGCACCACTAACTCTGCCTCCGTTTCCCTCGTAAACTGATATTAGTATTTAAACATTCTCTATGATAAAAAATGTTTGTGAAAAAAATATTTTAATAACATGGTCTTGCCGGTTATAGAGTTCTAATGACGGTGTTCAACTATAACCGTCACACCCCTAGTTCCATCGCTGTGCAGTCGTCATCGTGAAAAGCCCGCCCCAACGTTTCTGATTGGTGCCGCGATTTCGACAGATTAGAAATGGGCTTGAATGAGCTCTTTGCCAGACTAACTTGCAGAGCAAATCTAAATTTGCCGGAAGTTGTCTGGGTTTTCCCAGGCTAGTTGTTCTTGGTAAAAGAGCAAAAATGTTAAATTAAGTCATTTTAAAAGTGTTGTCCTGTTTCCTGTAATCCTTTGGTTATCACTGTCATTCATTGCAGTTTTGAATTCAATTGCCCATTTAAAAATGGTTGTCAATCCAGAAACTTTGCAGTGTACTAAGCCGCATGAAAAACTAAACTGTTTATTACCCATTCACAATTTTAGTTCAAAGCAAGAGAAGAGCCCTCTCTTTATAATCACTAAGGCTATCAATCTCTAAAGTGCAAGTTCACTGAATTCTGCACTAGCAAAAACTCCTGTTATATTAAAAAAAACTTTCTTAATTGTACAATGAATATCTTATTAACATCGTGTTTACACATTGCTGGTTAAAGTGAAAGGATTGGTGAGTGTCCGCATCTATCGAATATACCCGTTACTGCAGAAACGCTGGTAACAGCAAAACTTTTATTTTAAAGTACCGACTAGTACCGGTAGTATTGGTACATTTGACAACCCTATTTACATGCACTTATTTTCATCAATCCGAATTAATCCAATCCGATTTCAAATACTAAAAGTTTTGTTTATATGAACCCCTAAACTTTGCAGTTTCACATATTTTCATTTGCGTGTGCATTTATGCATTTCGAACAAAACTTCAGCGCAGTGCCCCAGTCACTGTATTGAGAACCGGAGAAATGTCACTGCAGCTACAGTGAGCATGATCGTTTTTTTTACCTTCATGACATGCCTTAAAAGGAAAGCTGACAAATATGACGGAAGAGATTTTTTTGCAAATATTTTGGAAATAATCAGTCTCCTCCACTGACCAATTCGTAACACGTAAATAACCATGCATGTTTGTAAAAACTCAAACGTATGTAAACAGATCTTATTATAAAAGTGCTCTTGTAAACATATACGCATCACAGCACTGCGCATGTGCTCAAGGTATTTTTTAAACCGATTAAGAAGATAGTCATATTTACATGCTCAGTTTTTTTTTCTTATTGACTGGATTATTTCAGGTCTACACACATACACCTTTCAATCAGATCAAAAATGTATTCAGATCAAGCTCAATCCAATTGACTGAGATATTTACATGACGTCTTTCAATCTGAATGACACACAGTTAAGCATTTGAAGCATGAAATACAATATCTTGAATCATGGAGGCTGTGTGCATACCTGGCATTGACAGAGGGACCAAGAACACTATGGCCCAGAGGAGTACCCTGGAAAGCAGTAGCATGAAGCAGATCCAGGCAAACATCCTGCAAGCTACCTTCCACCTCTTCCAGCTCTCTTAGCACCACACTCCTCTGCTGCTCCATCTCAGCCTCACTCAAAGATGAGCTCTGCACTACTTCTGCCAACAGCTCCACCGCTAGAGGGAACAACACAGAGACATCATTAATAAGATCTTAAAATACCATTTTAGATCTTAATATACATAATCATAAATAAACTGTGTCTGTTTGAGAAATGGGTCTATTAATAGTTCAGTTGTTTGTTCTCTAACCTTTAGGCAAGTCCTTGGCAAGGGTCTTCATGTAGTAAGCAGTGTGTTCCCGAGAGGTGTATGCACTCAGGTGAGCTCCCATAGACTCCACTGCCTGTTCAAGAGCAGACTGCGGGTGCTTCTTTGTGCCCTAGATCCAAGAATATTTTGGAATAGGAAGGAAAACATGCAAATTAGTGAAACGGTTTTTAATTGTTTGGCTAATGGAATGGGTCGTGGTGTGCAAGCATTCTAAAAGGAAGGCTATTTTCACAAAACAATATTAATGTTTTTTTTCCCCCACTATAAACAGAAAATCAGAATTATACACCATGTGCTTATAGGAAGTACTACATTCAATAATTATCGCAAAAATCAACAATTGAGCTCAGGTCAATTATCATCATGTGAAAACTAGTAAGCAAAATGCAAATGTTAGAATCTTAAGATTTATAAAAGTGGCTACAAATAAGTTCTTTAGCTTTGAATACCAAGTAGAAAGTGTTCAAATTGGACAACGATACAAGTGAGAAGAGGTGAATGAGGAAAAGTAGGGGAAGGAAGGCCAAGGAGAACATTAGCCTCTGATGAGACCTGTGCTGCTCTTTAATTGACCATATTCTTTCCCATGTACACGATCGAACTGAGCAGAAATACCGCATTAGAATATGTCAGTTTTGTGAGATACTGTATATTACAGAGAATTTTTTTCTTTTGACAACTGATGCGGCATATGCTGCCGTTTTAGAATCCTAGAGTCCTAAACGCATAATATAACTAACTTTTAGCATGCCATCTCTTTTTAAGGCAATTCCAAAAGTTAAATGTTCACACAGAGATACTGTACTAGCAGTAACTAAAATATTTTTTTATTATAGTTACTAACTTATGCTTTTCCTCAATAGGGCTGGGTATCGATTCAGATGTCCCAATTCGATTAGATTCCGATACACAAGATCTCAATTCGATTCTCAATCCGATTAGATTTTTCATTCGAGTCATTGAATTCAATGATTCTTTTCACTGGCCCCACTACAAAGAAAGTAATAAATTAATAAAATAGTTCTTGTTTTTGCTGTTTTTGACCAATGCATCCTTGTATTGTAATAAGGTTATATGACACCCAAAATTTTAGATACCAGTGAAATTGAACAATTCTCTATTCCAATTTCGATACCACAGCTAAAACTACAAATATAAATTTCAAAGATTATTAAAAAGTAAACAGTCGTTAATAAAAAAGAACAAAGCATTCAAATGCAATGCAATCAATAACAAGTGATGGGCTGTCAGGGTCAGCAGGGCCTTCTCTGCTGGCCCTGTCAAAATCAAAACTGTTTTTTTTTTTTCATAATTAAAGTTAATGTGTGTCTGAACATGTCTAAATTCAATTACTGTCCATTTCAGTATGTCACGATTGTATTTTCAGAAAGAATATGGTTATTTTTGTGAGGCTTAGCTGGATTTCCCATATGTCATCTAAACGCAGCTCCGTGGACCAGCACTAGTAGTATAGCTAGCCTTCCGTTGAAGCTGCCATTTTACATTTGATCATAACTTTGACTGACGTGTGTTATCAGCCAATCAAATTGTGATACGTAGTGACAGAACACCCCAGGGGCGTTGTTGACATCATCATGGGTGGGGGGAGGTTGCTATACAATGCTAAATCAGATACAATACATGTGTACAATAACAATTTTTGGGAAAAATAACATTGCGATGTCCAGAAATCAATTTCAATAGTACATTGGGTCATTTTGGGTACATTTGTCATAACGAGATCTATTAACCGTTAGTGCAGCAAATTTTGACGTGAATAAATGCATAGATCCCCAATCTTTATTTGTATACTTTAATGGTGTAGTGGTAGAACTTTTGCTGAGCGTGTTAGAGGTTAATAATACATAAATACAATAGAACAAAGATACAAATTTAATAATCAGTGCTTTTAAGGTTTTTTAAGGTAGGTCTAACAGTAGTTTTCAGGTACAGAAATTGAATAATGTAATCAAATGTAAAATAACACTGCATATAATCTTCACTGTACAAAGGTTAATCCTTATTAAAGTTACAAAAACGTTATTCAGTGAAGAGCAGGGAGTGAGTTCTTTGTCTTTCCTAGTTTGATTAACATTAAAAAACCGACAGCAACAGGAATATTAGATTGCTTTAAGACTAAAATGCACAGACCCAATATGATTCACAAGTTCTTTCTCTACTCTTTACTTAAGCCATAACCGACTTACGTTAACTTGGATACTCGCAAAGGGGGGCATTTTGAGAGAAATGTGTGTGAATTTGTCCGTTTAAGAGCAGGGAGAGGTGAAAGAATTCATTTTATTATTTGCATGATCTCTGAGACGCTCAGCTGTGTGCACTGCGCACACATCGCACAAGAGTTCTCTTTCGCCTGAATGCTTGAAATAGTGTGCACACAAGGGGAGCGAGGAAACTTTCTGAGGAGTCATGAGCGAGGATACACAGGTGTCTCCTTCCCTAGCATCCTAAGGGGGTGGAGCTAAGACGCAAGGAAAGGAGAGAGGGAAGGAAACAAATAAGAAATGAGAAGCACCCATTATGTTCAATGTTCACGGAAATAGATCGATTCGTGGCCATTGAGAATCGATACCAAATCGACCACATTTTAAGAAACTATTCATCGAAAAATAAATTTTTTTGCCCAGCCCTATACCTCAACAAGTGTCATTTCAATGAGTTTGCACTTTTGAAAGCAAACATTCAACTTAAACTGTAACAAAAAAATTGTTGAGCAACAATCGAGATTTAATGTGATGTGAATATATTATATATGCATTATGCTGTGATATAATTCTGACACGCATCATAACACGTATTGTGAAGCAGCAATACCCAACCTTAGTAACAACATTAATTTAGAGAGAACGAGTAAATGTATCATGTATACTTTAAATGCCATATGCTCCAGGAAAAATCCAGCACCGTTATTCTTCTCAGACTCATATCTGCTCCCACAACCAATCCAAAGGCCGACCTGCAAAAGCCAGACAAATAAAAAAGCACAAAGGATTAAGTTAGCAGTGCTCAGTACTTTGGAGGTTGATTTCCTTTTAGTTAAACATGCTCATTTGTAAATGGAAAAGTTAAAGGACAGTCACTTAGGCTTTTTTAATTCCTGTTATATTTATGAACACAGAAAATATGAACATATAAAAAAGCAAGTCACCGTGCATGTGGCCTGGTTGGTCTCTTCAGAGGCAATCCTCAAGCCATTGCTTAAGGTAGTGAGCCGAGTTTCTGAAACTCCGAGCAGGCTCTGAGCATATGATACAGAGGCCTGTCCTCGTCTCAAAGACAGCAGAAGAGGCTAAAATAAAAAGAAAGATAGAAATAAGAATATGGTGCACACTCTTGTATCAATTTTAAAAAGCAAGAAAAAAAAAATATAATAATAATAATAATAATAATTCACAGAATAATGCAACATACCGATAAAACCAGATTTGAATAAAGTGTTTGATTTGGCCTATAGCTAGAGATTAGTTTTGTGTTTACACTTTTCAGTGAGTAGTGATGCGTCTAAGCAATTAAGGATTTTATAAGAAAACAAGTCGATAACAGATAAATCAGCCGTTAGTTTTCAAATGAAACATAATAAAATGTTTCACTCAATGTAAAATAAGACAGGTCTTTAAATGTAACAATGACTTAATGAAAGTGTTTTAAATAAGATGAAATTAAAATTGCTATGCTTCCCTACTTAAAGGGTTAGTTCACCCAAAAATGAAAATTAAGTCATTAATTACTCACCCCCATGCTGTACCAACCTCGTAAGACCTTCGTTCGTCTTCGGAACACAAATGAAGATATTTTTGATTCAATTTGAGAGGTGGATGACTGCTACATAGGCTGCCTAAGGGAATGAAACTTGACGGCCCAGAAAGTCAATGAAGAAAATGTTTAAATATTCCATGTGACAACAGTGGCTCAACTATAAGTTTATCATGCGACGAGAATACTTTTTGTGCGAAAAAACAAACAAAAATAACGACTTTATTCGACTATTCCTTTTCTTCCTTGTAGGCCTGAAACGAGACTTCAAGAGATTTCCACGACGCGCACGTGCGAGAACTGAACTGAAGTAGTTGAAGGAGATCGCAATTCTCGCGCATGCGTCGTGGAAATCTCTTGAAGTCTCGTTTCAGGCCTACAAGGAAGAAAAGGAATAGTCGAATAAAGTCGTTATTTTTGTTTGTTTTTTCGCACAAAAAGTATTCTTGTCGCTTGATAAACTTATAGTTGAGCCACTGTTGTGACATGGAATATTTAAACATTTTCTTCATTGACTTGCTGGGCCGTCAGGTTTCAATCCCTTAGGCAGCCTATGGAGGAGTGATCCAGCTGTCACATTTAATCAAAAATATCTTCATTTGTGTTCCGAAGACGAACGAAGGTCTTACGGGGTTGGTACAGCATGGGGGTGAGTAATTAATGACTTAATTTTCATTTTTGGGTGAACTAACCCTTTAAGACACACTGACCATTTTTATTATTATTTTATTGTCATATAAAATACATGAATTAATGTACAAGGAGAGAGAAAAGGTGATATAAATTCAACTCAAGTATTTTTATATTAAGTATATTGTATATAGATGTGCCCTGAATTTGAACGTTATACTATGTTCATGTTTCAGATTTATGCATTTGATTATACATTCATTGTTTTCTGATGGCACTTCACCACTTTAGAAGCATTACAGTAAACAGGGGAATAGAAGTGAAAGTGAGAGAAAACAATCTTGAAAAGAGATGTGAGAATGTATGGAGAAAAACTAGAGATCCAAAGGGCATTTCAGTAAATTAGTTATTCATGGGATATAGTGTTTAATAAATCGAGAACAGACCTAAAGTGCACAGTATCTGTTGACTTCCAGTTTCATATTATTATAATTATTTTCATATTACAAAGAAAAAATAATCAGGAGAAACAGAACACAGTTTTATTTTTACCCCATACACCTTTTTACGTCTCATACCTTTTACCTCTTTTATGTCCATAAATGTATTCATGTAAAAAAAAAAAAAAAAAAAAAAAAAATTATATATATATATATTATATATATAAAAATATAAACCATGTATAAATGTAAAAAAAAATAAAAAATAAACTTTCCCTATACGTCTACACCTCTTCTATGAGCATGTTTTCAATTTGTAAATTAAAATTAATTTGTTGGTGGTGGGGCTTTATTTTTAAATGATTAGCATGTGCACACATGTATTTAAACTGTAAGAAAAATACTTTTCACTCAATTTTTGTAGCCATAAAACAAAAAATTCTTACAGTATAGTTTTTCAAAACTACATGAAACCAAAATTAACGAACAGCACATTTTTAAGAACTTGCCATGAATTATGATATACCGTTTCCTTCTATTGACACTCGTATAGGTCACTGACTCATTAATTGAATGTTCTTTATTAACAGTCAAAATAAATTAGCTCTTTGTCACACCAGATTCTATGCTGTTTTGTTGTAATTGTTGTGTGATGCTGCATTGAGGAGAGAGCGCTCCATCTAACGACGTATTTTTGTTATTTGATTAAAATTGAAAAGGGAAATGTCACAAAAATTTATAAGTTATACAGTTTAACAATATGAAACGAAACAAAGATTCTATATATCAGGGTGACTTGAGTTTTCTATGACCTTGTCAGGTAAAATTTCATGTTCCCTAACCCCAACCAAGAAGAAAAATAAACATAAACGTGCAATATCTAACTTTCTAGAGTTACAAAGTGACTTGCTTACTGGACTATTAAAAACTCGTGGCTTGATCCTCGAAAGCTCTCACACACTAGAAAGAGATCTAACCTTCAGTGTAACCGAGCTATCGGCTAGCTTTCCGGCATTGACAAGGCCAATGACAGCCACTGTGAGCATGGAGATCGACTGGTTAATGCGCGCGTACTTAAATGTAATGTTTGAAATTGCTAAAGCCAGTAATAAATTGCAAAGCCATGAAATACTCACATAGCCAGCTTTAACAAGAGCTCGATTCACTGCCCCGCTGATCCGCCACATAGAGGCAACCATCTTGTCCACAGTGTGCACCACCGCCTCCGTGAGAAATGTTCTTCTTCTTCTTCTTCTTCTTTTCGATTTAATGGCGGTTGGGAATGGGAAACCAGCTTTGGTGCATTTCCGCCTCCTACTGGGGTGGAGTGTGAGGCGTTGATGTAGAATGGAAAGAAAGGAAAACAAAAAACACCTAAACTCTTAGCATTAAGATTAAAATTAGCACTAAATTAAACTTGTTTAAGTGTCTTCCATTTCCTTCCTGTGCCCACAACTCTTGACATGTATGCTTAATAGAGGGAATGCATTAACGTCACTTCCCCGCCGGAACACGCCCCCCTCAGCCGGACTGAGTGGCAGAAGAGCTGCTGCGTGACTGGAGTTAATAGGGGAAACTGCGTTAACGCGAGTAAAACAAACTATTATCAGTTTAAACTAAAAGTTGGACTCGATATAGTGTTCCTTACAACTTATCAAAGATCCAGTGATCCATGGATATTGACATGCAGCCAGGAATCGTGTTTCCTGACATTTATATGTGCCTGATTTTGACGCCGGGGAAATAAATGAAGAAAATTTGCCTGTAAACGTTTTATATAAATACAATATAGATAGGTCTAAATCCGAGTGATCACTTACATTAATGTTATACTGTATATCATCATATCGTCCAGCCCTAAAACTTGTATAGTTTTTTTGTCAGTGTTTATTTAAAAACATCCAATTATGCAGAATATAGTCTGTTCTGTAGCTTTTTGCAGTCTGTAAAAATATACAGTACCTCAGATTTCTGGTCAAATCTAGTTGTACAGTCAATCGCAAAGCTCTTTCCCGTTTTAGATGTGTTTTGTGTGATTTTCACGGCATTCACGCTGAAAACAAATGCTGCCGCTCAGTCTTTTTGCCACTTGTGGGCGTGACCGCATTCACTCCGGCCGACGGTGACGTCATGCGCATACCCTCTATTATCTTTTTAATAACCAACCCCTTCGTTCCAGATTTCCCCAGACGGACACTGACATTTATTCTTGAATACTTGAATAAAGCTTTTTTTTGCCAACTCATCCGCCATTTGATTTCCCACAATCCCCCACGTAAGCAGGAATCCACCTCTATGGAATCCACAAAATAAGACTTTTATTCATAGATGTTGAAATCTGAACAGGGTCTATAAGAATATCCTGTCTTAAGTCAGGTTTTTTTTTTTTTTTGGCTTATAAGGCTTGATAAAGAATCAAGAGCAATTACCAACTTGTAGCAAATTAACCAATTGAATAGCAATCCATTCTGAGGAGTAAACAGATAATAAATGAGATGTTCTTTTACCTATTTTAAAGTTCAGCAATGAAATGACTTCTGCTGCAGCGTATGCCCAGATTCATAATCTTTTGAGCCGTCAGTATATATTTTATTACAATAGTAAATATGGTTTCACAAACAAATCTTATGAGATCTCTCTCTGGTGGTAATTTATTTCTTCCAGCAGGTGCAGAAGGACCAATGGCATTGGGAATAACCATGGAGGTATAGTTGATATTCTGTCCGACTAATTTCATAATAAAAAATTACCATTCTTCGTGCCTCATTATTGGCAAGAATTGTAAGAATTGGCACAGTAACATCACAGCCACGAGTGTGTTCTATGGGAGTTCCACAGGGCAGTATTTAAGGGCCTTTACTTTTCCTTATGTATATTAATGATCTTCCCTGTGTTTTGAATTTTTCTAGTTCTTTGCTGTATGCTGATGACAGTTATTTTTCTTTCTGGTTCTAATATTGACACAATCAATCACAAACTTAACACGGATCTGCAGCATTTACAGAACTGGTTGCAAGATAATCATTTAACACTTAATGTCAAGAAAACACAATTCATGTATTTTTTTATTCATCTAGAAGACAACTATCCATATAATCCTATCACTTTTTCTAATCAAACGCTTTCAATTGTATTAGCATATAAGTATTTGGGAGTCTACCTTGAACTATCACATCAAGAAGACTGTTTAAAATAACATTTGCTCGCCATTTAGTGGACAGGTATATCTGTGACCATTGAGACGGCTTTATCGCCCCTCCTGTTGCCCAATATCTTGGTTTGTTTGTCTGTTGTTTTCTCTAGCTGTCTAGTGTGTGAGCTTTGTTGTGTATGTGGTTTTATGCTCTGCAGAGCAGGAACCTGCTGAAAATCAGTTTATACTGAGCCAGGCCCGATTGTCCTTAATCTTTTCCTGTTTCAAAAAAAATTAAAAAAAATTATTAGCATCCCATCCGATACTGGCCACTCGTGAATATTCATATTCCCAGCAGTTCTTAAGAACGTCTTTTACAGGGTGATATTCTTGTGTCCTTTTACTGATACCCAATAAACCAGTGTTTCTCAACTGGTGAGTTGGGACAGTGGGTCGTGGAGTGTGCAGTCAAAGAAACAACAACAAACGTAATTCAGTGGTTGCATCTGAAATCACATACTCTCTTAAGTAGGTACTTATTTTGAATAAGTAATTAATTCACGGCCGTTAAAAAAATAGAATGAGTGTGTGTGGTATGAATGTGATCTAGACATGCTACATTTGACATGTCGTCATTATCGTGTGACCTAACAGCGTTAATTAGGTCTCTTCACTGCCATTCATAAATCCTCTCCTGTGGCCTCATGGGATAGTAAAGTGTCCATCATATGCACACTTCAGAATCTTACTGGAAGTAGTAGGTCATCCGGGTACTTTTTGCCTACTCTTTTATGAGTACTGTGAGTTCGGACATACATCTTTTGTCATATACTGTTTTCTGCCTACTTTCGGATGCAGCCTATGTTTTTCTGATGCAAGACTTTTATTTTGAAATAAAAAATGCATAAAAAATATTTTTACTTCTGTCAGACGCAGTAAAGAGTAACTGGGAAAACCACGTTGTCCTGATTCAGTATCTGCAGTCAGAAGAGATGTTGTCAGGCTATATGTTATAAATATATGCTATATAATATATGCTATACTTTTTAAAGTTTTTTTCATTACTTGTTACGAAATTAAAACGCCTCACCTCAGAAAAGCAAACTTTTTTTTTATTCTGTTCATCATTGTGCTTTTAGCAAATCTCTATAAATATCATCTTCTGATTCTGGTGTATCACCTTTATTTGTCTTTTTCCTCAAAAGCTTTACCAATTCAAGTTTTTTTATTTCAAAACCATTTTATGTTGTATAGGCCTATCAACACACTTTCTCACAAGAAGATCATGATGTTATTATTTGCCTTTAAATTTGGTCATATAGATGTAGCCCAGGTACGAAAGGTTATTTCAGATGTTCAGATGTTACATGTAAAGATTTTGTGTACAGGCACGAGGCCATTCCCACCAGCAGTGCATAAGTTGTAGCAAAAAGTAGCAAAAGGCCTTGAGAGCCAGGAATACAACCAGAAATTTTAGGCAGTTTATGTGCCATAAGGCATGCCAGGTACCGTATACTTGTTGCCCGTTGCACAAGTTCCCCAGCTGTCATGACAACTTTGTGCCAGGACACTTGATCCCTGACTCAGCACACAATTTACTAGTCCCAAACCTGCCAGATGCGCCAGTAGAAAGTGTCTGCGTGCCCTTGTCAGATTCTTGCTAGTCGTCCAAGAAGTAAAGAACACAAACATCACTTGTTCGCCCTTAGCAGAGTCATTGTCGCCTCCATGCACTTTGTGAAAGTGAGATGAGGTAAGAAAACTAAGAAAAGACTCAGAACTTGGATTTAGCAGAAACAAGCAATTTCAACATGAAAATACCGGTAAGTATCCATGAAGTCCATCGTCATTTCCTTGTATGTTATAGGATGTGTGACAAAGTATTTCTGCATGTTGTTCGTCTTCCTCCTTGGCAAAGAAAGAACAAAGCCTCCTGAATCAAGATGGGCACTTTCTGTACAGCAACAGTATGGATATAACAGTGTTGAAACAAGGTGGGTTCCCATTTGGACACCCCAGGGAAGTGACCCCACACGTACGCACCGACCCAGCTTGCCCAGCCGAGGCCTTAAATTCACTTTAAAAACACTGTAAATACCAGATGATGCACTTAAAAAAAATAGAGTGTGGAATATTGGACACTTCATGTACTCAACTGTTGCAGCTAATTACATAGCGGGGGGAGGGGCTATCAGACTCCGATGCTAAATGACAAAATAACCTTTTAAAATTCATACACTACACAGTTGAGTATATAGTGCATAAGTACATAGTGTGTCATTTAGGACGCAGCTTGTGACAAAAGTAATATGTTCCGAATTCACAGTACTGAATTGACAGTACTCATAAAAGAGTAGGCAAAAAGTCAGGTGTATGTCAGAATTCACAGTACTCGTAAAACAGTACCCGTCCCTGGTGACCAACTACTTCCGGCGAGATTCTGAAGTGTGTATGATGGACACTTTACTATCCCATGAGGCCACGGAAGAAGATTGTGAATGGCAGTTAACAGTGAAGCAACGTAACTTTCAGAACGATTTTTTTCCAGCTAATCAACGATAAAAACATTGACAGCCAGTCAGAATCCATCATGCTTTAAGAGCTTTAGCATTTAGCGGCAGACAACAAAACTGCAGCGCTCGCTTAGAATAAAAAATTATATTGTTTGTTGGTGTGGATATAGTTGCAGTTATAGTTCTCTTTACAGTTGGTGTGAACGGGCCTTTTCAAATATTGCCTTTCAATGTGTAATATAACTGTTTGTGAATGTAAAAGGTCTGCAAAGTTTTAAAGATCAAAGTGCACAACATATAAAGTTATTGCCTCCTAAAACAAAGAATCAATTCTAAAGTCTGAACTGCCAAAAGTCATCAGCAATCCCAGTCTTACTGCGTTACATATCAACGTAACAATGTAACAAATTTGCATAATGCCAGCCTCTGGTCTTCATTGGTTGCCCACAAACAACATCTACTTTGACACGCCCCCAAACACTGTAGTTTTAGCTGTGGACTGGAAGAGCTTGGTCCTTGTTGTTATGTCAATAAGTCACTGTTTTCAGCACTGCAAATCCCCTTTGCATGCGCTTTAAAAGGATGCGGACTCGCACTGGAATTGATAAGGAAAAAACCATCGCCAAAATTACTGATCATATCACTGTGTATGCAAGAGCTGAGGTAGCACCCCAGGTGAAATTCAGATATGGTAATGGGCAGTTCTTTTCCGACACATGCTGAAAGAGGTAGACCAATCGCAACAGACAGGGCCATCTGACCCAGAGCAGAGTAGGCTGGGGGGAAATGAGGGGTTTGGAGAGACTGAATCTTTGAACAAACCGTTTTCAGACTATTTGAGAAATTAGGTGATTTGCGATGCATGCCTTTTTTTACCTTTGATGCATGTAAATCTATTGTAAGAGGCATCCAAAACAAAATTAGAAACGTTTAAAGTAGCATAACAGCAGCACTTCAACAGATCTTGACAGTCATGAGGGTGTCAGAGAATTCTAAGATGTTTTCCCCCAGTATGTTGGTTGCACCACTTGACCAACAAGTTTTAATAGTTGAATTGTTTACAATTAACATTATTACTTCAAAAGTAAGTTTACGCAAAACTACAAAATGATATTTAGGAAAGTCTGCATTTTTTTCCCACCTGCAAGACAATAAGACAAGTGCAATGTCAAAATGCAGAGAAAGCTTGAGACAGATTTATTATTGGTTACATAATGTGATTATACACCAAGAAGAGAAAGAAAAGCAAAAGGTGAAAATGCATTTCCTTTGCAAGGCAGTATCAAGAAATAAGAGCTGCAAGTAATGAAGAACTTCATGAAGAAAAAAAAGGTACATCAATTACACCAGAAATGCTAAAGCATGGCTTCCTTACTCGTATCAAAAGCTACTGCTCACATCACCATTGCTTATTGAGCAGTTGGCGCCCTTCCGATTGGTCCATAAAAATTACGCATTGCCATGCCATTGGTCCAGGTGTTAGCCAAATTGAGGTCTCTCTCCCATATTTACACACTAATGCAGGTCTTCCAAGATGTGATGTGAAGCTTGATGAATCTAAAGACAAGGAGGGGCAGGCGTCAGTCAATACAGCATTCTGCTTTTCAAATCAGATTTATTTTTGGTTTCCTGTTCCCCATGAACAAAAGTAAAGTTTTCACATGGTCAAGAAAGGAATAATGCTTAATTACTACATCTTTATTCTCTGACAGGCCAATTCGAATGGCTCCAAGTTTTACAGATTATTCCCCTGTATTAAGAGATTTATCTAATAAGTAGATCAGAGACCAAAATTCATAGATATCCTCCTCTGCATATAATATTATCCACACACAGTCATCCAAACACCTGATACTATTCAATTTATCAGCACAATAAAACGAACGCAGACAGACTTTTTATGTAATTTTCTTAAAATCACCGACTTGGTATTGTATTACAGTAAAAATATATTTCAATATTTTTGCTGGAAACAAATGTAAAAAAAAAAAAAAATGAAAACAAGCAAAGTACTATAAATGCTAAAACTTATACGGTTTCCTTTGCATCCTACTTAAGCCTAAACACTGGTGACTTTTTTTCTCCGTATTTCATGGTATTTTTTATATCAATGCACTGAACAGATCTGTACATGCTAACATAAAACAGCACAACTGTGTGTGGCTGTACAGTGTCATCAGACCAATCCAGAGAGCCAACAGCAGACGTTTCTTAAGACCAATGGTCTGATTGACTCCCAAACATGTGAGGCAGCATGTCATTATACTGTCTGTCTTGCAAAGCCATCTAACGTTGATCAAGTTAAAAGTGCAACACAGATTGATGTGATGACATTTTTGCGATTGAAAACTTTTTCCAGAAAAAATAAGCCATGAACCCAAAGTCATTAATAACACACTTCTCAACAAATGACCAGGAGAAAAATCACTCAAAAGTAAAGCAACCATTACAAATCTTTCCATTTTGTAGCTTATGTCTTATCAATTATTTACATAAGATTAAAGTCCTAGTTAATCAAATCAGATTTAAGAGCTTAACTCCTTGAATAAGAATTAAAGCATTAAATTAAAAGTGGAAGTACTGAATCATTCTCTTCAATTCATTACTTGGCTACAGGAGTCACTTATTAGCATACACACCAATAAAAGAGTCAATACACAGTTCAGAGTGCATCTGAACAGTGCCCAAGTGACAAGTTTTTTTGTTTGTTTGTTTGTTTTTATCCCAATATGTGCATGGGAAATTCCGTACACAATTTTCAAAGCCCATTCTGTGCGCACACACAATGTTTAAACATCAGGCCCCAGAAGTTTCAAGAACAGAATATTCTTCTGTAAGACAACAATTGAGTGGACAGTTAAAATAAAATATATGTTAGAGCATGCTGTACATTCTAATTTCTAGCTTCTTTTTAATTGTAATACAACTAATTTAAAATCATTCAAGATATCTTATGTCTCAATTAGAAGTTTGCCGAGGGCTCCTAGCAGCCCTGGCATTCTGCTTGAGAACAACTAAAATAGACTTGATAATGAAATAGAGTGGAAACATCACAGCTAGATTTATGAATATTACTAGCCTGGTTAAAACCAGACCATTCTCAGTTGTAACTGAGTTATGGTCTGGCAAAGCGTCATAGACAAATCATTTCCAGAGGGGCGTCACCAACGGACGTCACGGATAGACCTAAAACCAGCGGCGGAGAAAATCCGAGTGTTGTTCTTTGCTCGGTTTTTAACAAAAAGGAAACGTTCAAATCGCTTAAAACAGACGCGATAGCTGATTCGAACGAGTAAAAGAGCTGGCAAAAAGCTCATTCAAGCCCATTTCCAATCCGTCGAAAACCCAGACAACTTCCAGCAAATTTAGATTTGCGCAAATCTAAATTTGCTGGAAGTTGTCTGGGTTTTCCCAGGCTAGAATATTACAGCAAAATAAAAAGATTCATTCCTAGTAAAAAGTTACTTTCCTAATATGGTTTTGATTTATATAGTGGCTTTCCACTAGTAAACAAATGATTCACCATTATACTCAATGCGTACTACACTTCAACCCTGAACATTTCATTTTGAACTTAAAGGGTTAGTTCACCCAAAAATGAAAATTATGTCATTAATGACTAATCCTCATGTCGTTCCAAGCTCGTAAGACCTCCGTTCATCTTCGGAACACAGTTTAAGATATTTTAGATTTAGAACGAGAGCTTTCCGTCCCTCCATTGAAAATGTAATGTATACACTGTATACTGTCCTTGTTCATAAAGGAAATAAAGACATCAAAGTAGTCCATGTGACATCAGTGGGTTAGTTAGAATGTTTTGAAGCATCGAAAATACATTTTGGTCCAAAAATAACAATATCTACGACTTTATTCAGCATTGTATTGTCTTCCGGTTCTGTTGTCAATCCGCGTTCAGTGATGCTGATGACGTAAGACGCTGCTGACGTGTTATCAGTGCGCTCGAGCTTCGCTTACAGTCTGAGGGAGATGCACGCTGTAAACAAAACAATCTTCGCAAACATGTCTAAGGATTTCGACACAGAGGAAGACTTGCATTTTTTTGCCCAGCCATATTTATTTGAACCCGAATACACAGACGCACAAGATAACACATCAGCAGCGTCTTATGTCATCAGCGTCACTGAACGAGGATTGACAACAACAAAATCTCCTTTCTGTATACCATTTTAA
This sequence comes from Tiaroga cobitis, assembly GCA_030578255.1. Lineage (NCBI taxonomy): Eukaryota > Metazoa > Chordata > Actinopteri > Cypriniformes > Leuciscidae > Tiaroga > Tiaroga cobitis. Next base: position 33,339,360 of record CM060596.1, read on the forward strand.
AAACGATTGTGCTCCTTCCGAATTTATCCCACTAAGCCAAGGGAAACTTATTTATCCATCATGAGATACCATAGAACTCAGAAAGCATCGCAACTGCACAAAGTCTGCGCTAATCAGAAAGCACACGGGCCCTTGCCCAGTGAAAGAAAGTCTCCACAGGAGTGGACATCCCCCTCTCACCATTTCTTGTTCCGAGGCTTCAGTTCCTCAGCCGCATTCCTCAAGAAGATGTAATTCTTTTTCTGGGGATTGTAATATTCGTGTCCCTGTTAAACAAAACAGAGGGGGGAAAGTGAGCAGAGGTCACACTGGTTGTCACTCGAGTTCAGTAAAGATAGAACTAACTCAAGTTCTCATGTTTTCATCCTTAATCGTAACTGTATCCAAGTAACAAAGACAACACCAAATCATAAAATCAACATTCTAAAGGCCCGTTCACAATTCACACCAGGGAAACGAAACTACCCATATTTTGAAGAATATGGGTAACCAAACAGGCCCCATTGACTTCCATTGTACGGAAATAAAAATTTTAAAAAGTCAATGGGGTCCATTAAGTGTTTGGTTACCAACATTCTTAAAAATATCTACTTTTGTGTTCAGTAGAGGAAAGAAATTCATAACAGTTTGAAACAACTTGAGGGTGAGTAAATGACAATTTTCATTTTTGGGTGAACTTAATTTAATGGCGATTTGCATTCTTATTGCATATTGCCACCTACTTGGGCTGTCGTGCAAAGATTTTGTTTTTACTTATTTTTTTTATCTTAAAACTGTTTTTTTTATTACTGTGAACGAATTATTTTGTTTGTTTAATGCTAAATATACATATAAATTAAAGTAAGATTGATTGAACTAAATCAATACAGTCTGTGCTTGCAAAGACATGGCTGTATAAAATTATTTTTTATGTTTAGCCATTTTTCTTCCACATTTGTTGTAAAATGTATCACTTATCTATTTTATTATAGAAATACATTATATAGACAATGTCCAGTTTTCATTCAAAAACATTTTGAATGCACATTGAAGTGTGAGATGAGAATATTATAAATAAATTATGGAGTAAAATAAAGAAGATGTTATAAGTAAACTAACTCTGGAACATAAGTTAAGATTATCTGCAAACTTAACCGGAAATGTCGCATAACCTGATATCTGGAATACCCCCAGATGACATGCCTGTAGCACACACTAATAAACTAAACATATTGTGCATTGGTGTGGACGCTAATATAGTTATTGAAGTTAACATCTAAGGCAATGATGCAAAATGCTGGGATTGACATGTCCAGTTGTATTTTATCACTCAATTTTTTCTGTATATGATTAGTCCTTAAAGTCCCTGTAAAGTCAAAATTAAGTATGTGTTCTGAGTTTGTCACACCACAGAAAAATGTGTTATTAGCCATCCAGCCAAATTTGAATGATAAAAAAGCAGGCAAGCACATAAAATAAGGTATCAAAATCTTGAAAAAATGAGCATTATTCTCTGCTCTCAAACGCTGGGGGCGTGTCCACTGGCTGCGCTGAAACCACGCCCACACGAAAGCTGTATATTAGGTGATACTGCTTTCGGGACGGGAGGATGAACTCTGGCGGGGGATAGTCGTTTCGGCCCCGTTCACAAGTAACAGCGGATTATCAGTGAATCCCATTTGTCTCTGAGGAAAGTTTATAAAACGATCCTGTGTAAAATGATCACTACAGAGGCGGGTGTTGGCGGTGATCCTCAGCTCTTCATCAAGGTTGGCTCTACAAAAAATTAATCCACCTCTTCTTGATGTGATCGTTTTTAGGAAATTTAAATAAAGACAACGATCTGTTTTGTACATGATCGCATCCAGGTAGTAGCCTATGCATTTCCGTGTTGAAGGCATAGCTAGCTAGCAAACAGTAGGCTGTAGTAACTAATAGTACTGACAGTAACTCGCATTTGAGCGGCGAACGCGAATGGGGTCGGGAGAGATCAGCCTCAGTGGCCTCGGTGTGTCATCAAGTGTCATCAAGTAGGGGCGTGTCCGCGAGCTCATGGGCTCCAGTGCGTCATCGAGCCCTGTTTTAGCCCCGCCCAAAAAATCCGTAAAATAGCAATGGTGAAAAACTGTTTAACGGTCTAACTCCGCATTTCAGTACTTCACAGTTCACAGTCTTTGTAATATGTTTTAGCAATACATTTGTAACATTTATAATGTGTTTAGAATTTTTTTGTAGAATTGCCTTTACAGTGATTTTAAAATGCTTAAAAGATGAGGAGCAAGTACAATGGTCGACTTGATTATATAAATATATATATATATATATATATATATATTATCTTTTTGGCTATTGCGTTGTGCCTTACGTTGCCTTGCACTTAATGTCCTGCCATGAAAGCTGCAATAGGGCAGTGTGCCAAGTCAAAAGACCAACTTCTAACAATGTGGCTAAAGACCCTTGGATTCTGTTTGATTCCGTTGCACTCTGTCAAGCTATTTTTGAATACAAGAATGTGTCTTATGTTAACTACGCATTCAGGCAACCCATAGGCTAGTCAATTTTAAACATATTAAAAGCAAATCCTTTGCAGTCTCTTTCATGAATGCCATATTTTCCTGATCACCACACTGTTGTTGAATTCAATATTATAATACCCGTTTCAAATTTAAGCATCCAACCATATGAGACTACGAGAATCTGGGGCAAACTTAAGAAAGGCACTGTACTTTTGACATTACATAAAAATTATGGTTCAGATTCAGAAGCATAAGTATTGTATAAATGTATATTTGCCCTTCATATTAAAAATTCACTGCTATGAAATTGATCATAGGAGCTTAAGTGAAGCTTAATCTATCAGATATCCTAACTGACAATACGATACTAAAAAAATGTATACTTTAACAAACAAACCTAAAATCTAATGTCAATTATCTGATGTTAGAAAAAAAAAATCTGTTATTTTATTTTACTGTCCAAAACGCTCATATTATTTCTGATGTTAATAACATACAAATGTTAAATAGTAATTGAGAATGTACCTTAGACCAGTCATAGCTGGAGGCGTAGGCAAATATGTTCCCATTGTTGTTGAAGCAACAGGCTGTTATTGGTTGATCTAATTGTTCAGAGGTCTTCAGCTTAGTGCGCGCATCTTTATCCCAGAAACTAAAGCGCCCATCAGAGCCTACCGTTGCCAGAGTGCCATGGACAGGGTGAAAGGAGATAGCATTTACCTACAACAGAGAAACAAACAGCATGACCATTTTCAGTTAGCTAAACAACAGGCAAATTAGGCAAGAAGTATTATTTTTTGAATATTGTCTTTGATAAAACACTGGCCAGCCTTAGACTAGACGAAATACTCTAGCAAAATTTGCATTGCATTGCATTTAAGAAGTACACGAAAACTAAACTCACAGCATAAATATCTTGGGGTGTTGCAGTATTGGTTCCATTTGACCTGTGGCACTTAAAGGTGAAATTGTCCTTGGCTCTGGGTTAAAAGATATATATTAGATAAAAAGATATTCTGTGTTACTGTATTAGCTGTTAAATGTATAAACCAGATCAGATACAGACTCACGGGTTAGGTGGGTTTATGTAGTGAATGGCAACTCGGCCCTCAATGCTGCCCAGTGCAAAACCAGTAGGTTTACCCTGCTTGTCCTTAAAGATAGCCACACAGCGGTGCTGTTAAACAAAACACACAAGTTGAATACACTGTTTGCAACAGTATCTGCATTCTGCAGAGACGAAAGAAATTATATAAAAAGTAAAATGGGCAATAAATCAACACAAAAACATTTTAGAGAAGTTATGCAGGGCAACTACAGAGATGTTGGTGAACTTAAGGAAGAGACTGCCCAAAATTGAAAAATGTTATGAGCAAAACAAAACAAAAAAGTACTGTAGACCATAAAGCTTATGTGCTATATTCAAAGTAATCTGAAGCCATACAATAGTCAAGTCAAGTCATCTTCATTTATATAGCGCTTTTAACAATGGATTGTTTCAAAGCAGCTTTACAGAGATAAACATATAATTTAAGGTAACAGATTGTTTTGGCGTTATAGCGGTTCTTGAATAATGTTACTTCCAGCGAAAGTTAACTTTGATTGATTCACCTCCGTCGAAATGATCAGACTTTAAACGCGAACCTGTGATTAACGCTGACGGCGTTCACATGCTCATTCAGAATTGATTCAATAGTATTCCTCACAAAACTAAAACAACTAAAGTAGTTATTCACCAAATTTTTTTACAATACTCAAATTTAACTAATTCCTCCATATATTCAAACTTGGCAAGTAACAGGTGGTTACAAGATATGAGAACCAAAACGTGATTCACTCATTAGAGGTTTGCTGAAACCCTATTGTCATTGTAAGGATTTTTACTATTAGGGGTTCAAGCGTGTAGCCCTGGCTGAAACCCTATTATAATTGTTAATTTCCAAGGACCAGCATTCTCACCTTAAACTGATCGTGCAGACCAAAGAATCAATATTGGTTCATAAAAATGAGAATAGAATAAATTCGAGAAATCACCCTTTTTTTTTTACCCAGCCCTAGTTACTTCTTAAATGTTGTTAGAAAGTACTAAAATGACACTGACTGAAAATATAGATTTCAGGATTTCATGTTTTGTGCATTTATTACATTTCACACACACACACACACAGTGAGTTCTTAGACTATATTTGAATTGAATTGCCATAAGCAAATTCAGGCATAAGTTTGCCGGAAGAAAAAAAGATTTATGGCATATGACCTAATCAATGTACAGTCTTTTTAGATTTATTGCAGTGTACATTGTATATTCACATTACATTGTCACAAAATACAAAAGATTTTTATTATTATTATTTCTATGCAACAGTAATAAATTTCAACAAGGAGAGCAGCTCGCATGGATAATAGTAGAAGATTTCTTACCAAAAAATACTTCATTTAGAGCTCAAATGCGAAGACAAAGCGTTTTTGATTCACATCGTCATCTGTATTGTGCGTTTATAAATTGAAAATGTTTCATCTTTGCATTTGGCCTCTAAATAAAGGTGTTTTTTTTGTAAGAAAACTTCTATTATGTGTCCGAGCTCCTCTCCTTGAACTTTGATATATTTTTTGAGTCCTGTATTTTGCTCGGACGTTTTTTTTTTTGGCTGTTTTTGCTACAGTAATACCATATTCCCTTTTGTCTTCATAAAATTAGATTATAAAATTTGCAGTCGTGAATTTTTCTAATCAATTACTTAACTTTAGTGTTCAGAAATGAACTAATACGGACCTGATGCTTCAGAGGTGAATCTATACGTCGAAACTCTGACGGCTGATTTTCCAACTGGTAAACAATAAGACCACGTTCTGCCGTAGCAACAACAGCCATTGGATATACCTATAAAACAACAGAGATATGTATAAAATGCTTTCAAGAAATAATTTCAGAAAAATATATTTTATGTATCATGTACTCAGATGTTAAAATAGAAAGAGGTTCACTTTGCTAGACAAGTACACACACACACAAAATGAACTCAAGCTATCAATTACACTGGAAGAGTGAAAGAAACAGATAACCTTCTAAATTGATACTATAACAAATAATTCAAATCGCACTCCTTTACCACATCTGAACAGTAACACCTCTCAGGCATCTGCAGGGACATCATGGGGTTTGGGGAACGTGTATCCCAAAACTGTCAAAAAAATAAAGAGAGGTAGAGAAACAGTTGCTAATGACACTGAGACTACTAATATTTGGTCAAATAAATATCATTTTGCGATTTTGTCAGATACTGCACGGTGAACTGTGATACAATTAACATTTAACAACTACAACTTAAAATACATTGGGCTAAAAGAAATCCAAGCACACACTGAACTGTAATACAATTAACATTTAACAACTACAACTTAAAATACATTGGAATAAAAGAAATCCAAGCACACTTGCAAGCCCAATTTGATGAAAATATTTTTTTTTTTTTATGATCTTCAGACCAAGACAAACAGAACTGACCAAAAAGAAGTGCCACTGGACAATGTTCCACCAAAGGATTGCAGTTTAAATACATCTTGGTCCACAATTTATCAAATATGCAAATGTGTAGAAGTGAATCTGGCATGCTTTTTGTGGTGTAATAAGTTGCACTAGGCCATATGAGGATTTAGACTATAGTTCAACTGTGCAGCCCTAAAGACATCAAAGATGGGTTCCAGCACCTTCAGTGTTTTGTCCCAGCTGCCAGTCATAATACAGCTGTAGTTTGGTGCTTTTATCCAGTGAATTGTCTTGATTGGGCCTTCATGCTGTTCAAAGGGAAAGGGTGTAGAACCTGTTCATCATACTGTAAACCAACCAACACAACTGAAATACATATACTAAAAGGTATAGTATGGGCTTTGCTATTGATTTACTTTAATTAGCCCATTATTCAGAAGCATAAGAATATAAAATGAATAAATTAACCGCTTACTTGCGCTATCTGAATGGTCTGATTGCTGTTCAGATCCCACATTTTGGCAGTTTTGTCACAGGATGCTGTAAATACTTTACTGCCATCCTGTTAATACAAAGCACAGAGGCAGAATCAGGTATGAGGATGCATCATGTCAGTTAGTAATAAAAAGAAATGGAAAATAGGACTCTGGGTTCTTTGGTTCAAGATTCTGACTTCTGACAGGGGTACCAAAAAAAGGTCCAACAATCTATCCATTTCTTATTTAGAAGAATCATTAATAACCTCCATTCAATTTAGGAAATCCTAAATGGATTACAACATTTCTTGTGCATTTCAGTAAAACAGTGTAGAGCTAAGAGAAAAAAACGAATTCTGTGTAAAATTCTATGCCAGCTCTGACCCAAAACTAGAAATGTTATGATGTCTTTAAGTTGTGCAAATGTAATGTCTAATCTGAGTCAGTATTGTGGCTTTTATTGTGTAAATGCAATGCCTAATCTGAGCAACCAGCACGAGAAGTTTGTCTCTGTGCAAATCAGTGCATGTCTTGTTTTCTCAGCTTGTGCACAAGAACGATTTGTGCATTTGCAAAAATGTGTCGAGTGAGTAAGCATGGGAATTCAATTGCTTTAAAATAGACTTTATGGTAAATAATGTTGGATGGTCGGAATGTTGGAAGTCTTTAAGATGTTAAAATAACCCACTAATAATCATGTGTGCGCATGATCTTACATCACTCCAGCACACATCCAGAACTGGGCCTGTGTGCATCTGCTGGGCTTTAGGGACAGTTTGACCATTATCTTGAACCTCCCAGCACCGCACCTGAGTAAAACAACAAAGCAAATGTATCAGTTGCAAGCTGAAAGGAGGGTTATTCAACAACTACAAACATGCGATGCAATGACATGTTTGTAAGTGGATATTTCAGTCAATGTGGTACAAATATAAAAACACTGACACAAAGAAACACAAGTGAATATTTATATTTAGGATAGGAGAAATGACTGTCAACTGCTTAGTGCTTACGTCATTGGCCCATGAGCCTCCGACGAGAAAGTTTCCAGGCATCGTAGGAGGACTGAATGCCAAGCAGCTTATGCTGTCATCGGGTGGCGATGTTACTTCAACATCCTATTATCAACGACACCTCAATTTAATTAACATGCACATATAATAATATAAATATAAGATTTATACGGATTATATTATATTTCTGTATTCACCTTCATTGGATTATGACTATCTGTGGTGGTGGTGGTGCCAAATACACCTGTTCCCGCGGACCCAAAACCCGTGTTCGTCCCGAATAAACTCATTTCAGTCAGTTAAGAGCTGATCAAACAACAATGAATCAGATCCTATACACGGAACATGCGATATAGTATTAACACGTGACAACAAAGAGCATCTACAATACCTAACGTTACACCGATTCAAGTCAATTTAACGGCAACGTTAACAAACGGCTACTATTTTGAAAGTGCCTGAAATTAATCTCATAACCAGGTTATACAAAGCAAATGATCATGTTCACATGCATTAAACCACAAACCGTGCGATGGTTTAATAGCCTTCAGAAAATACAAATGAATTATAGGCCTGGGTAAGATCTAATTTATTGGCAATATGCTATCAAGATATCTTAACCATCTAAACTCCTTAACTGCCGCGGAAATATTTGATTACTCCCATAAAACCGGTTCCCGCTTTAGAAACGATACACACACTCTGCTAAAGGCACTTCCGTCGCTCAGTTATTTTGAACGCGCTTTCATGACGTCATCCAATGGTTTTATTCTTCTTCCTCTTTTTCTATGGCGGTTGGCACCAGCTTTTTGGTGCATTACCGCCACCATCTGGACTGGAGTGTGGATCAAGAGGTCAACCTACACTTCCTTTAATTATTTTTAATAACCCAGTTAACTTCAAAAAAGAAAACAAAAAATGAAAACAAATTTCACCAGATCCTCTTTGCAGTATATCATGTACATTTTATGTTATTAAGTTGTGAAATCAATCTTTGTCTGGCTTGATGGCATTTAGGACAAATGCTCTATTGTCTCTTGACTATTGCAATATTCACATATTCCATCAACATGCTTTTTCATTATAAATAAAGTTATATTTAATCCGGTATGTCCTAGCCTCATTCTGGACACCACATCTTCTTCTCGCTTTATTCCTGTTCTTTCCCACTTTTCCTTGAATACTATACAGGTGTCTCCCAGACTGTTCATTATCCCATAAAAATTATTTCATTGTGCCATTTTTCATTCATTTTAGCTTTAATTATACTTTTGACTTCAGCTTTGCTATTTAATATCCACATAAGGCTTCTCTGCTGCTTTCTTCGCACATTGTCTGCCAGTTCATTACCTCCTACACCTGCTGGTAGGGCAGGGCACACAAAGATTGTAATTCGGTTAAGAATATAAAGAGTATCGCCAGGCAATTTCCGTTTATTTTATGTAGTGAAACAGGCATCAAAGGTATTTTCAGTCACAGAACTGCTGCTCACTGGATATTTTCTCTTTTTCAGACCCTTCTTGTGTGTGAAAATCCCAGTAAATCAGCAGTTTCTGAAATACTCTCAATAGCCTGTCTGGCACCAACAACCATGCCACATGCAAAGTCACTTACAGTTTTTTTCAATTGCTAAATTTTTTTTGTCCAATCTGTAGTCCCATTTTCAAAACACTAAACACAATTAGCACAGCATCTGTCTGTTGTGACGATACCATTAACACAATTCATGTTGTTTTCACACAAAATGCAGTCAATTAACACGTTTTTAGAATGCCTACATTTTCTTTACATATAAGCATACAATACCAAAATCATGGATCTTTATAGTCTTTTTTTTTTTTTTACAAATGCTTTAACACAGCTTGCCAGAAATGAAGACCTAATGTCCCAAACCATAAAGTCTCTAATTCTGCAACAATATCAGCTCAAAAGTATTGAAACTATTTTTTTTATTTGATAAGCATTTTTAAATTACTTATTTAAATTAATTATCATTACAGTAAAAATTAGCTGATTCCAATCTCAATCAGAGACATAGCCAGGTGTTGAAGACTTTCCATTACATGGACTTATACAATAAAAAGGCACTCTTTGGATTAGTTTTTTTCAAAGCAACACAGAACAACACGAAATGAAAGAAAATGTTTGGACAAGGGAGATGACTAGTTAGACGAGGGAGAGGACTAGATGGTTGAGGGAGAGGTTAGACAAGGGAGAGGACTAGATGGTCGAGGGAGAGGTTAGACGAGGGAGAGGACTAGATGGTTGAGGGAGAGGTTAGACGAGGGAGAGGACTAGATGGTCGAGGGAGAGGTTAGACGAGGGAGAGGACTAGATGGTTGAGGGAGAGGTTAGACAAGGGAGAGGACTAGATGGTTGAGGGAGAGGACTAGATGGTTGAGGGAGAGGACTAGATGGTTGAGGGAGAGGACTAGTCAGATGAGGCAGAGGACTAGATGGTCGAGGGAGAGGACTAGTTAGACAAGGCAGAGTACTAGCTGGTCGAGGGAGAGGACTAGATGGTCGAGGGAGAGGTTAGAAGAGGGAGAGGACTAGATGGTCGAGGGAGAGGTTAGACGAGGGAGAGGACTAGATGGTTGAGGGAGAGGACTAGATGGTCGAGGGAGAGGACTAGTTAGACGAGGCAGAGGACTAGATGGTCGAGGGAGTGGACTAGATGGTCGAGGGAGAGGACTAGTTAGACAAGGGGGAGGACTAGATAGACGAGGGAGAGGACTATATGGTCGAGGGAGAGGACTAGATGGTCGAGGGAGAGGTTAGACGAGGCAGAGGACTAGATGGTCGAGGGAGAGGTTAGATGAGGGAGAGGACTAGATGGTCGAGAGTAGGGATGGGAATTGATAAGATTTTATCAATATCAATGCCACTAACGATTCTGCTTATCGATCCGATTCTTTAACGATTCTCTTATCGATTCCTGATAGCACTGTGTGGAAATAAGTAGTCATATGCTTTTTCGGGGAAAAAAACAAGTGGTTTTATTTGTTTTAAAGCGTACACTTGAGTAAGCAAACTGTACTTTTTATGTTATTTATGTAATAAATGGAACCTTATTGTAAAGTGTTACCGATTAGTTATACACTGGTTATACACTGATTAAACGTCCCGTGAGTTCAGTGTTGGAAAGAGAAGTTGTTTTTACCATTCATTAAAACGAATCGGTTCAAATGAGTCATTAGTTTGCGAATTGGACGTGTCATTATCGGACGTGTGCGTGTTGTGTGATTATCCCGGCGCGTTGGGACATCCCACAAGATGTGTGTGTCATAAGAAAACATTTCATCAATGGATAGTTTTTTTTTTTTCGTTTATTTAAAGTGTGGTTTATGTCAGCTGAATGTGCAGAACGCTTTTCAGAGAAGATAAGGCAACGTATTTTAGCACAATTCACACCCAGCGGGTGCCTAATTCAGGAAAAACAAATCTCCGAATGCTCCACATGAAACTTTAGTCTCCCGACCTTACCATCGTGTCGTTTATTTTGATTAATATGTGCGAGGGAGAGAGAGCAAGACAGCGCTTAGTTTTGAGACGGTGAAGCCTTGCTCTGAAGAGAGAGAGTGCGCGCGCGCAACCGGGGCTCTTTCTCTCTCTGCTCGTTCAGTTAAATATGCGCCCTGTCACAAGCGCAGCAGTTCATCTACATTACTCACCGATCAAATAAGACTTTGGCGGTACAAAAATTCGCTTTGGACGCCGTGCTATGGTGCTTGATAAAGGACAAAAGGGACAGTTGTGAGTTCACGGTCTGTAGCCTAACGTTACATACTATGGCTGACTGACTCAGAGCAGGAGCATCGATAAGAGGACTCGTTAACGTCGAGGGCATACAATATTGATGGATCGTAAAACTTAGAACCGGTTCTCGAGTGGAACCGGTTTTCAATTCCCATCCCTAGTCGAGAGAGAGGTTAGACGAGGGAGAGAACTAGATGGTCGAGGGAGAGGACTAGATGGTCGAGGGAGAGGTTTGACGGTCGAGGGAGAGGACTAGATGGTCGAGGGAGAGGACTAGTTGGACCAGGGAGAGGACTAGTTGGACCAGGCAGAGGACTAGTTGGACCAGGACAAGGGAGAAAGAGAGGTAGGGGGAAAGGAGTAAGAATGCGTGCTTCTGTTCAAATGTGAGTGAGAGCTGTTGTCACGGATGAAATAAGAGCCACCATCATAGACCATGTGATAAACCATGGTCTATCATTGACAGAGGCTGGTGAAAGAGTCCAGCCTAATCGCAGACAGTCAACCGTTGCTTCCATTATCCGGATTTTTCAACAAACCAACAGGTAAGTCATGCATTTCATGAGGGCTATCAATGCAGTTGCTATTTACTGTATTACAGTAACTGCTGGCCACCAGCAGTTACAAATACAAATATGTTGTGTTTGTTCCTCTAAAGGACACAATGACTTCCTCGCTCTGGGGGAAGAAGAAAGCTTCTCAGTAAAGACCAAGAACATGCCATTGTAGGATGGGTCATTGCTGACAATGCAATAAAACAGAGAGAAATTCAGACCAGAATTGTAGAGGACAACCTGCTATTCCAGAACGTGGAAAGCATCAGCCTGGCTACCATTGCTTGGACTCTGACCAAACACAGAATTCGAATGAAACAGTTGTACACGGTTCCCTTTGAGAGAAACAGTGATCAGGTCAAGTCCAGGTATGAAGTCTATACACCATGTCTGATTCTACAGTGACTATTCCACACTTCTTCTTTTTTTCAGTATTCTCTATTGCTACTCTACAAGTAAACATAACCACATAGTGAAAAGCATTTATGTAAAAATTGTGTTTGATTTTTCTTTCAGAGAATTATGCAGTTGGAGGCTAATCAGACACTGCATGAATTCATTTAACCTGGCAAAAACACGTAGATGAGGAAGAAATGTAATTGTGAAAAGGGCCACTGTTGATGTGCTGCAATCTCAAGTGCTGGTTTGGTCCTGCAAAAAAGCCAGATTGGTCCCTACAACACAGAGCGCCTTCTTTTGTTTTTAGATGACCTCCACCAATAACTAGTGCCAGAAGGAGAACAGGTGGGAGGAAACATGAGGACATTTGTGATTACATGGGACAATGTAGTATTCCACCATTCACATGCAATCACAAACTGGTTTGCAGCACGTCCAATGATTTCCCTTTTTCTTCTTCCGTACTCTCCTTTCCTCAACCCCATTGAGGAATTTTTTTCTGATTGGAGGTGGAAAGTATATGATCATTGGCCACATGACCAAATGTCCCTCCTGGATGCCATGGATGCTGGCTGCAGAGACATCTCTGAAGACTGCCAGTGCAAGGGGTGGATAAGGCATGCCAAGCGTTTCTATCCAAGGTGTATAGCGAGAGACAACATACGATGTGATGTAGACAAGAACATGTGGCCAAATGGGGACAATGAGAACATTGGGGCAGACAATTATTTATTTGGCTAATTGTGTGATGTAGGTGTGTTGCTGTGATAAGAGTTTAGAAAAATAATTTTAAGAATTGTCAAACGCTTCTTAGCAATTGAAAATAAAAGGGTGCCAATAATTATCGTGTTTTGGAGAAAAACATTTATTTCATAATGTGATCCCCCCCCCCCCCCAAAAGGATAAACGATGTAGATTTATTTTTATAGCCATCTTCGATCATATTTTTCCAGGGGTGTCAATAATTCTGACCACAACTGTATGTGCTCAGAACCCCAGTACTGTTCTTGTGCAAGGCGGTCTTGCAACCAGCCAACATGCAGCAGATTTGCTCTATTCTGTCCTTTTATCATTGAAAAATTACTTGAGCTTGGAAGGGTGTATTTGCGTCCAATACTGTAAACACAGCTACAACACAGCTGTCATCGTTTACACACAACGACTCAAAATTGTTCACACTTATTTCTAATGATGTGACCAAACAAACGGTACATAATACAAGTCAGTTCAGAGTGCCAAAATTGACTCAACATGTTGCACTGAATGTTGATACCAACAATGGTTGGAAACAGTTTACTGTAAGAGGGAGAGAAGGAAGAGTATGTGTATAAGAGGAGTATAAGGAGGAAGAGGATGAGGACGAGAAATAGCAAAGTGTGGAGAATGTTGACAAAATGGATCTAGATCTGGCTTTAGGGGTTTTCCCTTTGCCTGCAGAGATGACATTGTCTGTGATGTGGACAAAGTCCTCCTGCCGGACCCAACATGAAGACGTGATGCTGAAGCAGAATGAATCTCTCTCACTGACCTTGATTTTACAGTTGCACAACTCTTCGGAGTGTACTGTAACATGCTCTTTTCTAAAAACATTAGAGTTTTTTTACTGTAACCATTTTGGCTTTTGAAGTTGGGTCACTGTATTTTTACAGTATACAAGTGCTGACATTTGAGTATTACAGACATTATTCAATACTAAACAATATTCAGTACAATACTATACTTGCAGCGCATACAGTATATCATTTATTCATTTTACTACTGTAAGTTGTCATTACTATACTTTTTTTTTTACATATTATTGCAAAATTTGTTTACTTTGTTACAATAGGCCTATATCTTTTTCTCTAACTGTATGCTTTGGATTCTGTGTTCTCCATTTTTGATGTATGTCTAACGAAATATCTGTATAGCGTTTATAATATTGACTCGCTGTGTGTATGATCTAAAAGCATTGTTTGATTTTGAGCACAGATACAATGGTTTTGAGGCAATTGTTTGATTTTGCCATAAGAGTCAGAGGTTCTCTGAATGTGGTTTGAAAATTTGGTTTTGTGTTTAAGGTTTTGAGAAAGTGAGTGATGGTTTCAAGAAATGTGTTTTAGCAATAGGCTTTATGCACAGCTTCACTACTTCCTGAACTTCAGCCAGCCCTTTGTTTCCTGTCTGCCATTATTGGACAAACTGATTAATCCAGGTGTGCCTGGCCTCAGTAACAATAATCAGGCACACCTGGATTAATCAGTTTGTCCAATAATGGCAGACAGGAAACAAAGGGCTGGCTGAAGTTCAGGAAGTAGTGAAGCTGTGCATAAAGCCTATTCAGAAAAACTGTCACTTTTGCCTGTCAACGTTTAGCGTTTTGAAACATAAGTGCATCATAGTGCGAAATGTGTTTTATTAAGTGAGAATGTGTTTAGAGTTTTGCAAAAAGAGTGCATGAAATTTGCAAACAGTGTTTTAACTACCTGAACATGTTTAATGTTTTACAGAAAGAGTGATTCATTCGACAAATTGGTTTAGGCTATTGAGAATTTGGTTGATGTTTTGGTGTTTTAGCAATTCCGAAAAACTGTAATCAAAAGATTATATTTTTATTTTTCACTTTAGAATGGAATAGCATACATTACATCCTGTCAGGCAGTATAATCTTGTCACACAAGCTGAAAAATGTAGATCCACTGAAGGCTCAAATCGGATCTGACAATTCCACAGGTCTAGGCGAACCAAAATTAGCTTCACAGACAAACCACATTCTCGTGTCACGTTTTGCTGTAAAACCACGACTCTACTGCCTGACCGTCAAGAACAGTAGACTACCAAATGTACCAAAAGACCACTATGAAACTTTTAAAGACAAAGTCAAATAATCTTTTTGTACAATTGTAGTTAAATGCACCATATGAAATAAGTGTGGTTTCAAGGTCATGGCCAAATAATCGTAATGTATTGTTTCATTTAATAAAAAATGCAGAAGTACTTCTGTAGTTAGAGATGTCACGTGTTTCATCGCGAGATTTGGGTCTTGTGATCTCGGGTGAAGATGGCGGCTCCGCCTGACGAGCAGAGCTTAGAGTCCCGCATCAGTAAGTCAAACACATTTAAACTACAAATTTATTACCTTCTAATGTGACAGTGCGAATATCAAGGACATGCATTAGCCTACGTTGATGCCTTGGCGCAGGCGCTTTGTTAAACGCAGATGCGGAGTGTCATGTTGTTGTTGGCAGTGGAGTTATTAGCTTGCTAACGGCGATATACTAGTTAAGTTTCTGACACACTTTTGTTTTTAGTGTGTTTTGTGTGTATATCTTTCCTGTTGTGGATTGTGCGTTCTGTGATGGACAGGTAAAGAAGAGTTGTAAAATTGCTAGTTAAGTTACCTCTTCGTGAGTCAAAAGGGAGGAGTCTCGCAGACTCATATGGTCAATAAAATGTTGAATGAAGATATTCAATGACAGAACATTTTGTTATGCCTATATAATGTAAAGTCCCCATTTAAACCCTATTTCCGTTCTGCCACCCAACATGTCAGTCAAGAAAAGATGACCAACGACCTTTTCTACCCTCCAACCTCTTTGAATTATTGTCTTGGACCCTACATCAATAACATTACAGATTACATGGGCACTCAGTATTTATTTATTTATTTTTCATTCAAAGGTTGTACACAAATTATTAGTATTCTAATTAATAGTTTTAATGGCATCAAATCAAAAGTGATTTCTATTTATTGTCTTTAATTATGTCACTGGTCTTATTGTGAATGATTTATGATCCATGCACGTTTTTTATTTTATTGATCTCGTAGTCTTTAATAAAATGGCAAAAGTTGTTCTTCCTGTGATTTGACTTCTCTCTGCTAAAATTTACATGCTCAAACTGCAGTTATTATTGTTGTTTGCTTTTTTGTCTTATAACTGTTGTTTTACAGTTCTTGTGATCTTTATGCATATATGCTTGTCATAAGTTTGTATGTAGTTTTTTTTAGTGTTTCAGACTGTTTTGTTCTGTCACCTGTAGACAAGGCGACCAACCCTTTAAATCGAGAAACTGACTGGGAGAGTATTCAACTGTTCTGTGACCAGCTCAGCAATGAACCTGAAGGGTGCGTCAACAATTCAATCTTTTTTAAACTTAAATGAATCTCTTAAATCTGCAAAGTAAGGATCCTTTCACACAGAATGTGTTTTTACATTTTACTGTACTGATTTACATTGTTTTTTAATGTAAACGTGCTAGACACGTCTTTGCATCTCACGTTTCTAAACGCAAAGCACATTCTTTGTGAATGTTCCCAGAGACATTCCTGGACATATTTAGCAGGTTAAAAGTGCTCACAGAAGCCTCAAGTATGTGAAATTTATGAATGTGTATGTATTGTTGAGCAATTCATAAACCAAGGTACGCCATCAGGTGTGTAATGTTGATATCTCACTAGCCTGTTTTCAGTCATTGTAAAGCCTTAAGCAGGAGCTCAATAGAGCGCTGCTGGGATGATGTCAAACCGAAGACTAATTCGCCACTGGTTCCCTCAAGATTTTCCTATGGGGTTTTATAATGGGGTTTTTCAAAGTAAAAATAAGACCTGTGGTAAACATAACTTGACGTATTTGAATGTTTCTTCTACAACGTAAACTGCACACACTCACACCCCAAACATTCTTATCTAGTTACCTATTAGAAACGTATGATTTTTTATTTTTTTTAAATAAAAATGGCAGCTTCAAAATTTGTGGTTTCTATATGGTTGTGTACAGCACTTGAGATTACTAGCCACTCAGCATTTTCTCTAGCCACAGTTTTGTTGTTGGAGAAATGACTTTTTAATAGGGGTGCGATGAGACACTTATCCCACGAGACGACACACGAGAACAAGACAGTATTTTAACACTATTTTTAAGAAGTCTTCAATGCTGAAATATATGACTGGAAAAATTGTATTTTAATCAACTGAGTCACAAAATGCTAAATCAAGTAATCAATCGATTATTTTCACAAATAATCGAGTAATCAATTACTATATTATAATCTGTTGTTTTTTTACTTTTTTTAGTAATTGGCAATGTCACTTTGTAAAGAAAGACTACGTGCCCGCGCACATACGCATTCAAACGCGCATGCCTATAGACTAAACACTTAATGTGCATGTGCATGCCGGCACCATTTTCACAGGTTCACACTTTTTAAGTTTACACGGAGATGATAACAGTATCGCTTTCAAAACCCGTTTTCAAAAACTAGCACTTTGAAACCTTCAAAGTTTGCGTTCTCCCTTCTCAGGCCACCAAAACGCTGTTGTCATGTAAATGACCAGCCACAACACATTAAAAGTTTTCAGTTTTCATTTGACAACGGTGTTGTGTAAGCGGCCCCCAAGTTAATAACTAATGATTTTTACAACAGAAATGAAAAAATTAAAAACTTAATTAAGCTAGCTAGACAATGACTTTCTTCTAGGTCTGCTGTACAGCCAAAACAATTGTTGTTGCACTAATTTCCTGTTATCACTGTAAATCTGCTTTGAAAAAATCTGTATTGTAAAAAGCGCTATTTAAATGGTTACTTGACGTCATTGACTTGACTTAATCGGATCATTTTTTTTGTGGTAATAAAAATAGGCCTAACTGAACAATAGCCTTCAAAATTACTTAAAATCCATTTATAATAACAATAAGGCAATAATAATTGGTTAAAATAAAGTGTCAAAAGCAAGTAGTTTTATTGAAGAATACTGTTAAAATACGTAATGTAAGATACACATAATCAAATTTTGTACATTACGTATTATAACAAATGCCTGCAGAGGGCGCCAGTAGCCTGGTGATTGTTGTTGTTACATTTTACAGCAAGATCAAATCCTTGTTTAAAGGGATAGTTCACCCCCAAAAATACTTCTGTAATTTAACTGGACTGGACATTTGAATTAAATGTTGTTTGGCCAATATTAAAGGGATAGTTCACCCAAAAATGAAAATTCTGTCATCACTTACTCACTCTCAAGTTGTTCCAAACTTATATGAGTTTCTTTCTTCTATTGAACATAAAAGAATATATTTTATATTCACTAGTCATTAACTTCCATAGTATTTTTTTTCCAAACTATGGAAGTCAATGTGGCCCATCAACTCTTTGGTCACCCACGTTCTTCAAAATATCTTCATTTATGTTCAACAGAAGAAAGAAACTCATATAAGTTTACAACTTGAGAGTGAGTAAGTGATGACAGAATTTTCATTTTTGGGTGAACTATCCCTTTAATATTGGCCAAACAACATTTAATTCAAATGTCCAGTTAAGCTTTTAATATTTTGCCATTTCTTTACGATAGAAATGCTACAGCCTCTGTCATTTCTTGAACAAGATCATGTGTTTCAAGTTTGCAACCCAAACTTACAGCATATGCAGAGATGAAGTTTGTTAATCGTGGAACACTTTGCTTTGAAACACAAAGCGTGTAAGACTTTCTATGCATTCCCAAATGCATTTTTTTGGAAACCCAAACAAACGGCACATGCCGAGACTGAGTTCATGTGGAGCAGCATTTACTGTGAATGGAGCCACTCTGAGATGCTGGAAGAAACACGTAACCTGGCTGCACGCATGTAAATAGTTAAAGCGTGATGCTTCCGTTGGAAACCCACGGCTCATATACACTCACCTAAAGGATTATTAGGAACACCATACTAATTCTGTTTTTGACCCCCTTTCGCCTTCAGAACTGCCTTAATTCTACGTGGCATTGATTCAACAAGGTGCTGAAAGCATTCTTTAGAAATGTTGGTCCATATTGATAGGATAGCATCTTGCAGTTGATGGAGATTTGTGGGATGCACATCCAGGGCACGAAGCTCCCGTTCCACCACATCCCAAAGATGCTCTATTGGGTTGAGATCTGGTGACTGTGGGGGCCATTTTAGTACAGTGAACTCATTGTCATGTTCAAGAAACCGATTTGAAATGATTCGAGCTTTGTGACATGGTGCATTATCTTGCTGGAAGTAGCCATCAGAGGATGGGTACATGGTGGCCATAAAGGGATGGACATGGTCAGAAACAATGCTCAGGTAGGCCGTGGCATTTAAACGATGCCCAATTGGCACTAAGGGGCCTAAAGTGTGCCAAGAAAACATCCCCCACGCCATTACACCACCACCACCAGCCTGCACAGTGGGAACAAGGCATGATGGATCCATGTTCTCATTCTGTTTACGCCAAATTCTGACTCTACCATCTGAATGTCTCAACAGAAATCGAGACTCATCAGACCAGGCAACATTTTTCCAGTCTTCAAATGTCCAATTTTGGTGAGCTCTTGCAAATTGTAGCCTCTTTTTCCTATTTGTAGTGGAGATGAGTGGTACCCGGTGGGGTCTTCTGCTGTTGTAGCCCATCCGCCTCAAGGTTGTGCGTGTTGTGGCTTCACAAATGCTTTGCTGCATACCTCGGTTGTAACGAGTGGTTATTTCAGTCAAAGTTGCTCTTCTATCAGCTTGAGTCAGTCGGCCCATTCTCCTCTGACCTCTAGCATCAACAAGGCATTTTCGCCCACAGGACTGCCGCATACTGGATGTTTTTCCCTTTTCACACCATTCTTTGTAAACCCTATAAATGGTTGTGCGTGAAAATCCCAGTAACTGAGCAGATTGTGAAATACTCAGACCGGCCCGTCTGGCACCAACAACCATGCCACGCTCAAAATTGCTTAAATCACCTTTCTTTCCCATTCTGACATTCAGTTTGTAGTTCATTTCATTTCATTTATTTTGTTTAGGTCATTTACAGATCATTCAATCAAAGTTCAGGAGATTGTCTTGACCAGGACCACACCCCTAAATGCATTGAAGCAGCTGCCATGTGATTGGTTGATTTGATAATTGCATTAATGAGAAATTGAACAGGTGTTCCTAATAATCCTTTAGGTGAGTGTATTTATTTAACTGAATATAAAAATTCAGCTCGGCAAAGTGATTAGTGGGAGTGACTGTGTTACACGCCACTGCTGAAATCCACCCGTATTTGGCAGGTTAGTGGGTGTTAATATCTTGGGTGTGTGTAATTTACGTTGTAGAGCAAAATTTTCAAGTATTGTGAGGTTATATTTACCAGAGTTTATGTTCCTTATTTTACTCATAAATTGAAAAACCCTGTTATAAAACCCCCATAAGAAATTCTCGAGGGAAGCATTGTTGAATTAGTCTTTCGGGTTTTGACGTCATTCCTGCAGTACTCTATACCTTGCAGAGATATTGGTTTTAATTACTAGAAATCAACTTCTGTCCTGTTAGTGGCAGTTGAGCAAGCTCTCATTACTCTTCTGAAGAACTGACAAGCATTTCATTTTTCTTTAGCTAATGCAAAACCATATGTTGTGTGAGCACGGATTATTATACATGATGATAGATATGATACTTGTTGGATTTAATAAAATTACATTTTATAATTTCTCATAAAATGAGAAAGTAGAAGTAGGACCTGTTGTGTTTATACTGAATGTGATTATTTTTGTCATTGTGGCTGTGCATGCTCATATAACAGTACCAAAGGCAGAAACACACAATCACAGGGTAAAGTTACACCTGTCCTTAATTCAGTGAGCTTCAAATGACAGGAAAACGTAGAGAAAGCCAAGTAGTCTGTCACCCTTCTGCCATTTTTTATCAATGTGTGTGTGTGACAGACCTCTGAAAGAAGAGACCTAAGGAAATCACATACGCTCAAACTTAAAAACATAAAAATAAAATGTATTAGGATCACATATTTTACTTTTGTGGTAATAATTCAACATGTAAATGTTCAAGGGGTCCTTTTTTACAGATTGTTCTTTTTATTGTGCGTTGTGTGTGTAGTCCACAGTTGGCCACCAGGCTTCTTGCTCACAAGATTCAGTCCCCTCAGGAGTGGGAGGCCATCCAGGCACTCATGGTAAGATAGGCATTCAGGGTGTATCCGAATATGCTGAAACCCTATTTTATTTTATGTACTTGATTTTTTGCTTATTTGCTGCTGAATTTTGATTTTATGCATTTATGTATTGCAAAGATATAAGCCAATTAAATTGTCTGGTATAGCACATTTTGACTAATTGACTTGCTGAACGCAAGGTCTAAACTTAATAAAAAACTTGAACACGTAGACAACAGGATATTGTGAGGATGCACGCAAAGTTTTGTCCAATTCTGCCAATAGGGCGTGCTACATATGAAAACTTAAATCAACCGTTTGATCCGTTGATTTCCCTAAAGCATGTTTTATTAGATTGTGATGTTTCAACCCCATGAGAAACCTTTTTAATCAGTTAATACTTTCAAAGACATTTTTAAAAAAGCTGAACTAAATATAGTTTTAGAGTTTAGAATTTTTTAGAGCAAAAATAGATAGTAAACATTTACCATAATTTTTTCTCGCTAGAAGCTGGCATGGCGTAAAAACAACAATGACTAACCATCAAGTAAAAATAATACATATTTTCTTTACATCTTTAATACATCTTAATCATTATTTTCAAAATGTTTTAAAATATGGTTGTCAAGGTAAAAGGCAAAGAATTTTGTTCACATAATGAATTATTAATTCATAAATGTCCTTACATTTTTGGAGAGTTGCACGACATTTATAACCTTGCCCTGTCATAAAAAGATCCAATTATCTGATATTTTAAGAGACTATTTACCTTGACAAACAGCAGTAGCGTCCTTTGCAATGTTTTTTTTTTTTTTTAAATAAATGAATTGATGGGATAGGTGGGAGCATCACATAATTGGCTCTTCTACAAATTTGTCATAATTCACTGAGAGTTTTGTTGACAGTTTCATTGATTCAGGGTGTAAATGTTCTGAATGAATCTTACAGCTGATATTGAGAGATGATCTATCTACATAATTATTCTATTAAAAATTATGTAAATGTTTGTCACTGTGTGTTTGTGTCCTAAGGTTCTAGAAACCTGTGTAAAGAACTGTGGGAAAAGGTTCCATAATGAGGTGGGGAAGTTCCGTTTCCTGAACGAGCTCATCAAAGTGGTTTCCCCTAAGGTTTGTTTGGTCTTTGTGTATATAAATAAGCAATGTTGCTTAGTTTGAATTCACACAAAGAATGTTAGTGTAATCACACAAAATAATACCATAACAATGAACTTTTTTTCATTTTGCTTCTTCACTAATGCATAATGCTGTAATTCCTTAACCACTGCAATTAAGATGGAATCTGAGCATGGACAACAGCACTTTTGAACAAACTGTATTAAGCAGTTCTGTAATTTGACAGTTAAAGTTATTTGGCCTATACATTTTTCATTTTTGGTGCCAAGAAAAAAGAAGCAAAAATAAAGGTTACAGTATTAACTTATTTAACACTCAATACACATGCACGAAGTGTAAAAGAAGAAAACACGAATATCACTTTTGCGATATTTACTTATTGTCGATAAAAAAAAAAACTATTGCGAAATGACGCCGCTTTCATTAGCAGATGTTATGCAACTAAAACTAAATTTTTTCTTCTCGTGATGATAAGTCAATACAAAAATCATGGCAACGGATGTTAGTAGGTTTAAGTATATCGCAGTCAAGTGCACTAGCCATTATTTTTCATTTTTAATCGAGGGAGACATTATCCAAGCATTAATGGCAAGGAAAGCACCTTAAAATGAGTATGTGTATTAATATAGGTCCACAACGATAACATGGGCTGCTTCAATTAAAATGGTTTATGTGCAGTTGTAAGTTTACATACACCTTGCAGGATCTGCAAAATGTTAATCATTTTAACAAAAGAAGAGAGATCATAAAAATTGCGTCTAGTTTTTTAGTACTGACCTGAATAAGCTGTTTCACATAACAGATGTTTAAAACTGAATGAAAAATTCATTTTAAAAAAAAGTTTAAAAAGCTGACTCACATCTGTAGTACATAAAATCCAGAGGTGGTGTAAACGAATGTTAAGATTACCTGGCAAGCCACCCACACTGGATTTGTGGTACAAACCCCAGGTAATTTGTCAGAGAGTTGGTTTTTCCCCCCCTAATCTGCATACACCACTACGTCCAGCGATGACAAATATATGCATTTAATGCAGATCCTTATTTGTTCAAACCTGAACATATTGCATGAGGAACTCAAAGAACTGGAAAAACATGAAATCCAAAGATAAGGCACTAGAGTAAGAGGGTGATATGTCTGAACTATTCCTTTAACTTGTATGGAATGCAGAATATTTCTTAAATGTGATGCTAATTAACATAACTAATCAGTTATGCTAATTTGTTGGATTGCACATACAAACACTAGCCCCTAAAGCATTTGTCAATAACTGTCCCTGTACCCTACTTCTGTTACAGTATCTTGGTTCTCGAGCCCCAGAACCAGTGAAGAAAAAAGTTTTAGAAATGATGTACAGCTGGACTGTGAGTTTACCAGAAGAGACAAAGATTTCGGATGCTTATCAGATGCTTAAGAAACAAGGTAACCTGATGTGCAGGGTCCTGATTTCTCATAACTGACGTACATATTTAGCTACGTCTCACAGCTGATATTTGTATGTTCAATGGAAAAAAATGTATTATACATATAACATAGCGGTGCTTCTTGACATTTGTATTTTCATGAGTGCTGTTAAAAGTAACGGTAAGGAAACATGTGTATAACAATAATGTTCTCTTGTGGGACTCGCAGTGTTGATGATGTGGTTGTGGTTGTTAATACATAGGCTACATTGTTTATGTAACTGATCTGCATCTCTTTCCAGGTATTATTAAGCAGGATCCAGATCTTCCTGATGACAAGCCCTGTCCTCCTCCACCGCCTAGGCCCAAGAACGCCATCTTTGAGGATGAGGAGAAATCAAAGGTAGTTGAGATGCACTAATGCTATTTAAATTGATGATTCATGTTCTACTGTGATTGAAACCTAAGAAGGATTCAGGAGTTCAACCTGACATATGTGACATGCAAATAAAATATTGCTAAGATGTTTGTAAACTATGAGCCAGTGAAGTATTTTAAGATGAGTCCTGGTGCATTTTCTCTTAATGTATTTTTTTTCTCTGTCCTGTACTGTCTTCCTCCGATTCAATAGATGTTGTCCCGTCTTCTGAATAGCTCTCACCCTGAGGACCTGCGGGCAGCAAACAAACTCATCAAAGAAATGGTTCAGGAGGTGAGCAGATGTGTATTTGTATGTCTTAGATATTTTATTAACTCTTAGGGGGTTCTTAGTGTCTATTTCCCAGAACAGCGATGTGCAAAAATGATACAATAATGCCAACAAATGGTCTATTCACACCAAAAGCAAAACCTATATCTGTCACTCTGAACAAAAAAATGTATGCGAGTACAATAGATGCTGCAACACAGAATTCACCTTTCAGAAGAACAGAAGCAGGAAATGCAAGTTCAACATTCTAATTTTAGCACACACAAAAAACTCTCACATTTAAGTAGCATTGTGATCAGGACCTGAGTGGTCACAAGAAGAATCACTCTGTGATGGAAAAAATGGAAATGTAGTTGGCGTTTAAGTTGATGTTTATCAAAACAGGTCTGCAAAATGTGCAAATATACACTCACCTAAAGGATTATTAGGAACACCATACTAATACTGTTTTTGACCCCCTTTCGCCGTCAGAACTGCCTTAATTCTACGTGGCATTGATTCAACAAGGTGCTGAAAGCATCTAGAAATGTTGGCCCATATTGATAGGATGGCATCTTTCAGTTGATGGAGATTTGTGGGATGCACATCCAGGGCATGAAGCTCATGTTCCACCACATCCCAAAGATGTTCTATTGGGTTGAGATCTGGTGACTGTGGGGGCCATTTTAGTACAGTGAACTCATTGTCATGTTCAAGAAACCGATTTGAAATGATTCGAGCTTTGTGACATGGTGCATTATCCTGCTGGAAGTAGCCATCAGAGGATGGGTACATGGTGGCCATAAAGGGATGGACATTGTCAGAAACAATGCTCAGGTAGGCCGTGGCATTTAAAGGATGCCCAATTGGCACTAAGGGGCCTAAAGTGTGCCAAGAAAACATCCCCCACACCATTACACCACCACCACCAGGCTGCACAGTGGTAACAAGGCATGATGGATCCATGTTCTCATTCTGTGTTTACGCCAAATTCTGACTCTACCATCTGAATGTCTCAACAGAAATCGAGACTCATCAGACCAGGCAACATTTTTCCAGTCTTCAACTGTCCAATTTTGGTGAGCTCTTGCAAATTGTAGCCTCTTTTTCCTATTTGTAGTGGAAATGAGTGGTACCCGGTGGGGTTTTCTGCTGTTGTAGCCCATCCGCCTCAAGGTTGTGCATGTTGTGGCTTCACAAATGCTTTGCTGCATACCTCGGTTGTAACGAGTGGTTATTTCAGTCAAAGTTGCTCTTCTATCAGCTTGAATCAGTTGGCCCATTCTTCTCTGACCTCTAGCGTCAACAAGGCATTTTCGCCCACAGGACTGCCGCATACTGGATGTTTTTTCCCTTTTCACACCATTCTTTGTAAACCCTAGAAATGGTTGTGCGTGAAAATCCCAGTAACTGAGCAGATTGTGAAATACTCAGACCGGCCTGCCCGGCACCAACAACCATGCCCCAACACATGCCACATGCTCAAAATTGCTTAAATCACCTTTCTTTCCCATTTTGACATTCAGTTTGGAGTTCAGGAGATTATCTTGACCAGGACCACACCCCTAAATGCATTGAAGCAACTACCATGTGATTGGTTGATTAGATAATTGCATAAAAGGTGCTCTAAGCGATATCAGGTGACGTCACTTCTTGTTGACGTTCGAAGTATTGTCAAACAAAAACGGAGGCTAGCTAGACCCTCCCTCCTCCTCATCCCGTCCCCTCCCCCTGTAGTTTTAGTGATACTTCATTCAAGGTGTAGCGTTAATGTCGCCAATTTAGATAAATCTAAATCTTGCATATAATGCAAAACAGAATGCAGAAAAAGATAAACATTACCAGAAAAACACAATAAAACGTTTCGCCACATGAGGTTATAACTTTAGCTCCCATACACAAGGATAACGTTAGCTTCGCGTTTCCCAGTGAGCATAAACAACGGCTCCATCGTAGACAAATTTAGTCAATAGGCAATGAATGAACATTCAAATTCATAACAAACAGTTGGTGAAAACAATCATTCACACAAACTGTCACCCTACTGTGAGTTTGCTTGATCATTTACAATAGAGATCGATATAGCTAGCTGCTAGAAACAGTTGTATTCACCAAAGTTAGCACTGACTGCTGTAGCAACTATGAGAATGAACCAAACACGATTGAAGCTTTCATACATAATCACACGAAAGAGGCTTCACATTCCAAATTACCCCAGGCTCTACAACCAAAAAAGACTTTTTATTGTTTAACTAAAGGAAGATCGTTGTCAATGTCTTATAATTTGGCAAGACAGATCTGTTCAGAAATGGGGAAACAAGAGGCCCTAACAAGAGGTCACCTGACCCCTGCGACTAACAGACGACATCTTTCTTAAGATCCAAGGTCCCATGACATGGGGACAAAACAGACTTCAGCAAGAAGGACCTCAGACTGGAATGGCTTAAACCCCCTAAACTTTACACACTAACACTTTACATATCAAAATCCAAAAACTCATCCCAAAACAATTCTCGATGGACTTATAATCAAACATCATGCAACCACATAATTCTATGTTATATGTGTGTCTCATATGCTTAGATGCCATACAATTCATAATTGTTATAAATATTAGGTGTGTGAATGAAAGTGTGCCGTGTTTCCTGTCAGCAGGATCGTGTTTTTAATTCAAAAAGATAGTTTGATTTGAAATCTGTGTAAAATGTTTTGTATTCGTATAATAGTAATAATGTCTAAACTGTGGCCTATTGTTCTCTCTGCTGGTGCTGGAGAACAAGGAGATCACAGATAACCCATGATTTACGATAAGGAGAAAATAGGGCCACCTCCTAAATTGGCCAGAACCCATCCGGGAGGTTGGACAAACTTTGATTTTAAAATCTTAGACCCGAACACAGAATCGCTCTCTCTCTTTGCTCTCTTGTGCTCACTCTTGCCCTCTGCTCTCTGGTGCTCTTGCTCTCTCTCTCCCCCGCTCTCTCCCTCGGGAAAGGTCTCACCAGAACAAGTCGGGTGGAGGAGACGATGGTTGAAGTAACCATGTAGACGAACGAAGACAAAGAACCCAAATTAAGATCAGAAGAACATGGGTTAAACAACAGCTTCATTTTAAACCATCTACTCGTCACACCTTCCTTTCTTTTCCGTTAAAAGTCTTGGTTCTAAGTTAAGTTTTGCTGCAAAGTTTC
This sequence comes from Tiaroga cobitis, assembly GCA_030578255.1. NCBI lineage: Eukaryota > Metazoa > Chordata > Actinopteri > Cypriniformes > Leuciscidae > Tiaroga > Tiaroga cobitis. Next base: position 33,366,862 of record CM060596.1, read on the forward strand.
GTTTAAACGTTTCGACTGCAACGCGCTTCCAACTTCAAAGACTTTCATCCATCCGCCAATACACCACGTGATTGGCTGCCAAAGATCTAGCAGACACGAGGAGACTGCCAGCCAAGCAACGGACCCGGGAAACCCCTTTACACCGACAAAAGGAGAATCCCCAAAGCAAACCGAAGACAAGCAAGTAGCCTTCAGACTTTTAACTGAACTAGTGTTTAATATAAAATTGAATAACCTGCCTAAGAAACGATAGAAGGGTTAAATCGATGATTGGTGGTTCGTTCAGGTCATGTCTTTTAAGTGCATATAGAAACTTGGGATCTCACCATCTGACTCCTAAAACTCATTTCTTCCTCACTCTCTTTCTTTCTGCAACTCATATGAATGTGTGTGTGTGTGTGTGTGTTAGATATTTGTTTTATGTGCTAGTCATAGGCTTATAATCAATAAAGTATTGTTTGTATTTGAAAAGAGAAGCATTACTTGTGTTATGTGCTTACGAATTTATTGTCTTGAACTGCGATCTATAAGCTACTTATGCTTTTACCCTTGAATTATTTCTTAATTTAGCTGTTAGCTGGGAATTAGTCTTTCTTGGCCAGGAAGATATTATATTTCCTAGAATTAATAATTGTTTATGCTTTCCGTTCATTGGATGAACTGATAAAATGATCATACTATTGATTCTGCTACAGTAAATTCTGAAAATAATCAAATGATTAATTATTGATCATAATCCGTTATGAATAATAATTAGTTATATTTATACGGGCGTATAAACGCTACACTGCATAGTTCTAGTTAATTATATCCTTGTGTTTGTTAGGCGAACATGAATGTCCATTTAGAAAAACCAAACTGGATTTACCCACCTGTCCAGCAAAAACAGAGCTCCCTGCCCTTCGCCACCTTTCGAAGGCTTTTCTGATGTAAATCCGGGACTTCGCGCGTTCCTTCTCATTTTCCCTCTTCTTTGTATTTTTGCAAGCTGTTCATTGGAACGTAGTCTCTTTGGTCGTGTGTCGGCCATATCAAACTTAGAGTTATAATTCTAACTTCCCTCTTCATGCTCCTCTCTCCTCCACACCCCCCTTCATGTGTACGCGCACTAACCCCACCCCCAAATCATTCTTGCTGGTTATTGGCTGGAACACTGTTTGTTATGTTTCGTGGAGCTGGTTGCCGCAGTTTGTTTTTGTTGCCGTTTGTGGAGCCTGGGCTGTCTGCAGAGACCGCGTTTTTTGTTTACAGTGTGTTCAGGGTGTGCCAGCTTAGCGGATAGTTAGATGTTTGCTGTATGTGACAAAAAAAAATTTTGGCCTAAACAACGCCTGACACCGCTTGGAGCACCTTTAATGAGAAATTGAACTGGTGTTCCTAATAATCCTTTATGTGAGTGTATAGTGTTAAGAGCACTGACTGTGTTTACAGTGTCAGTTTTAAGGGGTGGTGTGTGTGATGGAGAGACCTTGAAGTTGTCTTCAATCACTGTTTTTGTGTTCTTTACTGTTCTTATGCATTTTAGAATGTTTTATGTGGGGTTTTCTCGTTAATATTTCATCTTTTAGCCTGCTGGGCAAACCTACAAACCTGTAGAGGAGCACTCATCATAGATAATTTATGGAAATGTTTGTGCAAATGTATGTTTTGGGTTTATCTACACGAGATTGGAAAAAAACGGACATATTTTTTTTTCCTGAGATATACTGTATATTGCGATTTAAAAAAAAAGTTTCCAGATGGTTTGAATTGCTGTATTAGGAAAAAAAATCTAGTATGATTGAGGGTAGAGGAGTGAATTTGCAGAATAGTAAAAAAATTACAAGCATAGATAAATACAATAGAACAAAGATACAAATCTAATAAACAGTGCTTTATGTTTTTCAGGTAAGTCTAACAGTATTCAGGTTCAGAAATTGAATAATCAAATGTAAAATAACACTGTATAGACTTCACTGTATAAATTAAATATAATGAATCTTTGCTACAGCTACAAAAGGGATTTTTTTGATTTCCTTGTATTACTATTTTGATTAACATTAATGACCCAGACAGCAGCAGGGATATTAAGCTGCTATCACTTTAACACCAAATGTACAGATCCAATAAAATTATACTCATTAATTTTCTTTCTCAATTGTTTACGATCACGTAAGCCAAAGAGAGCGGAACTGTACGCACGAACAGAAAACAGCGCGTGAGTTCTGCATTGTTCTCTTTTGCGTCTTCTTGCACTCAAATGGTTTAAAATCGATTGAATGCTTAAACTGACAGGACATAAAACACGTGCAAATGATCAACTTTTTCTCCATGATGGTTGAACTTTGCAATTAATCAGAGAATCATGTGCGATTCAAACCATGGTGCCTGGTCTACTACAATCCCTGTACTTGGCATGCTCCCTCATGAGATTTATTTGTTTGCTTGTTTGTTTGTTTGTTTATTTTGTCTTTTGTGGTATCATCCACATACAAAGTTTGTTAATAACATAAGTGCATGTTTTTTTTATATTATTTAAGCACCTAAAACCTTATCAGTTTGACAGAATTTTACTTAAAGAACTTTACTTAAAATTTTCTTAAATTGAAGATGTTAATTTCCTGTCATCTGCCAGGTTATTCTAATGTCTGTCATTATTAGCAGAATACGGTGGGTTGTACTTGCTTGCTTTGGTTATTGGGGGGTCATGTCTTAAAGGGTTAGTTCACCCAAAAATGAAAATTCTGTCAGTAATTACTCACCCTCATGTTGTTCCAACCCCGTAAGACCTTCGTTCATCTTCGGAACACGAATTAAGATATTTTTGATGAAATCTGAGAGCTGGATCACTCCTCCATACTAGTCCATAGGCTTCTTCAGGGATTGATCTTGCCGGCCTCGAAAAGTTATTAAAGACATCGTTAAAATAGTCCAAGTGACTACAGTGGCTCAATCTTAAGTTTATCAAGCGACGAAAATACTTTTTGTGCGAAAAACAAACAATAATAACGACTTTATTTCAACTATTCATTTCCTTCTCTGTGGGCCTTGAGTCAGTTCACTAGTGTAATAGAGTACGCTTCTGTTGTTGTACGTCACACGCATCACGCACATGACCAGCGTCGGCCAATAGTGAGCCTACGTGTGACGTAGCTCTACGCAATTACACTAGTTTAACTGACTAGAGGCCCAAAGAGAAGGAAATGAATAGTTGAAATAAAGTCGTTATTTTTGTTTGTTTTTGCGCACAAAAAGTATTCTCGTCGCTTGATAAACTTAAGATTGAGCCACTGTAGTCACTTGGACTATTTTAACGATGTCTTTACTAACTTTTCGAGGCCGGCAAGTTCAATCCCTGAAGAAGCCTATGGACTAGTATGGAGGAGTGATCCAGCTCTCAGATTTCATCAAAAATATCTTAATTCGTGTTCCAAAGATGAACGAAGGTCTTACAGGGTTGGAACAACATGAGGGTGAGTAATTACTGACAGAATTTTCGTTTTTGGGTGAACTAACCCTTTAAAGCAACAGCAGCCTAATATACCAGCTGCCAAATAATGAGATATTAAAAATATCGGTAACACTTTACAATACGGGTGCACTAATAAGCATTAATTCATACTTAACTAATGCACAGAGAATCATGAGTTAATGTATGACTCATGAAGAACTAAACCGTTAATTAATTATTACTGCATCAGCAACTAATAAAGAGTCTATATGATTAATAGATTAAGTAATAAATGAATTGCTATTAATTAAACGTGTCATCATGTGTTAATTCCTTAATAACATATTTTATTAACTAATAGTGTAAATGAATGTGTTAATTATTACCACAATTAGTCAATGCTATGCACTTCAACTTCCAGTTGTCTGCTTTAATTAATCATTAGCTAATGATTTGCAAAGGTATCATTATGTTATGACTTTACTTCTTGAGGCACATGACTATTAACTAATTGATAATTGGTTAAATATAGTTAGATAGATATAGATTAGTTAGATAATATAAACTTTTGATAATTGGATTTTTTTTAAATGTTGAAAGAGTATGTCTGTAGTTGCTGCTTTTTTTATTGCACAGTACCTTTTTTGTGAGCTTTTGCATGAGCTCTGAGGATCTGCTGTGTAATGCATACAGTGTGTTTTCAGGATCAGAAGCGTATGGAGAAGGTGTCGAAAAGGGTGAATGCTATTCAGGAAGTAAAGGAGAGTGTTGGGCTTCTCTCACAACTACTGGGAGATTACAGCAAAGAGAGCAGCTCACAAAGCAATGAAGAGCTCATTAAGGTCAGTAACACACATGTCAGCAAAACAGCCTGTCACACCCCTTAAATGGTAGTGGTGGACTCAGAATGTCACTTTCTCAGGATCTGTACCAACGCTGTGAGAAAATGAGACCCACTCTGTTCAGACTGGCCAGTGATACTGAGGACAACGATGAAGCTCTCGGTGAGGCATACAGGTCGAAGGGCAAAATCAATAATTTCACAAATAGTGCCTATGAGTTGATAAAAAGGGTACATTTCTAACACTGTCTTTGTTTATGTGTTTGTCTGCAGCTGAGATCTTACAGGCGAATGACAGCTTAACACAGGTGATCAATCTGTACAGGCAGCTAGTGAAAGGGGAAGAGGTGAATGGAGACACCGTCAATACAGCCAGACTCCCAGGTACAGCACTGACACCAGCCGTGAGCTCATTGATGTCTAAAGATGTTAAGCCTCATTGAAATAATCATAAAGGATTGTTAAAGGGGTACTTCACCGCTGGCAAAATGGGCTTTCAATAAAACTTGGCTGCCTATGCAGTAGAAAGGCAAAATATTGTTTTGAAATCTGTGAGAAAACAAAGAAAAAAGGCTGTTGTCTTCCTGTTTGCCAAATAGGTAGGAAAGCAACATGGCACTGGCATGTTGCCGTCCAACGCCACTCCCATCAGTCTTCTATGAATACGCTTGACTAGATTCAAATACTGCCTTTCTTTAGTAGGAAATACTTCTTAGTAAACTTTGTCATAATAGTGTCGACTTGTTTTGTTCAGTGGTGCAAGAATTCAAAGAGTAAAGGTTTATGGGAGTGGGTTACTTTCAGTTTCCATTGATGGGTACAGTGTGTTGTAGGCACTAGGCAGTGGCTAAAGGCGGCAAAGAATCGTAAATATGGAGAGAACACTGCAACGGAAAATCTGAAAAACCTCAGTGTTTGTAGTCAACATTTCAAACTGGATGACTATGAACACAAGTGTTTTATGCCAAACGGATGGGGAAAAAACTGAAAGAAACTGTCATTCTGTCAGTTCTGCCCAACCCCTCAAAGCAAAACGCTGTCACGTACAGATAAAAAAGCTGTTGCCATAGTGTTCCATTTTTACTATAATGCTGTTTAACCCTCTGGGGTCTGATGTGTTTTCTGGGTCCTGGAGGTGTTCTGACATGCTCTGACATTTGTGTTTATTTCTGATACTTGTGACATTTTCATGGCTAAAGTCTGATTACACTGTATTCAGCACAAACTCTGCTACAGTAATATGTCAGCAGCATGTCTGTAAAAGTTTTTAGTTTTGAGATAATGACGTTTATGCGTGGTTTGTGAAAAAACAAAAAACAAATATCACTGAAATAAGATCATAAAACCCTTTCTAATTATTTCTTCACAAGACTTTTGGAAATTGTATCACGTAGCCTAGAATATTTGCTTCAAAACTATGTGAAAATCATCCTGACTACTCATTCAGATAAGTCAATAAAGTCTTTTAGAATGTGTATGACGTGTTTTGGGTAAGAAAGCTTTATGCGTGAAGGGCGTAAACCACTGTGAATCTCTCATTATTATGTATGCTTTTCACACCTGAGGAAGACAAAGACCCCTCCCATAATGGCCCTATTAAGGTGCTATCAGGCCCTATCATTAGGAGCCTTGCACAAAGAATGAGGAGAGCCTTAAAAAAGAATGGCTTTTTGATTGTTTAGATTTATTTACAACACAACATAATCCAAAGATACACAACAAATGACAAAAAAAGCACATTATTGAACACACTGATCTTTAGATCACACACACTCTGTTCAACAGAGACCTTTGTGACATTCCTGAAACATAGTACATACCTGCCCATGTTCCATTTACCATGTTCACGTACAGACTACAGAGACTCATGTGAATGTCAGCAGGATTCAGTGGCTCAGTGGTCCCTGTAAAAAAAACAACAACAGCAAACAAAAAACCAACTGTGAATGCTGATATCAAGATGCTGCACAATTTTGGGAATACATTTGAGATTTTTTTGGTTAAAATATCTTTTTACAATTTATAAAATACACACACACACATATACAATGAACAATGAACACCAGGTGTGTTGTGCAATGCATATAGCCAACGTGTATGGCTGCATAAAAAATAACAATAGTCTATAGCAGACGGCCTGGTAACACTACACTAGAGAAAAATGTATTGATATGTTACTTCAAATGTTTACAATCGTTATGACGTTCTGACGTAAACCATGAAACCTAATGTTTGGTGCCTTTTGCTTTTCAAACTCAGAGCGCGCGCTGAGAAAATTTACTGGATCGAGCAACTATGAAACATTATTGTTAACATATTATACATATCTAACGTTACGTTTGAGCAGATATCCACAAACACTGTATTTAACAGTAAACCCGGATCTAAACATTATAATATTCACCATAGTAGAGTAAACACTATAGAGGCTACTATAGCCTACTATATCATGCTGTGTTTTATTATCAAACATAAGAACAACCTTGTGTCGTACATGAATATAAATTTCGCATTGAAAGGTATGCCTGCCTGTCTATAGTTCATATTTCAACATGTCTCTGTCGATTTCATACATTTTAGTCTAGCAACAGCTTAACTGCAATTCAACAATAACACTAACTAATATTATTCATAATACATTTCTTACCTTACATCTTTCTTGTCTTCAAATCGCGATCTTCTTCTTCTTCTGAGGTAAGTTAAATCCAATGTAAGATCACAGCGTGTTTTCCAACCTCGGCGAAAAGCATTGGACTGATGAAGTTTGCTGCTTTGTTTTTGAGGTAATGAGGGCGTTCGCGTTCCTTCACGTGGATATTTGCATATCAATCTCTTTTGCGTGCGTGGGCGTGGTCGAATTAAAAATAATGAGCAAGCGTTTGAGAAACTGGAAATCTTGTTGGTTTTATACAAATTACTTAAACAGAGAATGTTTGTTTTTGTTTTGAATCAGATAATTTAAAAGTACACACTTACATGTTTATAAAGATACATGGCTCATAAATGTGAGACGTATATTCGCTGAGTTGTTTCAGTTTATAGACGTGCTCAAGAAAAAAAAAGTTTACCGAGACGGAGAGACAGAACGCATACCCCGTTTATTTTCTTTATTTTACAAAAGCACAATGGTTTGTTTTTATTGTAAGTGGACACATACAAAAATAGACATCTCACAGATTCTTTTTTCATGTTTCTTTTTTCTGTATGACCATAAATGACGGAGTATTTTAAGTCTATGTTGCTGCTATGTGAAAAAAATCGAGCAAATCACGCCGGCGTGATTGCCGACCCCAGAGGGTTAAAGAGACAAAGTATGATATAATTTTCAATATACTCTTACAATAAATGTTCTGTTAACCCTCTGGGGATCAAGGTGTTTTTGGGGTCCTTGAGATGTTTTGACATGCCCTGACATTTGTGCTTTTTTCAGCTGCTTATAAACATATTAATGGCACAGGTGAAATTATATTTTATTTAGCACAAACATGGCTACCATAATATGTGAGCAGCATGTATGTACATGTTTGTATTTTTGAGAGAATATTGTTTATGCATGTTTATTGATAAAACTACAAATTTAAGTTTCTGAAATAAGGCCACAAAACACATACTAAATATGTGTCCACAATACTTTTGACTAATGGATGTTGTGGCCTAGAGTATTTGCTTCAAAATGATCTGAAAATCATCCTGCCTAATCATTCACATAAAACCATAGATTGCTTTAAATTGTGAAAAACATTTTTTTGTTTGAAAGGCAATATGCGAAAGGCCGTGAACGGCCCAACCCCCTCATGTATAATTAGGTGATTCTCACCTGAGAAGACAAAGATGCATTCATTTCATTCAGGTGTGTCACAAGAAAGAATGCAAGGAAAATATATATACATATATACACACACAGAGACATTATATATATATATATATTAGGGCTGTCAGTTAAACGCGTTATTAACGGCGTTAACGCAAACCCATTTTAACGGCGTTAATTTTTTTATCGCGCGATTAACGGTCTTTTTGGCCTAGCAAACTTTGTAGTTTTTTTTCACATGCTTTTGCAACAGGACGCGGCATGCGCGGCGCTGCGCTATGAAACCCATTCATTTCAATGGCTTGCGCGGCGCTGCGCTATTAAACCCGTTCATTTCAATGGCTTGCGCGGCGCTGCGCTATTAAACCCGTTCATTTCAATGGCTTGCGCCGCGCGAGGACGTTTTGAAAGCGCAAGCGGATCTAGCTAGACCGGAAACAAAACAACAGGCACGCCGCACACACTTGTTTGGGCTTGCGAGCCGGATGCGCGAGCGCGAATCTCTCTGCTCGCGCGCGGAATATAATGTGCCGAGCACGAATCTCTCTGCTCGAGTCGCGCGCTCTCAGATACACGCTGCTCTTGTAAGAATTTTCTCTGGGCTCGCTCAGAGAATATGCCTGCACTTAAAACGTGTTCAGTGCAATCGCGAATCTCTCCTCTTCCCCAGCTAACAATTTTAGGTTATAAGAACGTTTTCATAACGTTCCCTTTAAGTTTTAAAAACCTTATTTCTGAATGTTATAGGAACGTTCAAAACGTCCAGTTTTGAGTGGATGACGAGCGCGAGACGCCGAAATGGATGCCAATAAGATTCTGAATGGAAAGTTTACTTTTAAAAAGTTGCCAAATGGTTCCATTGACAAGACCAAAGTGATCTGTGTGTTTTGTCGTTGTGAACTGATCATCATCGCAGCACCTCCAGTCTGAATACCACTTGATGATGGCCAAGCACACACACACACACACACACACACACACACACACACACACACTCACACACAGCTGATGCGAATTCTCCGCCCCCTCATCAATATCAGGACCTAGCCAGTATTTCTTTCACCCTTTTATTGATGGACAGTGTTACATTGTGTGAGAGATTATTTGCTCTAAGTGTGAATGTTTTAGTGTGAAATTGTGCAAATGTTTTTTATTGAAAACAATATTGGCATATACTGTTCAAAGCAAGCCGATCCACTTTTCCATGTTGATAAGAGCATTAAAATGAGAAAAAAAAAATGGGACAAAAAGAAATCAAGAGACAGAATAGATAAAAATGTGCGATTAAATGCGATTAATCGCGAGTTAACTATGACATTAATGCGATTAATCGCGATTAAATATTTTAATCGTTTGACAGCACTAATATATATATATATATATATCAAAATATAAATGAAAGTCAAAAGCACATTTTTAGTCATACCTGGAAACAAATCCTGTTCAAATAGGTTATATGGGCCATTCAATAGAATTTGTTCAAAGTTAGAGTTGGAAAAGAAAAGTTGTTCATCTTGAAAAGAAAATTGTCTTTTTCCATAAATCAAAAGTATTATTTTTTAAAGTAGGCCAATACATTTTATTATACATATTTCAAAGTTAAGGATTCATTATTTTGATATAGCCTAGCTGGAACAGACACTAAAACAGTTGATAATACAGGGATTAAAGTGAAAAAAAATCTTCTGACTGAAATTTTTTTTCAGGCCAAGTCATATTCCTTTAACTTTATTTAAATAGTCGAGACCAATAGCGTTTTAAGGGGAGAGGTTTTAAACCGCTTTAATATTGCCAGTTTACGAATTTTAAAAGCTATTTTAATCTGTGAAAATAATCAAATAATCAACCATCTACATAACTTTTCAGTGCATGTTTTTATTTATATTATAAGACCAAACAATGTTTTTTGAAACTCTTAATTAACAGAAAGAAGAAAAGAAAAGGTAACAGCACCACCATTAAAGTGCTATTCTTGTGCAAAAGTCTCTAGAGTGCTTTTCACTTTTTCTGCCTTTTGGCTGTGAAACCATATTCCTGAAGCTTGGCTACACCTGACACCCGTTTCAGTGTTTGACTAGCTACATGTGCAGGAGTTGCTCCAGGAGAGGTGGAGGCTGTAGCAGCAGTTTTGCCTTTAAGTCCAGGTGTGGAGGAGGTGGAGGCTGTAGCAGCAGTGTGTTTAAGTCCAGGGGTGGAAGAGGTGGAGGCTGTAGCAGCAGTGTGTTTAAGTCCAGGGGTGGAGGAGGTGGAGGCTGTAGCAGAAGCAGTTTTGCTTTTAACTCCAGGGATGGAGGAGGTGGAGGCTTGAGCAGCAGTGCGTTTAAGTCCGGAGGTGGAGGCTGTAGCAGCAGTGTGTTTAAGTCCAGGGGAGGAGGAGGTGGAGGCTGTAGCAGAAGCAGTTTTGCCTTTAACTCCAGGAATGGAGGAGGTGGAGGCTGTAGCAGCAGTGCGTTTAAGGCCAGGGGTGGAGAAGGTGGAGGCTGTAGCAGCAGTGCGTTTAAGTCCAGGGGTGGAGGAGGTGGAGGCTGTAGCAGCAGTGCGTTTAAGTCCAGGGGTGGAGGATGTGGAGGCTATAGCAGCAGCAGTTTTGCCTTTAACTCCAGGAATGGAGGAGGTGGAGGCTGTAGCAGCAGTGCGTTTAAGTCCAGGGGTGGAGGAGGTGGAGGCTGTAGCAGCAGTGCGTTTAAGTCCAGGGGTGGAGGAGGTGGAGGCTGTAGCAGCAGTGCGTTTAAGTCCAGGGGTGGAGGAGGTGGAGGCTGTAGCAGCAGTGCGTTTAAGTCCAGGGGTGGAGGATGTGGAGGCTATAGCAGCAGCAGTTTTGCCTTTAACTCCAGGGATGGAGGAGGTGGAGGCTGTAGCACAAACAGAAGAGGTGGAACCTTTCTTTACTTTTTTAACCCTAACTGCTAAAAGGGCCTTCACAGCTTCCCTCAGTTTCCTTTCCTTTTGCTTGTCAAGGTTCTCCTTCTTTTTCTTCTATTGATTTTGGTATGTCCCGTAAGAAGACAGGCACAATCTCCTCAATGCAGGGGTAATTTGCATTTTGAATGCAGTTTTGCCAATTACCTTCATGTGGGACTTGATAATGGCTAAACCTTCATAAGTCTCAATGTTCAGCCTAACCCTGTCTTTCTCAATTATGTCATCCATGATGTTAAATGATCCTTCGACAAGAGGGCCAGTGAACAATGACAGAAGAGCCTTTACCAACTTCCCTAAGATGGGGAATCTCATTCCTCCTCCTGGCATCTTCATGGCAAAGATCTTACTCCACCAGTCAACATCGATTCGTGCAATGTTCTCCTCAAAACATTTGGCCAGTGCTCCTAGATCTGTATCAATCTGGTAGGCTCGCACCTCTTCATCCAGTTGACCCAACTTCTCAGACTTCACAGCATTTGGCAAGGCCTTGGCCAATGTGTTGAATACACCTTGGACTGATTCGTGGAGAATCAATGATGGCGTCAGCACAGATAAAGAGGTGATGATGTTGTTGTTGAGGGGAAGATTTTTCAGGAGGAATGTTGCTGCCTTTATGTAGCCTTCTCTGAGAGAGCTGTAGACCTTCTGCACCCAGGGCTTCTTTTTCACTCGAGCCTTGTTTAAGGCAAAGAAACTGAACCTCCCCACAGACAACCTTTTGTCAGTGTACTGCAGGTCTTTCTCGTGAACATTAAGCTTCAACAAGCCCTTTGCACTCAAGGGGATAGTTTCAGGTTTCATAAATTTGGAGAGAAGTTCCCCAACCAGTAGCAGCATTTCAGCATGTAGGACATGGATCATGGGCTTTTCATTCTGCAACTTCTTCAGGAACACCTGGAAAGTTGGAAGTACACCTGAAAATCACAATAGAACCTGATTAGAAATGTGTCTGAATATTTTATCCATTTATTCATTATCACATTCATAGTAATGTAACATACTCTTCCTGGAATATTACAACCCTTTATATATTTTTTAGATTTATTGTTGTTTATTTTCATCTGTATTATTTTACTTTGTTTTGAAATGTGCTGTTTAAATAAAGTTTAGTAGTAGTATAATTAACCAAAGTGATCTGATTAACAGTGATCTAAAAACTGCATTTATGGTTAACTTAGATTCCATTCCAAGATTCCAGGAAAAATAAGCATATAATAAATATACCAATAAAGGGATTTCAATACATAAGAAATCTCTGTACTTTTCTTACCACTTAAAGTGAATAAAAAGTGAACATACCTCGGTATAAATCAATCATGGTTGTGAGCTTGTCCAACTGTCAAAAGCATACAGATGCGCGTCTTCCGATTTTTGTTGACATCACTTCCGATCTTCGCAGATTTTGCCATTTGCTGTTGCAGAAAAATTATCCTGGCCTTCTCATCAGATGTAACTGCATGCTTATCAAGCCATCTGCATCACAAAAAAACAATACACAAGGATTAAGGAGAGAAAACAGACATTGCTATTTCTAATTGCCAATACTTAATTTGTCATGATGATATAATTTTTGTGTTTATAGGTCAAGGCACTTTCCATCCCTCGTATGAAGGTTATTTAATAATTTGATTGCATCTGTAATGAAGCCGAGCTTCAATATTTGTTCTAACATATTTAACCCTTTGAGTCACTACTGTATATCTATAACTTGATATAACCTGATTGATCATTGACTTTGAGCCATCTTCACCACTCGGTTTAGATTTATGTTAAAAAAATTCCACTAAATGTCTGCATTTATATATATATATATATATATATATATATATATATATTTATATATATATACACACACACACACACACACACAAGTGAATCTCGAAAAATGAGAATATCGTGCAAAAGTTATAATTTTATTGATTATGGCTTACAGCTTATGAAAACCACAAATTCAAAATCTCAGAAAATTAGAATATTACATGAAATCAATAAAAAAAGCATTTTAAATACAGAAATGCCGGCCCTCTGAAAAGTATAATCATGCATATGTATATAGTTATATATACTAAATATATTATTTTCACCTTTTAATTTGAATTGCTAAAATACACAAACTTTTGCCAGATATTCTATATATATTGTTTGTTTGATTATCGCCCCAAAGAAAGAAAAAAATCCATTCCTTTTTTTCTTTAACGCTGAAGGGCTAATGAGATCTTGCAAACTGGGCCTACTAGTATAGAAATTAAATAATTAAAAAAGAGAATGCTTTTGCCATGTACCTGTGTTTGTGTTGATCATAAGGAGACAGGACGCTGTAGAAGTGCACAATCAATGGATCCATAAGCTTCCGTATTCTGTTGCACACATCTAGCATTTGCAGGAACCTGCTGCTGATGGGACGTATTAGGCTCTTATTCGCCAAATGAAGTAAGGACTGAAACTCAGAAAAAACTTCTTTCTGTTTGGGTGATTTTTCAATGTCATAGTATACATCAGAGCAAAATTGTTCCACAAATCCCTGGAAAGGATTTAAAAGGGCCTTGGCTGCATTTGAGACCATATGGACAGTGTCTCCGCTGATGTCCAGGAGTGATGGATTTTCTCTCCTGACTAGTGTCTCTACTCCAGACTTTTCCCCTCTCATTACATTGCAGTTATCCAACAGTATACCAACAACCTGATTCCAGTTCAGGCTATATGACTGGAGAATATCTGTCAATGTGTGTGTGATTGTTAAGGCATCTGCAATATTCATTTTCCTTGAGGCCAGATGCTGGGTTGCCACTTTACCCATATCCTCATCAAAGTATCGAACAAGAACATTCAGAATCCTGTCAAATGAATCCGTGCTCCTCGAATGAAACAGGTAACTGAGTTAACTTTTCCAGGAATTATTCCTCAGTGCGCAGCAAGACGAGATAAAGGTTAGCGCGTTCTGATGTGGGCGTTTTCATGGCTTGCCTCAACATTAACGTTTGAATAGCGCGCGCTCTCAGTGGGCGTGGTCACATTAACACGTCATACGCGCGCGTCTGTGAATTCGTCCATTCATTCGCACACAGACACGCATTTAAAATTTAAACAGTCTTTGTGCAGTTTACAGACACTATTCAATAACACGATTAGAACAAAGCACTTAAGAATAAATTACTTACTACATCAGCTGAATCCGTGCTCCTCGAATGAAACAGGTAACTGAGTTAACTTTTCCAGGAATTATTCCTCACTGCGCAGCAAAGACGAGATAAAGGTTAGCGCGTTCTGATGTGGGCGTTTTCATGGCTTGCCTCAACATTAACGTTTGAATAGCGCGCGCTCTCAGTGGGCGTGGTCACATTAACACGTCATACGCTATAATTAGGTGAAAGGAAAAAGACCGACATCTCTCTCTTTTCATACAGATTACATCAACTGAGAATAGTTGCTTTTTTATATAAATTACTTTGTTTAAAAGAAGAGAATTTCAGCTTCATAAAGAGAAATCTTTCGTGTCTCTGTGACAAGTATTTATTGAGTTACAGTTCATTTTTCGGACGCGTTTCAGAAAGATTTTTGCGGAGACAGAGTGAGCTGAAAGCGCACCCTGTTTATTTTACAAAAACACAAGGTTTTGATGTTAATAAGAGTGTACACAAAAAAAGAAGACATTTAACAGTATTGAATGATGTGTAACACTTATGTAAGATCAAAATCAACAAAGTATTTTGAGTTTGTTTTGCACTGATAAGAAAAAAGTGAGCAGATCACGCCGGCCTGATTGCCGACCCCAGAGGGTTAAGAACAGACGGGAACCCTGCAATTGACGGAAATCCATCATAGACTCGCTGCAATAAATGGAAATCCGTCGTAGCGACGGAGAACTTTAATCCCTGCTGATAAGTTTATTTTTGACAAAACATACTATATATTTAACATATGAGCAGAAACTGCTAACAAAAGCTTATTTGATGTCTATTTTAGAGTTAAAACTTTATAATCTATCCTAAACTAGTCACACACACAAACACAGAAACAGAAACATGATTCAAATTTAAACAGTAGGCTATTTTTAAGTTTACAGACACTAAACATTATTATATTTATCGCGATTAGAACAAACCACAAGAATAATACACTTACAGTTCAGCTCACTCCTCGAAGTGAAAATAAACCAGCACTTGTTCTGAGGTAGGTAAATGTCCCAGGATTATTCCTCACAGCCGCGCAAGACGACAGTACATTAATCTAAATATAGTGTGTTTACCGAGTTTATGTGGGCGTTTACACGCCTCAATGTGTTGCTTCAGATCATTAGCGTTTGAATAGCGCGCGCTCTCCGTGGGCATGTCACATTAGCGGAATAATGAGATGCGAGAACGATAATGAGAACGGCTGACACCTCTCTCTTTTTATATAGATTACATAAACAGGAAATATTTATTTTAGTTTTAAATTAGATAATTTAAAAGTACAAACTTAAATGATCATAAACATATATTTCTCATGTCTGGGTGAATAGTATTAGCTGAGTTTTGTTTAAGTTTAGAGACGTGTTCCAGAAAAAAAGTTCACGGACACGGAGAAGCAGAACGCACACCCTGTTTATTTTCTTTATTTTACAAAAGCACAATATTTTATTTCGATTGTAGGTGGGCACGTAAAAAAGTAGTCATTTAACAGTTTTTTTTAAATATGTTTCCTAACTCTGTATGACCAGAAATGATGGAGTAGTTTAAGTCTATTTTTCTGCTATGTGAAAAAAATCTGCCAAAACGCACGGGTGCGTTCTTGGTCCCCAGAGGGTTAATAACTCTCTGTCGATCCGACTGTCCGTGGTAGGGGCTACAAAAATGTGAAAGTATAATCTGCTTTCACAAAAGATTTGATTTGTACTCGGCTTTCGCCAAGATAAGCAACACTAAGACGTAGCTTTACAGTAAACTATGCTTCACCCATTTACGCTTCTTTCCATATGGTGGTGTGACTCCCCTTCTGTCCGGCGTTAACGGCTGCAGTGTACTTGGTGCGTCAGCACACACGATGGCTGCAACTACAGTGTGGTCTCCCTAGTGGACTAGCACGACAACCGCCTGGATTGAGCCAAGTAGGGGACATCTCTAGGGTCTTCAAGTGGGCACCTTCTGTCCTCAGTGTTTCGTCGACTAGCCCGCGACACCTCAAGATGGCTCGACAGTGACTCTGGCGTCCCAGAGTCACCCCCCTCCATCCCCCACTCAACTCAGCCCAGCTTACTGACCTCTACATCCCTCCTGCTGCTGAGACCTAACCACAATCTCTCCGCAACCCAACCATACGCGCCAATCCGTTTGACTAAGGCTGTTGAGCCCCACTGGTGCGTTAATATGCAGTTTCAGTGGCAACTGTTCCGTATAGCATACCACCTACCACAAAAACACAATATCTGCCCAACCACCCGTCATTCATGCAATATACACAGGAACGTAATGACTGTAAATACTATACAACCTATACAAATAAACCAACAGACTCAAGTTTTCAAGAATTCTACGAAACCGTAGCGTGGCGGCCTGTACACAGCCAGCTTGAATCTTTCCGTCTCAGCCACAGCCAGTTGCTGCTCCTTTCTGCTGCTTCAGACAAGTTCTTTACTGTGCGCCAACTCTTGGCCACTGAATCCGACGTCTCTGAGGAACCGGGTTGTAGAGTGTGCCACAAAACCTCGACAACCCACTTCCACTGGATAAACCTGGACTCTCCATCCTCGCTGTTCTGCTTCAGTGGCCAGATGAGCATACCGCAGTTTCTTTCTCTCATATGCCTCATCTACAGCATCCTCCCATGGCACTGTTAACTCTATCAGTTGAACAATGCGTGCTGATCCAGACCACAAAACAATATCTGGTCGTAGGTTAGTGGTGGCAATCTCAGGTGGAAAATAAGCCGTTGATCAAGATCAGCCAGCCTTTTCCAGTCCCTAGCAGCTTCCAGTTGTCCTGGGCGAGAATTGGTGTTAGCACCTTTTCTTGGTGGTTGCTCGCCTTGGCGGAGGAATATTGTCTTCTGCGTGTAATGTTTTGGGTGTAATAGAATGCCCACTAATGTGGGCATAATTTCCTATGTTTTTTCTAAAGTGTGATTGGATACTCTTGGTGTTCACAGGCAGCAGTACCGCTTTGTTGGACCTGACAGGACTGGACACATCCCTTTCAGCTCAGTCTTTCTCTGAATTTCCCTCTCAGACACCATCTTCACAGGAGCTGGGCTTCAGCCTTCTGGATGATGAGCTCATGTCCCTGGGTAAGACATCTGTGATGACATTTGTATTCTCTTGATATACTATGCCATGTATTCTCTTGATATTATATGGATTGTGAATTGAGGCATATGAAGGATTGCGTGAAAAGTGGGTGGACTTAACCCTAAAATGCATGACCCAACACAAAAACCTAAATGAATGCATAAACATGTCAAAATGACCTGTCCTGGATTCAGTGGTTTTCTTTTAAGAAAAGCCAGCCTTTTTTGCTTTTATTGTCAGTGTTCCTTTAAGAAATGTTTAGAAAGAGTACACATTAGGGCTGCACAATTTCTCAGAAAAATAATCACAGGTACAGCTGCCCCAATTACCTTATCGTGAAAAGTGTCGATTACAGTATTATATTTATATGTACTCCCATTGCATCCAAGGTTACTAATTAAAATGTGTTTTTGCAGAGTTTTGCACTGTTTAGCACAGCTATGTCTGTTAAGTGCATGAACACTGTGGCCAATTATAGATGTGCAGAAGAATCACTGCAGAGAGGAAACCCTCTCAAAATGATCCTGACTGAGTTATACACTTCTCACAGGGCTCGAAATTAAACTTTTTACTTGATAGCACTGGTGCTATAGCACCCACCAAAAATTAAGGAGCACGCACCACAACTACAATTTGAATATACAGTATATTATAAACAGATTTCTTTTATTTAAAAACAAGTGATGCACTGATCATGACTTTTCATGGCTAATTCTGTTTTTTTTTTAAGAAGCAAGCAAATGGACCGATTCTGATACCGGTTGCCTGTTTTTTTTTATTTTTTATTTAAGCATATTTATTTTTTGTTTATTTGCTCTTTATATTTTGGGGCTGTTGAATGCTTGAATCTGATTGGTTTACAAACGTTCTAAGGTGTGCAATTATTTTTAGGGAAACGCACCAGGGAGTTCCAGGCAGGTCTTGACCGCATTACAGTTCCATATCACTGTGCCAAATGATTTCAGTTATTTCAAATGTCCGTACAGCTTACAACAGCAAAAGAACAAAAACCCACAATGACTTTATTATTTACATTATTATGTACGGACAGCACATAATCTCTTTCTCCTGCTCTCTTTCCATCTCAAATGCACACATACAGTATGGACACACTCACACAGAAACGTGTTGTCAGCTCTGCTCTGACGATTTTATCAGTAAAATAGTTTAACAACTTAAAAGCTACAAGACATTTTTCACTAGCGATGTAATAACGGCTCTGTTCTTGGAGCAGATGAACTTACAGTTTTGCTATTAGTAGAGACGCACACTGTTGAGAGATGCACATACTCCGGTAATTCATACACGCTTAAAAACTAAAAAAATCTCAATAGCTCTAAAATTGAGTTTTGGAATTAGGAACGGAGGCTTGGGATTAGATGCGTAAAAAAATAGTCCTACACACAAGCGTTTTAAGGACAAAAACCTGACAAATGTCTTGAAATACATTACCTGAACAATGTTCTGAAGTGTTGTAATCGTAGTATAAGCTGAATAATTTACTCTGGCCCATTGAATTATTGAAAAGTAATGCACACCTGAGGTATAAGCATCGTGGCCATATTACCACCTCTGGTGTGCATTATTTTTCTAATAATTCAACAGCCCGTCGTCAATTATTCCTTACATAACAGGCCAAACTGGTCTTAAACAACAAATATGTGTAGCCATTAAATTTTTTTTCTTTAAGCATATTTAATTGTTGTTTAGGCTTATTTGCTCTATAACAGGCCCAACTGGTCTAAACAAACAAAAAATATCTGTAGCCATTTAATTATAGGATTTAAAGTAGAAACAGAATGGTCTGACTTTTGATTTGTTAAATTATGCTACATAAGTCACACCTGCACAAAACAAAAACAGCAGACGGACTGAAGGAAAATGCTAATTCACTCTCTGACAGTAGGTGGCACTTATAGAACAGCAGCGATATAGCATTTCTTTGGGTATTGCTGTACACAAATCAGTGCTGCGCTTATAAATACTACTTTATACAGAGATAAGAGTAAAAGAAAATGCCATCAAAACTTTTCAGTTTCACTTTTCGAATCCGTTCCCTGCAGAGATTCATTCATATAAACCCCCACCCCCAATTCAATATGTCAGGGCTCAACATAAAAAAAGATCCCCACTGGCCCCCGGGGCCAGTAGATCAGAGTTTTGCTGGCCCCTTCTATATTTTGACTGGCCCTGAAAGAAATACAAGGAAAAGCACTTTTCCATTAAACTGTATTTATTGTATATATTAGGATTAATCAAAACAGTGAAGGGAGTTCAGGAATTAAGAGAGAGCCCCTGGGAGACATGCAAAAATAACCAAATTTCAGCGTCCAGTAGATTATTTGTCAATACCTGCTCTCTCCTCATCTCGATCACTCTCTCTTTTTTTCCCTCAGTCTCCTCATCTTACTTATTAAAGCTAAAGTTATTCATTCAAGAGCTGTGAGTGATTTTCTTTTTGCCTTTTGTTGTTTGATTCGCAGTAGTGGCGCAATCGTCCGCATGTTTATTAGACTGCTTCCCCTTTAACCTGTTAACTGTCACCCCCCTTTTTTGAATATACATGAAAATGCACATTTGGAACTTAAATGGTTGTAATTCAAGAATGCTTTGGAATATAGACGTAAGATTGGTCTTGTTTTAAAGAAAACATTTGGCAGATTTTTGAAGAATTGAAATAAATTAAAGTCAAACAGAAAAAAAAAGTTATAGAAGTTTGAGTTTATGGAAATGTACAAAATGTAAAAAAAATAATTATTCATATTTTATATAAAATGTAAAGTTGTGTTTCAAATTTTAGGTTGATATCTCAAAAAATTAGCTTTCAGTAAGATTGTGTTTGGGTGCAGTACCAAACTTTTTCACTAGGTCACAACCAGACTCCATTACTGCCCATATAAGGGCACTCCCATTTCCATATGTGTTTTGAGTGATATGAACCATTATTTCCACAATTTTCATTCAATTTGTGTAGTAGAGATCCTATTCAGAAGTAGTATGGGAAGTTTGGCAGATTTTGATATGAATTCAACCTCTAAGAAACACATACAAAGAACACGCATGCGTGCATCATAGCTCGCTGCCACATCACAAATGGTGAATTTATTATTTTTTTCTTTATATTTAAAACATTTTCAGACATTTTTTTCTAAAATAATTGAATGGATGCTATCTTTTGAACTCTTGGCATGAAAACAAACTGAGGTTTCTACCATTTTTTCATGATTTTTCATGTTCATTGCTATTTCAAAATAAAGGTCTGAACACGCCTTAGGAGTATGAAAATATTCTTGTTGCAAATTTGATAAATTACGGCTCCTGTGTAATTTATTTTGAAAATCAGTCACCAAATATGGAAACTAGAGATTGAAAGCTTTCAAATGATATATAGTTTGTCAATATTACTTAAGGTTTTTACTAAGATATTATTGTTTTACCCACCTGTGGGACGGTGACAGTTAAGTTCATTTTCTAAAGATTCCTCTTCTGAATTCTCTATTGTTCCAGTAATCAGCTGCTACTGAATGTTCAAACTGTCCTGTCCTCATTAAGAACGAGTGCAGATCTAATAGTCTACTGATGCACCATATTTTCTCCCAACTATTTCCATAACTGCGTCCATTTTAGACATAAACTGTTTAAGTGAATCTCCAAGCCAGTCATTTTGACATATTTTTGTGTACATTTGATCGTTTAGACGCGACGTTTAGATCGTTTTTTACTTGTCTCGTTGTGGTCTGTTTCGTAGCACGCGCCGCATTGAGAACTGCATCTCTTGCGCCGATTTTTGTGCTTTTAATAGCTCTTTTTATTATTAAACGCGCCCCGCAATTTAGCAACAGAAGAGACTGCATTTTACAACAATCACCGATCGTGCTGATTCTGTCTTAAAGTTTGAGTTAAGGAGAAATGACAGCGTGCTACTGTACTGCTGTGATGGAAAGGACGTTGCGCTAGACAGAATGCAGTTTTTAATGGTTTTACCTCAAATATATTCTATAATCTTTGGAAGCCGAAATCTAAAATAAAATCATACTAATATCACAGATCTAAAGTGTAACCATAACTTGAATGTTTAGTTCTGTCCTCCGTCAGGTGTTGTGCGCGCTGTGGCACCGCGTGAGCTCTCTCTCTCTCTCTCTCTGAATAGCAAAATGCATCACAGACAAATGGTTTAATTTTATTATTTATAGAAATGGCTGGCGACTCAGCGAGATGGTTAAAAATAAAAAAACGATAACGTCTTTATAGCAATAATAAATGATAGCCTACATGTATTTCTCCAATACCGACAGCAATAACAATAACGTCCGAGCTCGATACAGCGGTCTTTCAAAATTCAGTCCCGTTTAATACCGGGTTTCGGTACCCATCCATCGCTACCAGGTGTACTGTGTTTTCCATGACACTAGGAATGTCCTCTTTCTCGTATTAGCCTCGTAGTTCTTTGACATTTTAACACGTTATAAATAACCTGAAGTAACATTGACACTCTTCGCGCCACACTGTGTATGACGTTTGCTGTTTGTTTTGCTGATGGCAAGTTACTGGCCCGCGCGGGCAAGTGACTGGCCAATTAACTAGCCCGACATACTCTTTTACTGGCCCCGGGCCATCGGGCCATTGCTTATGTCGAGCCCTGAATATGTAGAGCTCTATTGTATTCCTAAGGATTATTAGGGCCCAAGCCATCTCTAGAAAACAGGTTGCACCACAAGAATTATTTGCTCTCAGCAACCAAATGTCATATTCCAGTTCAAACCATTAAATGTATTTTATATTCGTATGTAATGATCAACAAATGTATACCTGACTTTTGTTTGGGTGGCACTGGCTTTTGGGAGGCGTCTCAGGCCACTGGCCATTCATTCCTTAGAAGTAATTTTGTAAACTGAGCTTCAGTAGAAAGCTAATTCAGCAGAAACTTTGCACAATAAAGAGTAAGTGCAGTGACAAGACCATGTGTGGCATAACATGCTCATGTTTGTAACTCTGTTTCAGGCTTGACTGAAGTCAATTCACCTTCCCAATATGGAGATGCTATGACGTGGAATACTTTTCAGGTGGGCATGAGTTGACTAATTTATCAAGATTTGTTTTGAAATTATTGTTGTTCAATAATTGTTGAAAATAGAAAAAATTGTTGTTGTAAGACGGTACACAAACAGTATGGAGTGCTATTCTATTAACAGTACCAGGAATTATTTATCTTACCTGCAGGTAATCTCTCAGTAATCTCTCATCGGTGGAACCCCCCAACTAGCCTGTTTTAATCACGGTTTTAACCTTAAAGGCTAAATCCATGTAAGATTTTTGGTTCAAAATGTTCCAAAAACACTTGAACGATGTTATATATTTTGTCGATTTGTGTACTTACATTACCTCAAATGTTTCTAAGAATGTTTAAATTCAGAGAAATAGGCAGTTTTAACCAGGACACGGACCATGTCCGTGCGTCGCCTATTAATGACATCATATCTGCATTTCCCTCGATTTCCGGTTATATTTTGTAGAAACCATGGAAACACAAAAGACGCGTGTTTTATTAGACAGGTAAACAATGGGTTGGATATTTTCATCGACAGAAAATGAATTATTGTTATACAGCTCACACAGTTAATCCTTTTGTTTAAATCTCCTTTTCTTGATTTACCGCGAGTACCATATTTACCATACCTAATATCGATCTAGCTCATTGCAGTGTGCAACAAGTGTATCAACAAGTAGCCGCTGAGCGAACGCACAGAGTAGCATTATAACAACTTTCAACACGCTCAAATGTATCTAGTATGATAAAACAGCGCTGTGTTACCCCACATACTCATGACCAGAAGAAGCAGAAGTGGCGTCTGCAGCATAATAAAAGCTCTTTTCTGCTCTCGAGCCCTGTGCCGTGCTTGTCTTATTAGCAATCGCTCCAGCGGCCTAGTTCCGCTCATGGCTTTCGTAACGTTAATAAATCTTTAATACAATACCGGTCATCCATGAATATGATTTCTGCCTGAGTTCTGTCGTATTCTCCACCGGCTGTAGAGGTGAAGAGAACAACTCCCATGATTTCGTGAAATCAAGGTGTCATCAAGCCACACTTTTTAGTGGCGAAAAGTCACATAGTGTGCTTTAAAATATTTTGTGCAGTGATACTGTATGAATTTTTTTTACTTTTGCAGGGGTTTTTTTATATTAAATTTGAATATTTAAAAATATATATATATTTAATTGTTTGCCCACAGTGTTAAATTAACATCAGCAGTATGACAACAGGATGTTTTTGCCCCTTCATACCCCTAGTATCTGTCAGTGCGCTGTGAATTGGCCTTTTTTTTGTCTGTTAACAATAAGGCCGGCTGCCTGCAGAGCAAATGCGCTCTGCTGACGTTGCAACAACATACAGAACGCAGTTTGATAAGTGCCTACCTTAAGAGTGAATAGTCAACAACCCACCACTATTTGATTATGAAAATCCCTAGTCCGTTGATGACTTGGGTAAATGTTATTTAGCCAATATGTTATATACCCTGCTTACCATAACACTTCAAGGTTTTGTTCAGTCATCAGATTCTGTGGAAGCTCCCGTAGCGCCAGTCCCTGCAGTGCTGTTGCCAGTGGCAAGTGCTACCAAGACGCCTGTAACTGTGCCTGTGACATCCACTAAATCCCTAGACGAGTTAGACCTGTTGGGTAAGACCCTGATGCAGCAGTCTCTACCCCCAGAAAATCTTCAGGTCAAATGGTAAATGTATACCTGTTTCCATTTTTCCATTAATTTAGTGAAACAAATTAAAACGGTTGGGTGAAATGTATGGGACCCCATACTTAGCTACATGTCACATCACTTTCACTTAAAAATGGTTGCTCTTTATGGCGTTTAAAATGTATAATTGGAAAATGTTTGCTTGTTAATAAATGCAAAGATTACTGAGAACTTTCAGATTACTGGTAATATTCATGGTTTAAAAATACATCACTATATCAGTGCAACAGATACACATTGAAACCTTTTCAACAGGGACAAGCTTCAGTCTCTGTCCAAACCCACACTACGAGACCTTCAGATCAAGTCTGGAAATAACTCTGCTACAACCCCCAGCCCTGTGTTGGCCTTTTCCTCTGAGCCAGGAGCTCTGCTGAATTCACAGCTCACAGCAGGCATCACTCCAGCCTCTACCCCTCAGGATGACATCTCATTGGTGAATCTGACTGTGCCCCTGGAGTCTATCAAACCTAGTAAGACTTAGGGCAGACTGTTTTAAAAGTAGTAGTTTACCTAAAAATGAGAATTGTCTCTCCTTTTTTTTATCACTCATGTCATTTCAAAACTTGTACATAAAATCTGAACATTTTAAAGAATTTGGCTGGTTGTTATTTTCCATGCAATTACAACCGGTGTCCTGAAGGTCTTTAAAAAACCTTTAAATTACTTAAATTTAGTTTCAGAATTTAAAAAAAAGTCTCAAAAACAGATAGTTTGTAAACATCTTAGATTTGGTAAAGGACAGACAGGAGACAATTCACATAAATTCATATCACAGAGTTAAAGGAATAGTCCACTTAAAAGTTAAAATTCTGTCATTTACTCACCCTCAAATTGTTTCAAACCTGTACATGCATTCTTCAAAATATGTCTGTACAGACATCTTTTGTGTTCAGCAGAAGAAATAAATTCATACAGGTTTTAAACAACTTGAGGGTGAGTAAATGATGACAGAATTTCTATTTTTAAGTGAACGCAGAATATGGAGTGTAGCGACAGAAATGTTCTCCTCCTGCCCGAAATGTATTGTGATATATTTAAATGTTTTTTTCTCTAGTTAAAGCCTGCTTTACTATAAACTCAAATAAATCAGACTCTGACTCAGACTCAAGTCTGATTTATTTGAGTAATCAGTTCTGTAAAGTAAACCTTTAAAATGATTTGTGACTGAGTCACATGATCTGTTTATGTTAGGAACAAAAAAAGAACAATCATTATCCACCGAAAAGCATTACGTCTGCCCTAGCTCTTTGTGTTGTGTTCATGACAGAAGTCGAGGTGAGCGAAATGTTCTATTGTTCGCTCAATCAGCAGCTTGACAAAAAGAAGAATTATCGATTATGAATTATCAACAAAAAATGGCTTAAATGCCAGTCTGTTCCTCACAAAGCTGTTGTATTCCTTCAGCACACAAGTCATATAGACTGCTTTTATGGTGCTTTTGTGTTCTTTTGGACGCTTGAAAGCCTCAGTCCGCATGGGGACTAATTGTATGGAAAAGAGTGTCTTTAAACACTCTTTAAAGAGTGTTTTTAAAGATGTCTTGTGTGTTCAATGGAAGAAATAAAATTAGATGGTTTGGAATTACATGAGCTTGAATAAATGTTTAGCTGTCCGTATTGTATTGTGTAAATTGTGGTGATGTTGTGGATGCTTTTTCTTTTTGTTGTTTGTTTTAAAGTGAGGATGTGTTGACCCATTTGTTTTATTCCTCTGTTTTATTGCTGTTTAGAATATCCATTCAATTGAAGATTTATTTAAAGATTCCTTTTTCTCTGTCTGACCTCACAGGTAGCTTGTTACCCGTGACAATCTTTGATAAACACAGCCTGCGAGTTTTGTTCCATTTTGCAAGAGACTGTCCACCAGCCCGGCCAGATGTTTTAGTGGTGATAATCTCCATGTTGTCGTCTGCCCCTGTGCCCATCACAAATGTACGATTCCAGTCTGCTGTTCCTAAGGTAACTATCTATACATGTGTCTTCGGTAAATCTCTAATGAATTTTATATTAAAGCTGTATTCTGTGTATGTGCAGACTATGAGAGTGAGGTTGCAGCCACCATCGGGATCAGATTTACCGGCCTTCAACCCTTTATTGCCCCCTGCCGCCATAACACAGGTCCTGCTTTTAGCCAATCCTCACAAGGTAAATAAACTGACAGAATCAGAGAATAGTTGGGCTGCAACGGTACATATATATTGGGTGCAGAAAAAGGGCTTTCGTTATGTACACAAAATGACACATTTTGGAGCACTAGATGGATGTTGCACCATATGTTGTTAATTCCTTGGGACAAGAGATAACCAAATCTACTGGAAATAGAGAATAGAGAACAATCTCTTTGGCTAGCGTTTACATTATATGATCACACTCAAATGCTTTTAAACCACTCAAGACAAAAGAAAACACTCTGTCTGTGAATGTTGAGTTTCTTTCGTGCTTGTACGAACAATAACACACATTTATGCCAAAATGTCAGTTTTGTTGGGTGTCCTCATAAGAGCAGTCTTAAATGAGGTAAACAAAGTCTTAAAATGAAAGTAGAGTTGTGAGAAATTGTGACGTGTGCAGCAGCGGCAGATGTGACAGCATTAAAGTGACAGCAGCCATTAATAGCCTACTGTCTGTCATTAATGTTAATCAAAGAACAAAGGTAACAGAGAAAATCACTCCCTGATCTTGACTAAAGAACTTTTGTAGCTTTAATAAGGATTAATCTATTTTTAATTTATTATTTATGCAGTGCAGACTGTTTGATAACTATTTAATTTCTGTGTAGGCACAGGTAAATATGACATTTATAATGGGTTTATGTGAGGATTGTTTTAAGTTCACTTAAGCCTAATGAATGTTAAGAAAAATGTATAGCTTTCAATTACACTAATGTTGAATGGCTGTAATTAATGCTTTAAATTGGGGTAAAAATCTATTTCCAGGGTACCCGCGGGTCTTAAAAGCCTTGAAAAAGTCTTGAATTTGATCATCTCAAATTAAGGCCTTAAAAGCCTTGAATTTTGTATACAAAGTCTTGGATTTCGTTACAAAGGTCTTGTATATATATATTTTTTTGCCTTTGCTAGGATTAAGTTCATACCGTAACAAAAGTAACTGTTACTAATGTAGGCTAATTCAAAATGTATGCAGCGTGGAGTGCACCTCGCGCTCCACGTCATAGCAGAAAAAGCGATCGTGTGCGCACCCGTTACTATGGTTACTAGGCAAGTGAGGTACAGAACAAGATAGTACCTAGCCTAGTTTAATCCGCTGTGGCCTTAAATGACAGAATTTAAACCCCAAATAAGAGCTTTTCTGTTAAAAGAACATATTTTCTACCCGGTCTTTTCAATAGTATCTGGCAACCATGCGCGCGCACTCTCTCTACACTGCTGAAGAAGCACGGATGATCTGAAAACACAGACAAGCTGGAGTTCAGCGATCTTTATTTAAGATGTTCTACTTAAATTAAAGTGTCATTCAGTCAGTCTGTGTTCTGTCACGAGCCGCTTGCGCTGTTTGTGCGACTAAACCTGCGATCAAAATGCAGGCTGATATATCCACCAGTGTTCATATGAGCAAGAATGCAATGTTTCCCGAATATCCACACGATTTCAAATGTGACATTGATTTTATACAACAGTAAATAAGAAAAGAAAAAAGGGTAAAATTAAGTGATGTACTACATTTAAAACAGCATTGTCAGGCCTGCTCTGTTTTGCAACGAAATATGTGGCTTTGAACGAATCGTGAGATTCAATGAATGAATGACTCAAAGACTCACTCATAAAGATAGTGAGTTACTGCCACCTACTGGCGATTTTAATGTGTTTTAACATTGCAAATTTAATGAAAAAATTCAATGGAAAATTGTATTAAAGGGGGCAAATCTTGTCCCTTAATGGAAAGGGTGTGACTGCAGTCTAAGTGGAAGAGAGGGCACCAGGGGGTACGGCACTCTAAAAAATTGGAGAACCACAGAACTTAGGAAAAGGGATCATTATCATTACAAGTGCTACTGCTAAAGAGTGCAATGTCAATAATTTCTCATAAGCTTAATTGAATTAGCCTAGAGAGAATAATTATTATGACCTTTTCTGTCTAAAGAATATATAAAATATATATATATATATATATATATATATATATATATATATATATATATATATATATATATATAATTATACAGAATATATTAAATATATTATATAGTTATTCAGAATATATAAAATAACTATCAAAAGTAAAGTAACTGCAGTTTGACCAAAAGTTGTCAAAAAATGCAAAGACTTTTCGTCAACTACAACTATAAAAAACAGGATGACTCAAATGTGATTAAGACCAATAAGCATTTCCGTCTGAAGACTAAGACTAAATCAAAAATGGCTGCCAAAATTAACACTGGCCTACACACACGTGCGCGCTACAATGCTGTTGCGGATGTATTAAGAATGACTGATAATTTCAGTAAAATGTTTTATTTAATTCAAGTGTTCTCCTTGTACATAATTATTTTCTAGGGTTTAAAATGTGTACAGATTTGACATTTTCCCCTCATACTTCTGTCGGAATGGGTACGAAGTTGGCATTAAATTTCATTTGAAATGGTATTAAAAAGGTCTTAAAAAGCCTTGAATTTAAGTTGGAGGATCCTGGGGGTACCCTGATTTCATCGAGACATCAGTAGCTGTATTGATACTGGCCTTCATTCAAGTATTTAAAATATAATGCTTTATGTTGTTCCTACATTAATTTGGAGATTAACTGTGAAATTACTACATTATAAAATATATAAAAAAACATACAAATTTAAGTGTTTTTAATGTGATTAATCTAGTTATTTTTTAATCGATTAACTTATTTTAATAATAATAAATAATAGAAAACACAAATTTACCTAATTTATATAATTTCGTTTCATTTTAAAAATTGTTTTTAATATGTTTTAATCAAGTAATGATTATTAATAAAAAAAGTACAAACTAGAACCAGTGAAGTAAATGTTAAAGCAGAAATAAGAAAGCTGCAAACTGCTTCTCTCATTCAAACTTTAACAATTTTCAATAATTTATTTTGAACCTGCGATTTGGCCATGAAAAGAAGACTTGTAGCGGTGCCACCGTTTGTAACATGAATAATAATTTCAAGACAGATTTTTTGTTCTTTCTGTTGTACCAAACTTTGACCCCAATATAGAGGTGTGTACTGAAATATGAATTATGTGTACTGTTGCAGCCCTATGCAATTGTAATTAAAAATATATATACACTACCCATCAAAGGTTTTTATTAATTAAGACTTTAAATGTTTTTAAAGAAGTGTCTTATACTCACCAAGTCTGCATTTATTATAGTCATGTGAAATATTATTACAATTTACATTGAACTGTTTTGTATTTATATATATTTTAAAAAGTAATTTATTCCTGTGATGCCAAAGCTGAATTTCCAGCAGCTGTTACTCCTCTCTTCAGTCTCGCATTATCATATAATCTGATTTGTTGCTCAAGAAGCATTTCTACTTATTATCAATGTTGAAAACTGCTGCTTAATATATTTTTTGCATAAACCAGGATACACTACCATTCAAAAGTCTGGCGAAAGATTTAAAAGAAATTAGCACTTTTATTTAGCAAGGCCACATTAAATATTTATTTTTTTTTTTTTCACTTTCATTTTTATTGAAGTTTACTGTCAACAACAACAAAAAAGGACAAGAAAAAAAAAAAAGAAAAAAAAAAGAAAAAAAAAAAAAAAAAAAGAAAAAAAAAAAAGAAAAACATACATTAAACAAAATCGAAGGAGGCCCAGGAGGAGTTACCTATTACAATTGAAACAAAAATAAGTCTAGTTGTAAACATCGGAATCACTGATCAATAAACCTTATATTTACAATACTTCTACCATCTTTTGCACAAGTTTACCAGAAGCCCAGTCCGTAGAATCTCACAAAGTTAACACACAGTATACAGTATTGTATTGGGAAGAAAAGTTATGCAGTTTCCAGGGTCAAAAAATTGGTCCATTTTCTCCATTTTTCTTTAAATGATGATTCTCTTAACCTTATAGTGTAGGTTAATTTTTCCATTATAAAAATGCTTTGAATTAAACTTGTCCATTGCTGTAGATCTGGGATGTTCGATTTGAGCCAAAGTCTAGTGATAGCCTTTCGGGCCGCGGATAATAAAATCTTGGATAAATACAGGTCGTCCTCCCGCACACTTTCTTTGATGTTTCCAAGAAACATAACTTTACATTCCCTTGGGATATTGTACCCCAGCACCTTCTCTAAAGTATTGTTAACGATAGTCCAAAATGGTTGAATTTTCGGACATGTCCAGAAGATATGAGCGTGGTTTGCGTCTGTACTACCACAGTCCCTCCAACAGTCTTGAGGTATCCCAAGTTGTTTGCCCTTCAGATAAGGAGTGATAAAAAACCTCATTAAACACTTCCAATTAAATTCTCTCCACTGTTGGGAATTGGTGGAGGTCTGGAGTAGACAACATGTTTGATACCATTCCTCCTCCGTGAGGACAACCTTTAGTTCACATTCCCATTTTGCTTTTACATAGAGTGTAGTGTTTTTCAAGTTCTCCATCAGACTCTGGTATAGTTTAGACACAATATTCTTAGTCTTTTGTTGATAAGCACCACACATTATTTCAATAAGAGGGTTTACCATGTCAGAAGAAAACCCCTTAATTTCTTTGCGGTAGTAATCTCTCAGCTGTAAGTATCTGAATAGATCCTGGTTATTTAGATCAAAACTATCCTTTAGCTCCTGAAAACTCTTCATCTTGTTGTTTTTGATAGCTATGCAGAAAGCTGTCAGGCCCTTACTCATCCAATCTTTAAAAGTACTGTCATAACTAGCTGGCTTAAATCTGTTATCCAGTGCGATCCATCTTAGTATTTTTTGATCATTTTTAAGTTTCAATTGCTTAATCAGAGAGAACCATATCCCAAGGGAAAATGAAACTATAGGATTCAGACCCTTCCTTAGAGTGTCATCTAGGCCTTCCTCTCCCAACAGGGTTTGAACATTGTAATCTGGTACACAAGTCTCAATATCTTTCCATCGTGCAATATAAGAGTTATCACACCAAAGGCACAAAGGTCGTAATTGTGCAGCTTGAAAGTACAGTTTTAAGTTTGGTAAAGCCATTCCTCCTTTCTCTTTTGGCAGATGCAAAGTAGAGAGACGTATTCTGGGGCGATTTCCTCCCCATATGAACCTTGACACCATTTTGTCCCATTGTGCAAATTGTTGAAGTGGTATTTCCACTGGTAGCGACTGGAATAGATACAGGAGCCTTGGCAGAATATTCATTTTTATTACATTTATTCTGTTACTAAAATCTAGCGGGTAGGTCGACCACCTCTCCAAATCTTTTTTTATGTTATCACTTATTGGATTATAGTTTGCTTTATATAGCAGCTCAGGTTTTTTTGTTATGATTACACCTAAATACTTCAGTGTTTTTGTTTTCCAATTTACATTTAATTTATTTTTAATTTCTTCTCCTGGAGAGTAATTAAAGTGAATAATTTGAGTTTTTGTGATATTTAGTTTATAACCAGAGCAAACGTGAAACTGTTCAATTACCTCCAAAAGTTTAGGGAGAGAGGTGTCCAAGTCCTGCAAGTATAGGATAACGTCGTCAGCAAATAGTCCTATTTTGTGCTCCATTTGTCCCATAATGATACCCTTTAACTCCTCCTCTTGTCTAATGGACTGTGCTAATGGTTCAATATACAGAGCAAAGAGGATGGGGCTTAAACAACAGCCTTGCCTCGTTCCTCTGCTCAAATAGAAACGATCTATTAGAGACCCATTCACTTTGATTCTGGCGGAAGGCTGTTGGTAAATTGCCCTAATAATTTTTATTGAATCTTGATTAAATCCAAATCTTTCCAGCGTCTGACAAAGGAATTCCCACCCCACCCTATCGAATGCCTTTTCCGCGTCCAGGCTTATAAGAGCTGCACTTGCTTTATCTCTGTTGATTTTTCCGAGTATGTGTAGAGTTCTTCTAATATTATCCTGTGTTTGTCTACCTGGAATGAACCCGCTTTGGTCCTCGTCAATCAAATCTGTAACAAATGATTGCAGTCTTTTAGCAATAATTGAAGTATACAATTTATAGTCCACGTTCAAAATGGAAATGGGTCTGTAATTAACACAATCATCTCTATCTTTCCCCTCCTTGGGAATCAAAGACACAATGGCTTCTTGCCAAGATGGTGGTATGCGACCTTCCTTTATCGTCCAGTTGAAAGATCTTAATATAATTGGGTTCAGTTTGTCACGAAATTTTCTGTACCACTCCGCAGGAAACCCATCACCACCCGGAGTTTTATTCGTCTTCATTTTTCCCAGCGTCTTATTTAATTCTTCTTGTGAAATCTCTTTGGTGATCGTTTTGTTCTGCATCTCACCAATACTAGGTAAATCTAATGAATACAGGAAATCCCTTATGTACCGCTTGTTCACGGTCTCTTCTTGTGAATAGAGTTTTTGATAGTATTCTCTAAAAACCTTTTCAATCTCCTCAGGCTTAGTTTCAATTTTCTGTGATATTGGGTTTTTAATTTTGTGAATTGCAGTATCCGTTTGTTGTTTCCGCAATTTACGAGCAAGTAACTTTGCTGACTTGGGACCAAGTTCATAATAACTTTGCTTGACGTATCTTGCCTTTTTCTCTACTTCTTGATTAAGTAATTCTTCTATTTGTGTTTTTACTTCAGTTATCTGTTTTTGTGTATTTAATTCCCTTTTACGCTTAAATTTATTTTCTAACTCTTTCAAAGTATTCATAAATTTTTCATACTTCTCCTTTCTAACTCTCTTAAGTTGTGCAGTTATAGCTATTAGCTTTCCCCGTAGCACAGCCTTCAATGCATCCCAGAGAATTAAAGGATCAACTTCCCCATTGTCATTTTCCTTAAGAAACGTATCAATTTCTTGCTTAATATCATTCACAATTTTCTCATTGTTGAGAATACCCACATTGAGCCGCCACACAGAGTTTTTGGGTGTGAAGTCTATTTGGATAGTTAAGAAAATTGCATTATGATCTGAGATATCAGCGACTCCAATTTTACAGTCCAACACTCTGTAACACGCTTCCTTTTGCATTAGAAAATAATCAATTCGCGTATGTACGGAGTGCGGGACAGAGTAATGGGTATAGTCTCTTTGTGTAGGGTGTAATAGCCTCCATACATCTACAAGTCCAGTTTCTTTAAGGGTAGTGTTTAAAAAATTTCCAAATGCTTTTTTATTTCTGCTTTGACTAGTTGTGTCCAGATTATAATTCAGTATTACATTCAGATCCCCACCACAAATACAAATTCCCTCCGATTCCAGAGAGATCACATCAAATAAGTCTTTAAAAAAAGATCTATCACTATTTGGAGGCGCATATATACAAACTAAAGTCAATTTGCTGTTTTCAGCTTTCCCCTTCACTATAACATAGCGCCCCTCTTTGTCTTTTATTTCTTTATATATGTCAAAATTCAAAGACTTCGAGATGAGGATGGCTACACCTCTTTTGTGACTATGAACACAAGAGCTGTGGAAGATTTCCTTGTATCCAAATTTTTTTAGTTTCTCATGCTCTTGTGGTGACAAATGGGTTTCCTGCAGAAAGATAACGTGCTTATTTTCTTTCTTTATTTTTGTCATTACCCTTGCTCTTTTGATTGCATTCCCAAGACCATTTACATTCAGTGACATTATTTCAAGTTTTTGTATCATCAGATAATAATAAAATAAAATGTAACTCTTCCTCCTCCCAGTGCCTCCAAAACCAAAAACAACAAAAATGAACAAATGAACACACAGTATTTAACCTGAACACATTGACTTCCAAAATGAGGTATTGAAAATACACTCTGGGTTATAATCCCAACGTCAATTGAGGGGGTAAAGCCTCGCACGAAGCGAGGGCCCCCTTCCAGAACTAGTGATAACGCAAAATGAGTTTCACTCATTCCAGCTCAAACTTGACATCCTCAAAGTAGGGTAAATATATTCATCAAGCCTACAATGGAATCAGCTTTGTCACCTACAACCGTAGGTCTAATCAGCACACGCTTTATGTGTGGGTTGTTACCCCCAAAATAAACAAGCGAAAAGTACCTGTAGCCAGGGCATGCCGAAATTAAGTTAGGACGGGAAGCGTTGAAACTCCTGTAGTCGATCGCGTACGCGTTTGATAGCTCCCTTATCTCTGTGGCGAGGGACGCATTGCCATGGTGATGCGCTCTCCAGCTGATCCAGCAGGACAGCCGTGTCGAGACCTCCGCGATCCTGGGGTTCTTCCACCTCGATTCCCTGATTTCTCATCTCACGTGCAGCCTCCGTCGGGGTGTGGTACAACCGTGGGCCCGTGTCCCAATGGATTCGAAGGTTGGTGAAAGGTGATTGAAATCGGATGCCTTTGGCCTTTAGCGCACTCTTTATATGTTTATAAGCTCGGCGCTGTTGCACCACAGCCGCGGTATAGTCATGGTCAAAAGCTACGGGCTTGTCTCGTATGAGCATCTTCTTCTGCCACGCATTTTTCAGTACAGTCTCCTTGGTCTTAAATTCAAGAAAGTTCACGATAATGGAACGTGGGGGGGCATCCGTGGTGGGTTTGGGGCCAAGGGAGCGATGAGCTCGTTGTATTTGCGGGTCCGTACCCTCGTTGATCAACTTTTCATTTCGAAGTAGGTTTTCAACGAAGGTTATTGTGGAGCTGCCCTCCTCCCCTTCGCGAACCCCGTAAATTCTCAGATTATTCCTTCTCCCCCTTGATTCCAGATCGTTAATCTTGTCCATCATCTTCTTTTGCTCCTTTAGTGATTGTCTGAGCGCGTCATTAGCTGCCGATGACCAAGTCTCAAGCCCTCCTATGCGAATCTGGGCTTCTTCGAGTTTTTCACTCTGTTCCTGCACCGCTAGCTTTGTCACGGTTAGTTGTTGGTTGATGTCTTGTTTAAGAGTATTCATCTCTTGTTTTATGTCCGCTTTGAATGCATCCAGATCCGATTTCAGCTCCGCCCGTAGGCCACTTATCTGTTTGCTAATACTTAGCATAGTTTCGTGTAGGGTCTGCGTTGTCATCTCGCCGGCGCCATCTTCTTCATCGGTGTTCGCATGTGCTTCGTCTTGTTCGAGATTTTGCTGTTCTTTATCTCCTTGCATTCTCCTAGACCCTTTCCTTCCCCCCCCTGGCATATTTTCCGACAAAATAGTCTATTTCTGAAGCAGTTTACTTGAATTTCAGGGGAAAATACAACCCAACTTTGAGGAGCTCAAAGACTAATCCGCCATATTGGTCAGCCTTCCACCGGAAGTCCCACATTAAATATTTATAATGTTAAAAGATTTCTATTTTCTATATAGGTCTTTGGAACTTACTATTCATCAAAGAATTTTTTTTTTTTTTTTTAAATATATCTGTTTCCTGCAAAATATTAACCAGCTTTCAACATTGATTTTGACTGAAAATAATGGCTGCTGAAAATTCTGCCTTGCCATCACATATCTTTAAATATTTTAAAATGAAGAAAAAAAAACATTAACATTTCACAATATTACCATTTTATTGTATTTTTGATCAAATACATGCAGCCTTGGTGAGAATCAGACTGTTAAAAAAAAAAACATTTAAAAAATCTTTATTCCAACGTTTACACCGGTAGTGATGTGAATATAATTTGTCAGTAAAGCTCACTAACTGTGCTGGTTATGGTTTGTGGCTTATGTCAGATGTGTGTGACCAACTTTGTTGCTGATTTGTAGATATTTTCTGATTACATGGCATTTCTTCATGTTCTAACCTATACCATTTTTTTTTTCTTTTTCTTTTTTGAAGGAGAAGGTGCGGTTGAGATACAAACTGACATTTGATTTAGGAGAAGAATCCCACGATGAGAGCGGAGATGTAGAGCAGTTCCCTCCACCAGAGTCCTGGGGAAACCTTTAAAGAAACAGACTGATTTCCTGATGGCAGTTCATATCCAGACCATATCTCTCTCTTCTCCTCAATGTCCGGATGAGTGCTGAGAGGAGGCCTTTATACATGAAGTTTGGTTTTTTAAATTCCAGTTGTTCTAACTTTTTTTTTTCTTTCTTGTTGTTTTCGGCCCTTTTTGTATGAAGCTTTAAATGTTTGAAAGTTAGAGAGATGAGTTTTGTGGTCATTTCTGACATTATGTCCACGTGTGAATTGAGATGCTGGAGTCTCAGTCAGCTGTAATGACAGACCAGGTGAAATTTCGCCACTAATTGTTTCATTTTTCATGGTGTTGATTTAATAGGTTTTCTGCACTTGCACACATTTCTGTTTTTTTGTGTGTTCGATTGTATTGTCGGGCTGCATGTGGTTTTACTGGTAACTTGAATCAGTTTCTTAGCAAGAAATACTTAAACTAACTGATCTATATTACAAATCAAACAGCCCTTTATTCATTGTGATTTTTGCATCTTATTAATCATGATTGTCCTCAATCCTAAAATTGCCCTTGTTCTGTAAACTGTACTGCTCGAACTTCACGCGGATGTCTTGTTTATATTTACCGTACGTGCCTAATCAGATTTTCTTTTTCATGTTAATGTGAACATAGACATTTTGTTTGATGCTTGTTTTTAATTGGTAGAATAACATGAGCATTTGCCCCTCGGGTCAACACTTTTGTTTTTTGAATCCTTGACGGTTCCAGTTAGTCTGGGTTTTTTTTTTTTTTATGCAGTACAGTTTAATGAATACTATTTTACCCTTGCCATGCTTGTATGAGATAAATGAAGTTATCAGAAAAATTCTGATACAGAAATAATTTGTTGAATCGGAATACTGTGGCACCAGAATTCTCTGCAGACTGGAATTTAAATTCTAGTTTGTGTGTCCCTAGTTAAAGGTCTGTGATGAAGCCAGCTGCATTCCAGATTATGTCCTTCCAACCTGAAAAAAAGTGTAAATATCGGTATTGCTATTATGTACATTTGCCAAAAACGTATACAGAGACTAAACATATGGAGAAGTGAATGTAGTGCAAATATATATTTAAGGGAAATAAAGATATTCTTTTTCTCTGGGGTTTAAAATGCATGTTTTCATCTAATTATTTTAAATCTTTGATCAAAGGTTGAATAAGGTATATAATAATCACCAAAAAAAATAATTATAAGAGCGATCTGTATTTAACTCTTTATTAAAATCTGTAAAACAAAGTGATTATATAAAAGAAGTAGAAGCTTTACAAGTGGAAAGCTGTTTGTAGTGTGTTATCACACAAAATAGTAATGCAATAATGCAGACAACAGTCTTGAATGTTTGCATTGGGTATAAGTAAGGTTAAGTGTAGTAATTGATTAGTGCTATAAGGTAAGATGCGATGTGGATAGCTTTTAAAATGGAAGTTAAACTAGGGTTCGTTTCCAGGGTTCCTAAACATTTTCCATTTCAAAATTCCAAACTTTTACAGACCTCCTTCCAAACGATTTTTCAGGGCTAATTTAACATAAATGGTCCACATAGCATTATTTTCGATAAATAGTACAGTCATATGTAAATATTCGTATTTTCTGTTTTTCATTGGTTTTCTCGAAGTCATAACATGTGCTTGCATGATGAGAAGAAACCTAAATTAGAGCCTGCATGTATTCACCTCTGACACATGACTTTGATACTGTAAATGTGGTTTGATGTTGCATGATCACCAAACCGAAAAGAAGTCTGATTTGGAGGATTGTTTACTCCTTTATCTGTTGCTGGTTTGAGTCGCACACGCACTTTCATTTCGTGAACTTTTAAAATAGACTCACTTATGGACGGTAAAGAATTTATTCAGTCATCGTGTTCGACAATTACACAATCAAAACTGTTATGAAAACATTGCTTGTAGGGCTGGGTATTGACAAACTTCACGATTTGATTTTGATTCTCAAGCTTGAATTCAATTACATTTTAATTAAATTTGGTATCGATTAATTGGTGTATGTATCAAGTACAGTACATGGCAAATTTCCAAGGAAAAAAAATTCTTAACTAATTCTCTTAACTACACGGAACCCCAGTTGATACATTACTATAATATTACAGGTTAAAAATAACTGGTTTGTATAGTTTACTTACCTTTTAAATTGTACAAAGGACGTTTTTTTATAATAATAATGGTATAATATAATTTTAATGGCATAATTATGTCTACTTGTGTTTTGTTATTCAAACATACTTTAAATATTGATTAACACTTTAAGTAAAAATACAATGAAGTTTTTTTAATAATAATAATAGTTATAATATCATTTTAATGGCATAATTATGTCTACTCGTGTTTTGTTATTCAAACATACTTTAAATATTGATTAACATGTTAAAGGAATTGTAGGTAGGAATTGTATAAAAAAAAACTTTTTCCAAATTTGTTTAAACTTTCTGTATATATCAACGCATAATTAAAATGTAAGTACTCTGAAAAAGAAAGTATAAAAATCGAGTGTCTGTAGACCTCTCACGACTGTTTTAAAGACAGCTCATTATTTCCATTCACTCCACCCCCTCCCTTCTGGGCTCCTTCCAAAGCCACGCCTCCAAAACACATGAACGCGCGACTCCGACCGCTGAGCTGAAGACGCATTATTTACCTGAGATGAGCGGAGAGGAAGGAGCGCAGTGCATGTAGTGACATCATGTCAGAATCACATGTAATAAAAAAATCTAACTTTATCATTATGAAGATAAACAAATAAGATGTATTTTAGTACTCACTATCAAGTAGCATATTGATATTGGTAAAGTTTAAAATATATATAACGAGCTAGTTATCTATAAGGCAAAGCTAAAAACAGGTTGCATGATACACGTTTTTCCATTGCCATCATTTACACTGTGATGAAGATGAATTTCGTGTAACATTCATAACATATATGGTGTTCTGCATGTAAGAGTTTCCATGATGAAAGCATTGTTGACTCTGATGAGGACTACACTCCGGAGACAAATACCGCATCGTCAGGTCGAGGAAAGATCCGGGGTCGAGGGATTTTTTGTTTAAAAACAAAACAAAGGCGAAAAAACGTGCAGGTAAACTTCCAGGTGAACATGGTAAAAGAGTTAGACAGAGGGTAAATATAATTCTAAGAAAAGTTCCTGGATGCGGATCGGCCTACTATCTGTTAAACATGTATTTAGTTATCTAAAGCAAAATTGTGCACAATTCAACACTATAGCTATCATCTTGAGCTAGGCATATATATTATTTATCATTTCTAGTACGGCTCGCTAAGTAATGTTATGTTAGCTATATTAGGCAGCTACGTGTGCTAATGACACGTGCTTCATGAAAACATAAAAAAAAAATATGTATGATCAAAGTACAAAAAGAAAGATTTACCTGTCCAGCAGAAATATAGCCATCCAGGCGTCACTTTTCAGCCCCTTGAGGTCTCTCAGTTCTCGCCATCGCTGGAAAGCCACGCCGATATTGACATGCGTTTTATTTTGTTGTTTATCCAAAGACTTTTTGTTCATTACCTTTTCTAGTAACGTTACTGTCTTCCTTTTTTTGCCTGGTTTGCCTTCGCGAACTGCATATGTGAATTTTGGTTGGTCTTTCTCTGCCATTGTTTTGCTATTCCTAGGTTCCGTGCCTCTTGAATTCCTCAAATCAAACGGATGCGCGCGCAAGTGGGCAGGTCCTGTGTGGCAAAAGGGTGGTTGCCATGGTTGCGAGAGAGTGACAGTCGCCTAAGCCAATTCTGTGTTTCGTCCCGAATGTAAATAATGAGCTGTGTTTAGTGCAGAATAAACGGTCTAGAGTCACTCGATTTTTATACTCTTTTTATCAGAGTACTTACATTTTAATTATGCATTGATATATACAGAAAGTTTAAACAAATTTGGAAAAAAGTGTTTATAAAATTCCTACCTACAATACCTTTAAGTAAAAATACAATGAATATTCAATAATGCATATGATTAGCAAAATGCTCCTCTCAAGAGTTTATTTTTCTAGCTGACTAACAAGTTTATGGTCAGTGAATGGCTTTTCTGAGGTAAATGTAACATTACAACAGGGGTGCCCAAATCCAGTTCCTACCTGAGGAGTTCGGATCAACCCTGATCAAACACACCTGTTTGTCTGTAATCACGAAGTGCTCCTGAAGATCTCAATTAGCTGCTTCAGTTGGCTGGAGATAAACTTTGCAGGAAGGTAGATCTCCAGGAACAGGATTGGACACCCCTGGTTCACAAGCTGTATTATTGACGTCTTTCCGCGGTTGAAACACTGATTCAGTGATTACATGAGACCGATTTCATTAAGTTGTACTTTATCTTTTAACATTCCTTCTGATGTTCATTCATGTTTATTTCATGCTGTCACTAGTAGTAAAGCGGAAGAGATGATCGGTTCACGTGTGCGCCGTGCTGCCGCTTCGCTTGAACTGAATTTTATTCCTTAACTCACCTTTGATCACCAAAATGATATATTTACCGTAAATGTTTTTTCCTGGGAAAATTTCTTCATGCCTTAAAATAGCTTGAATGTAACTCTACACACTTGATTCATTTAATATACGCGGATCGTGAATATGCATATTTTGCATGTTTGCAGGTTGATGACATTGAGTTGGCAGACATTGGCTGGAGGGTTTTCCAGGCTGTGTGGTTGAAGTTAGCAAAACAAAACCAAGTAGTTAAGAAATCAATTAAGTATCTTTAATGAAACAAATTACACTGCTTTAAAAAACATCAATCATCATGAATAAGTACTGACCAACTGTAATCAAAATATGTATTTAGGAAGATACACGTTAAAAAAGTAGATAAAAACTAAACTATGACAAACTAAAGATGCCCTCATAGCGGGTTTTGCTTCAGGACACCATTTTGAGAACCAAAGAACGAAGTATTGTATTAAACAAGAGGCCCTTCTCTCAAGACCCTGGACCACTGGCTTAATTAAATGCAAAGCCATCCTTTCCTATGACAACACAACAGAAAATAAGGAGCACACCATATTACACAGCTATATTCAAATCTTCCGACTGGTAGCAGGGCAGGTTACTATTACAAAAAGAAAAGGATGAAAGGATGTTTGAAAAGACAGCAATGCCTCTGGATGCTACTTTCTGGGAGGGGGAGGAAGGGGTTGTGGTGAGGCAAATGGGTATGGGCCAGGACCCATGAAAGGCTGTGGTGGAGGAGGGAACTGTTGTGCCATGAGTGGTTGCGGACCCGGTCCAGGCTGAGGAGGAGTTGGAGGCGGCGCTCCAAACAGACCTTGGGGAGGTCCAGCCCGATCTTGCCCTCCCGCTCCCCCACCTGGATGTGAGCCTCCCCCTCTGGAGCCATACTGCCCCCCTCCTCCACCCCCATAGCTCTGGTATTGGTCACCTCCTTCACTGTTGTAGGAGGGTCCTGAGTTGTAGTTGTTTCGTCCATCCCTACTGCGATCTCCGTAAGAAGAAGAGGAGAAACGGTCGCCTCGGCTGCTCCCACCTGACCTTCCATCGCGGCTAAAGTTGTTGCTGCGGCTGCCCTTGTTCCCCCCCGATGCAGAGCTCATACGCTGATCACATTCGTCCTGGTACATCATGTTGGGGTTATTTGAGCTTGAGTTATTGCCACGGTAACGCATCCTTCCACCTATGGAAGTAACCAGTGAGAGGCCAGAAATTAGGCTAGAGATACGAGAATTTGAAATGTGAAAAATAACTAAATGGTGCCAAACTAGACTGGGAGATTTAGATTTTACACTCTCAAGGACATAAAAGAAACTAAAATATGCCTGCCCAACTGCAGCTCATCTCAACTCTCACCTCCACCTCCCCCACGGCCTGTGTCCACCAGCTGCAGTAGTTTGGGGTTGATGGCCTGTCTAGCCTCCTCAAGAACCCGGACCAGATCACGAGCCTGCCGAAGGTTCCCAAGTGTGAAGAAGGTGTAGGCTGTACCTTTGTTGGTGCTACGGGCTGTGCGCCCAATGCGATGAACATAATCCTCAGAAGAGTTTGGATAGTCATAGTTGATGACAAATTTAACATCCTCCACATCTTCATGGGGACAAGGTAATTTATGGAGGAAGAAAAAAGGTAGAAATTAGTGAGGTACACAGAAGGAATGGACCATTGCCTAGTAGTTCACGGCGACAGCAGTACTGGAATTATTCACTCATCTGTGTTTGGGATCTCTTCATGGATTTTACAGGCATGGCTTTGGAGTAAGTTTGGCTATCAATAATAAAACCAAGACAATTGGCACAGATTTTTTTGATGTTTTTAAGTATGCAGTCATCAAGTCATAAATATCCAGGTGTTAATTAATATATAAATATATATATATATATATAATTAGTGATGAACCAAAATGATTTTTTTTTATCAGTTTTAAAAGTTTTATCAAAAGACATTTACTGTTGAACTTTGTCAAACTTGACAGAATTTGAAAGCTCAGACTTAGTTTCATATAAAAAGTAACAAAGCACAAAAGTTACTGTGATTATTAGACTGTATGTGCACTATAAATAATGTTTAGTGAAGTTTTGCTCATGTATCAATGGAAATGATTGATGAAAGTCTATCAAAATGAAAGTCCATCAAAATTAAAATCTTTATATACTAGAAATTTACATAGTCTTCCTAGCCCAAGTTATAGCTTATTCACGCTGTGTACACAAAAAAAAAAACACTGGACTCATTTAAAACGTGCCATCAGATGAGTGCTAATTAAACACCACCGTTTCAGTCAACGAATTCTTCCCTCCAAAACTGATTTTCGGTAGCTGAAATTTCAGTGCATCACTATAATATTAATCATTCAAATAAAGCTCTGTCTTTATTCAACCTAAAGACAGGATCTCACTAGCCGATTTTTCAGTCGATTTCCAATGGTCCCAGATTTTGGAAAACAGCGTTCACATCATTCAAACGAACTGAACACTGACATCAAACAAAACCGGGTGCGCACAAAAAAGTGCTATTGTGAAAGCACTGAACAGAATAGTGTGACCATTTTTTTTTTAAATGGCTGTTTTCAGTGGACTAGTGAAAAACCGCCGTTAAAGAGACCAACACTATACAGTAAAATAAAAACTTTGAGTACTCACTTATTCCAAATATAAATGATTAATCTAATCTTTAGTATTTTAAGTATTACATGAACTATCAATGTAAATTAACAATATGATTCAGTTTATATTTAAGACTATTAGTAACCAGCAATACTTGAGGTAGTATTAAAGAGGAGAAATGTCAAGAGTTACACATAAGGTGAGAATTACACATAAGGTGAAGGTTTTTTGGGGGTTTTTTTGACACATCTTAAAAGTCTGTTTCTTATTACAGATTAAAAGGGGCTCTAACAACACTGCTATTGACCCTAAAAGAAAACAGTCTCCTTTTGGAAAATCACAATGATAGTTTATGCTATTTTAGATATCTAAAGAATGCAACGTGCTAATATGGAAATACAGTCATGTATAATAATGACCTAATATACCATGGCACTTACCACACCCATTCAAACAAACTTAAAGGACATTTGCCACACTATGGAAACAGTTCTCATGAACAGGGCAGTGACTAGGGCATGATCAGGTACTTACCCTAGGTTAGGTTACTCTTGGCTGGGATCAGTCCTGGGTCCCGTGGAGCGGCCCAAGAGGAAGAGGTTAATGTGGGCTCACGCGTTGAGCTGCCCCCCCTTCACCCTCGGCCCTGCCCCAGCAACGCCAGGCGGGAGCAGAACCGGCTCTGCCCCAGTTCTCTCTCTCTCGCTGGGTTGTAGGGCCTCCACAAACCGGACCGGACTGTATCCAGCACTCTTAACTTTCTCTCTCCCTCTCTCTAGAACTCTGTGGGCCATTCAGCCCCAAATCTATCTTAAGGGCAGACTTTCCTGGAATCTAACAGAGCCCTGAGGGGCCATAGTATCCTTTTGAGATTTTTTTTTAATGGTCAATCCAGATTTTGAAAAAACAAAACAAGAAAAGTAAGCTAGTCGATGCCACTAGCCCATAAGACCAGATAAATAGGGGCGCAGCTGAGGGAGTTTATCCATATCAAGCCCTGTGCTAGTGTCTGGTAACATGGTAGAGGGAGGCCACTGTGTCAAATTAGCACAGCATGTCTGGGCTGGCAGTTAGGAAGTCAAAAATCCTGAAGGGGAAAAAGAACAATAATAGTGTAAGACTCTCTAGAATAACCCAAACAAAATAAATTAGCAATTTCTAATATCTTTGTGAGGTCATTGTTCACCCAGACATGAATGATTCCAGAAAGAAGTTTTGCACACAAAAAAAAAAGTAAAAAGTTCTGACCAACTCTATTCTGACCATGACTACGGATTAACATCTTCCAAGATAACAGGACACTTGTACACAATTTGTTCAGGAAGGAGACTGGCATTAGGACCCAGGGAAGAGGAGGGAAGGATAGCAGCTCCCCTAGATCCGTGCTAGGGTCAACAGCGAGCCGGTGAGCCCCACATGTGCGAGGATTTTTACATTAGTAACAAGAAACAGACAGCACAAGTTTATCATGTTTGGAACAGCTTGCTTGTGGAATTTGGAAACTGACGAAGCAGCCCACCAGTCAGTCACCGTCAGCCCAGAGTCCTTTTTACCATTAAATGTGAACTTGACAACGCGTCAATAAATATCTTTTCTTCCCCGCCTTCACTTGTTTTGAGCAAAATACATAAGAGAGGAAAGGAGAGAGAGAGAGAGAGAGAGAGAGAGAGAGAGAGAGAGAGAGAGAGAGAGAGAGAGAGAGAGAGAGAGAGAGAGAGAGAGAGAGAGAGAGAGAGAGAGAGAGAGAGAGAGAGAGAGAGAGAGAGAGAGAGAGATATCAAACCAAATGTTCCCACTGTAAAGAGAGAAGCCATTAAGGTCTGAACCAAAATAATCCTAAACAAATAGTAGAATTCTAGGTAAAGATTTCTAGGTGTTGAAACTATAGATA
The DNA here is from genome assembly GCA_030578255.1 of Tiaroga cobitis. Taxonomy (NCBI): domain Eukaryota; kingdom Metazoa; phylum Chordata; class Actinopteri; order Cypriniformes; family Leuciscidae; genus Tiaroga; species Tiaroga cobitis. Next base: position 33,411,839 of record CM060596.1, read on the forward strand.
TAAATTTAGGTTATAAACTGTTCTTAAAAAAATGTCTATCCTCCTCCTAAAGTCTGACAACTCTTAATCTGAAAGCATATTCTTTTCGCATTCAACTTCATATTGTGGGCAGTCCATATGACAATTTTCCTCCTCAGCACAATCCACAGATGTCTGTGCACAGTGTCTACATGCAGCCGAATTTTTGTATCTGTGGAGACTTGTGTGCAGACAACAGCGCATGTGCAAGCGATTTGAGCGGTTTAAAAAAAAGAAAGGTCCACTAGATGCACAAGATGAAGTAGAATGTGGAAAATGAAATAGACCCTTCACAAAACACTGTTCTCTGTTCATCAACTGGACAAAAAGTAAAAGTGGCGTTCACACCGATACAGATGAAATAACTGAATGTTGCCAAATCTCTGTGCGGTTGTGTTGATGAGAATTCCTACTGATGACTATCCATCTGTAGTATCAGGTGGTGGATCACAGTTAATTTTTAGTAAGTTGAGTTCTACTTAATTTCATTGCATTACCAAAAGTCACACATTGATTGAAACCTTCAATTCTCTTAGAAAATTAATAGCATGGCCATTGAAAATAGTTGACAATCTGAACACTCCTTCACCTTCTCTAAATTCCCCCAGAATGTGGTATGATATATTTGTCATTTTATTTTCATGTCTATAATTTCCTCATTCTTTTCTGTAGTTTTGAATCAATGTGTACTGTGAAAAGCATTATACAGATACTTTTCACTTGACATATTTGAAAAAAAGTTCACACTTGACCAGTTTGATCAAATTAAAACAAAAATATATCACTTTCTTTTCTCAACAACAAGTGTGAGAACACTCTAAGGGACATGGGACTTGGCTGTGTGCATTGAGACCAAGTTTCATTGTTACCAATAAGATATGACATCAGTGCGCTTATTTATCGATCAACATTTAGGTGTCTGTCTGACATAATAGCATAAAAAACACTCTGATTAGCTGTTTGCAGGAATTCAAAGTCCTAAGGTGTAAAAAATGTCAAACAATTACATATCAGAATCTTCAGTGTGAATTTCTCATTAAAGAATAAGTTTCTAGCAAACATTTCAACTAATTTTAATGATTTAATGTATTTTAGTTTAAAGCTATTATACTCAAGTTTTCGGGTCTCACGAATCAAATTTCTCCCAAAAAAAGATGAGCAGTTTGCAGCCCCGTGTTTGTGTGAATAGGAATGACATCTGCTTAACCAGTGCATCTCTATGGGCACAAAGTTTGAGACGTCACTGAAAATTCCACAATTATGTGACTGTATGGGTCAATGTTGTACAAGTGTTGTCTATATATTATCTGCATTATTTAGTGGCGATCAGATAATCATTCCGTTTAGAATTTTAGACAAAAAAAAATTAGAAATGGTTCTGAATGAGTATCAAGTATCAGACCATACCCAGACCCCGTGAGGCAACGTCAGTAGCGATCAAAATTGGAGCTTTTCCACTGCGGAACTCTGGAAATACATAACACACAGCACAACAAAGTGAGAACTGTCAGGAAAAAATGAGACAACCTGCTTCAATAAAATGTGAAGCTTAAAAAAAATTCACCTGTTAGTACCCAGTCCCTCTCTGGTTGGCTTTTGTCACCATGAATACACATCGCAGGCCACCTGGATGAAGACAGAACACACATTGCATCAGCATACTATATGATTTTATAAAAACCTTTAAGAGGGATTATAAAGATCTCTCACCCATCTCTTCGCATCCTGCGAGTCAGTTCATCGCAACGTTTCTTTGTCTCGACAAAGATGATGGTTTTGTTCCCCTTTTCAGCCATGATTTCCTCCATCAGCTGAATCAGCCTTTGAGCACAAACATTTCTTTGAAACATTTTCATCTTGATTTATACAGACAAATGGGAAAGTAGACCAGCACAAATCGCAATGCCTATAATAAAAGCTCAATAAATTTCATATCCAATACTTCAGCTCACTTGTTGTCTTTTTCATTTTCCATGCAGACATCCACTATCTGCAGGATGTTGTGGTTTGCGCTTAGTTCTAGAGCTCCTATATTGATTTGGACATAGTCATGGAGGAAATCTTCAGCCAGCTGACGCACTTCTTTAGGCCAGGTAGCACTCCACATGAGAGTCTGTCTGTCAGGCTGAAGGAAACAGGAACAGCAGCAAACGTAAAAGATTGAGCTTGATATGTATTCAGAGGAAAGTGATTATGGGTAGCAATCTTAAACACAGACCAGGACAATTTTTTGAGTGCATAATCATTGCTGATTAAGATTCTAAGTCTAGCATTGCTGTGTGTGTAATGTTAACATCCATGAACTGTCAAATTCCGTTTCAAGTGAACACTGGAGACTGTTTCACAAAAGGACAGAACTTACTCTAATTTGGTCAAGAATTTTGCGGATTTGGGGTTCAAAACCCATGTCCAACATACGATCAGCCTCATCTAGCACCAGGTAGGTGCAACGGCGCAGGTTGGTTTTTCCTACCTCCAGGAAGTCGATCAGACGGCCAGGTGTGGCAATGCAGATTTCAACACCTTTAGGAGGTCAAACAATGTTTATTGAAAGAAAAGCCCTTAACTATTCCTGCTCAATTAATACAAAAATATTGACAGTTACTATTACACTAGTCCAGGAAAAGGGTTGAGAACCACAGCTCAATCCAACTTTTTTTCAACACCCCATGACGCTTTGCATGACTTATGGGAGTAACTTCCTTTGAACTGTTAACAATCAGCAATAAACTTGTTTAAAGGGATAGTCCACTCTAAAATTCAAATTAAGTCATCATTTACTAACCCTGGTGGTGTTCTAATGCTGTATGCCCTTCTTTTTTTGGGGACCACAAAATGAGAAAAAATGGCATATAATTGGCAGTGAATAACGACCAGCATCAAGCTTTTTAAAAAAGACGCAAAAGTATCACAGAATGTGACACGTGCCGTATATTCCAAGTGTTCTAGGGGTAATACGACGATAGGGTTTAAAAAAAAAATTTGCCTGCTGTACTTCGGTCCACAGCTACAGGATGAGCGCATTCGTGAGACTCTATTAGCGCAAACAAGTTGTGAGAAATTAAGATGAATAAATACACGACATGAAATACAACGCCTAGAAATCCCCAAAAAGTATTGCTGTATTTAATCCGTGTAAACATTTCCGGACCGGAACTCAGTTTGTCTGATGACAGTAAGAATGACAGGAGACAGATGTGAACATGATAACTTCTAATGACGAACAATCATAATGGATTTATATGATTTATGGTTTGTATTTCATGTTGTGTTTTTGTTCATCTTGATTTCTCACAACTTGTGTGCTTTTTCTAGGCAGTGCAGAATGAATTGCGGGCGGTGCTAATAGAGTCTCGCGAACGCACACGTCACGTAGATGTGCACAAAAGACCAATGGCCAAAGTTTGAATTTTTGTTAATACATTATATATTTTTAAAAACCCTATCGTCTACCCCCAGAGCACTTGGAATATACAATACTCCAAGTATTGTTGGAGTTGTCACATGTTGCATGAGATCATTCAGTGATACTTTTGTATCTTTTTTTAAAAAGCTTGATGCTGGTCGCTTTTCACTACTATTTATATGATGAGCACGAGTGGGACATTTTTTTTAAATTCTCCTTTTGTGGTCCATAAAAGAAAGAACGGCATACTGCATTGGAACAACAACACAGACAATTATTACTTAATTTTAATTTTTTAAGGTGAACACCCTTTAAAGCTCTATAAATGCAATAAGCATTTTCAAACATAAATGGCACCATAAAGTCATAATTACTGGCAAACGCTGTGATTTAATTACGTACATTAATAGCCTGACAACACTGCATGTTTAAGAGTAAAGCATGGCACTGTGTTCTTTTACACACATGCAGCCCATGACATCAGTGAACTCACAAATGTCACTCTTTCAGTGTCTTGGATAGGCTTGGTTCATAGGAATTAAATGAATAATAAAACATTCTCAGAATAATCATGATTATATATATTTTTTTAATCACATTTTGTTAGTGTGTTGTAGATGTTGGTCAGTTTCCATACCTCTTTCTAAATCTCTGATCTGTGGACCTTTAGGGGCTCCACCATAAACACAGGTACTCTTGATTCGGGATGATTTGCCATAGTCATAAGCCACTTGCTGCACCTGCTGGGCTAATTCACGTGTGGGTGCCAACACAAGACACTAAACAGAACAGAAAGCAGGAAACGGCAGGATTGAAGAATGTACTAACAAAGCACTATGGATTCATTTTGACCATCGTAGTGTGCACCAACAATAGTACACCATTCTGATTCTAAATCAGTGCCTAATTCTACTTATTGTGGTAAAAGTTGTATGCCAACTTACGATGGGCCCATCCCCTCTCTCTGGGTATGGCTGATGGTTAATGTGCACTATGGCAGGCAACAGATACTGGGGAAAACATTGAAATAAGTAAACATGAGTATACTTGGAATGGGTATTCAAGTATGTGTGTTTTCGCCGGCTGTTGGTTGTAGATGTAGGTCTCTTACAGCCAGTGTTTTTCCAGAGCCAGTCTGTGCGATGCCCACCATGTCCCTGCCACTGAGAGCCAAAGGAAAACCTTGAGCCTGGATAGCAGTGGGCTCCTTAAAGTTATGCTGCATCAGCACTTCCATCACATATTCTTAAAAAAATACAGACACAATATTCAATATTCTTATACGCAACCACTGCTCTACAAGACCAGATTATTTAAAAGAGCTGTTTTAACATAACTGAACAAAATTACAAAGCAATTTAGCTGTGGGAATTAGACAGCAGAACCAATGGGGGGAAAAAAGAGTCACAAGTTCAGACTTAAATTTGGCCAAATGCAGTTTAAACACAAATCTTAATTAGCCTTGATAGGTGCATAAATATGTTAAATATAATAAATAATTATTTTGTAAATTAATGAAGACTAGTGTAATCACCTTTTTCCTGACCCTCTGTTTCCTGTACAGAGCCTATGCAGTTTTCATGTTAGTTACAAACAAACAAAAGGATGTTGTGCATCCACAGCAAACAAAAAATGAATAAGACAACTCATTATTCCTGAGTCGTATAAAAGATTTGTTCAAAATGAATGAATTGTTCATGATTGACCCAGCACTAGCAGAAAATAATACAAGAAGAAGAAATTATATTAGTATGTGTGTTTCCATCACCGGATGAAAACTTTTTCAACACACATGTGAATTAAACTCACGAGGGAACTGAGCTTGGTGGAATTTGGTGACAGCCTTTGGACAGCCGGAACCTCTGACGGTGATCTCTTTCCTCTTACGATATTCTTCAACATCATACTAATAAATATACAAAGATACATACAAATAAAAGCAGAAAATGGTAGACCAGAAAAGTTCACTATATTGATTAACCAAAATAACATTGTTTTATTTACAGCAAAAACCTTATTGACTACGGAAGCCCATTTCAGACTCAACGTTTTTCTTTTTCTTTTTATTCGGTTATTTCTTACCTGACTCATGTGATGAACCTCTGGGTGTTCGCTGTAGAAGTTCTTCTCAAATTTGGGCAGCTGGTCCAGGTCCCATTTCTTTTTCCTCAGCCGATCTCCTGGATTCCCAAACTTCTTAGGTGGAGGTTGGACAACTCGACTTGATCCAAAGCGAGCTCTGTGAGAGATACATCTTTAACTTTGAATCCTTTTACTGGCAGTTTATGAGCACTGTTTGAGATAGATAAGTGGATACTATATGGACAAGTACCAAAATCTGTTAACTGAACCCTAAATATTAATGGCCTAATATCCAATTAAACGGATGTTATTAAATGTTTTAATACACACAAATAAACAAACATCAATTAAATATAATGGCTCACCCTCTGTCCCGTCCTCGATCTCGGTCTCGGTCTCCATACGAGTTACTTCCTCTCATTTTCTTTACCCTACAGTAAGGTAAAACTAAAACCCCAGCACAATCACCTTCTCCAGAACGAAACGAAGTAAGTCTAACGTTAGTCCTGGGGTCCTACCTGGTTTGTAGAAATGTATTTTTCTGATTGCAAGGTTAGCGTGTAAAATCTGCAAGTATCTCCTTACAGCATGAAAACAGACTTTAACAAACAACACACCTGTGAAAAATACACCAGGTTTGAGTTAGACAAACAACATCTTCGTGCGTACTGGGTTCAGTAAAATGTCGCCTGCCACTAAGCAACTGGACCCGCCCCGTTTAATGTCGTAGAATTTTGTGCGTAGGGATATATTGAAAGTACACAAACAACGCAACGAAAACTGCGTAGTTTGATGATGAATTCGCGTAAGTGCGTAAAAACCATAGACTGTAAACCAGAGGTTGTTTTTACAATGGTGAACCTAACGGATTTGAATATCTAAAGGAGGCTTTATCCAAATTAATTCCGCGTTGGATGACTACGAAATTCGTTCGTCAAGTTTAGATTAATATAAAATAATTTTCAAAACTGTTTTATAGCAGTCACAACAAAAGATAGGACTGTACTGTTGCTGTGTTCGAAACCGTTCCCTATCCACTAAATAGTGCCCCATATAGGGTGTCGGCCATTTTGAAGTGGTGTCCGAATTCGTGAACAACTTCATTCCCTACATTCGTTCCCTCGTTTATATAAACAATGCACTCTGGTTTTAAGCGTACACCCAATGTACACTCGCTGAAGCACGGAGAGGACAGCGCGCTCGGCGCGCGAGTTAATACGAAAGATGCAGTTTGTAGCTTTCTTAATTCTGCTTTAACATTTATTTCACGCTGGTTCTAGTTTTTACTTTTTTATCATTAACGTTACTTGATTAAATATAGAGATACAATACTATATATATGAAATTTTAAATTAAATAAATTAGGTAAATTGTGTTTTATATTATTTATCATTATTAAAATATAGTATTTAGGCATTAGCTCAATTTAATGAGTTTTACAGCTAAGTGTTTTATTAATTTGTGGCTCACAACACTGTAAGGAAGAGATTATCTTTTAGATTATTTAAAAATATTCGTTAATCACCTGAAGTTCTTTTCTTTTTTAAATGTAATCTTTTATCTTCATATCTGCCATGTTTTGTAGTTTTTTTGTTTAACACTTTTTACTCGTTTCTGTAGTTCTGAACTGAATCCGCCTCCAAAGCGCAATTGGTTGTGGTGGGCAATATAGCTGTTAAAGTGTGCTGTGCACGGATCCACACTTCGAAAATCCACCGGAAATAGTAGGACTTTTGACATACTCTTTTCAACATACTATACTTTGGGACACGCTTATTCTAATCTCACTATTTAGGATGGCTATTATGGACATTGGGACACAGGGTTAATTTAATTCACTGCTTTGCTGATATAGAGTCCACGTGCCAAAGACCATGTGGTTCCCAACCACATTCCTGGAGTCCCACAACCACAACACTGCACATTTTGCTTGTCTCCTCAGTCAAACACACCTGATTCAGGTCATCAGCTCATTCGTGACCATAGACTGTAAAAAAGGAGTGACTCAAAGATCTGAAATGGGTGTGTCAGACAAAGGAGACATGCAAATGTGTTGGGAGGCGTCGTCGAGGAACGTGGTTGGGAACCACTGCCATACACTATAGGGATTAGTGAATGAGTGAGCGATTTCGGACACAGCTGTTTATTATTCTTTAACCACAAACGGTTGTAATTAGTCAAATCAACTGCACAGTGAAAAGTCACAGATACCATGTTCCGTTCACGTGTGACAAACAAGTACATTTTCGTCCGTTGACGTGTAACAAATACTAATATTTCAATAACATTTGACCTGAGCTGAGACACAGGATGTATTGATTCAACTAAATTACAATAATGCGGTGATGTTTGGTCCTACAAGACATGGAACTGTATGTTCCAGTGGTAGAAAAAAGAAAATGAAAAACACATTTGAGACATTGCTAATGGTACAGCATGGATAGAAAAAGCTGGGCCGTAATGAATATATCTGTACTCATGGGAAATTCCCGAGGGAACCCAACCCATGGCACATAGAAGAATCTAGCTAAGAAATGTAGCAAGACCCTGACAGAACCGAGGCTCGGAGAGTAGCACTGCAGCCTCATAACAAGAAGGATCCTCGTTTTAAGTCAGGGCTGAGCCAGAAGGCCTTTCTGTGTGGAGTTTGCATGTTCTCCCCAAGTCTGTGTGGGTTTCCTGTGTGCTCCAATTTCCCAAACAATCCAAAGACATGCAGCATGTATTAGACTCTAAATTGTACAGTATAGGTGTGAATGTGAGTGCAAATGTGTTTGTGTCTGTGTAAGCCTTGTGACTGGAAATCTGCCCAGGGTGTCCCAGCCTGTGACCCGAGATACTGGGAAAGGAATCCCTCCAACTGTCAGTCTGCAATGAGCTAGGGATAGAGAGGAGGTGCTCTAAAATAAAACCCTGCCCTCTATTCAATGGACCCTTGTCACATTTCCTGGTTTCTCAGAAGCGGAAGTCATCATAGTTGGGTGAACTTCTATTGCGGTTAATCTGAGACTACATTAAATATACTTTTCATGTTCCAATTTCCTCAAATAACAAAAGAAAAACTCAACAAAAGTGTTTTCACAACTTTCAAAAAGAGGAAAAAATTGAAATTGATAACAGCAGTCAGATGAGAGAAAGATGTCAATTTTCCCATCACTCCCACAGCTGCTGTAATAGGAACACCCTCACACTGCAGTGTTAACTAGTTTCTTGTAATTTGCTGTATAGTGTAATAAATGTACATACATAAAAAATAAAAAAAACTTGAATTTATGAATCTGATCATTAAACCATGTCATCAGAGTCTGTGAAAAGGTTCCAACAAGTCAGTTGCAACTTCCGATTCATGGGGACTTTAATGAAGCTGCTTCATTACTGTAAAACAGCAATAATTCCTTTTGGAGCTTAGAATACAAAAAAAAAAAAAAAACTAAAATAATACACGCCACCTACACTCTAAATTCTGTTTACAACAATGCGTTCATTCTAGTATGAAAAATTGTCAATTCTCAAACAACTTCTGAATAATTATTGAAAAATTATAATAATCATAACTTTGTGACAGTGTATTTACTTTGAATAACCAATAGTCAAGAATAACAATGAATCTTTGAAAAATTCTACAGCTCAAATACTGTTAAAATGAAAACTTACGTTATTGTGATGTTGGATCTGGCTCTGTGTTACAGTACATATTTTTTCATATAAATAAAACACTAAAAAGAATGTAATAAGACAATACTGGACAGATTTTATTCTTTTGTGGCACATGCTTGGATAATGTTTATAAAGAAGACAAAACAATGGTGGAGGTCTGGTTTCTAAAGGATTCAATGCAAATCTTTAGATCAATATAAAATCTTTAAACCAATCAAACAGTATCAGTGCAGTAAATAACAGTGTCAGATAGGTTTACCTGAAATTGTTTTGATGGCTAGTCACACATTATTTCACAGTCTTTTAACCTATTATAAAACTATCTCAAAACAATTGACAAAGCGATATATCATAAGTGAAAAAAGTCTGCTGTACGGAAATGACTTTCTCTGAGCTTGTGTACAGTTAGACATTTACAGGTACCATGTAAAACTAGGAGACTAAAAATTAAGTCTGCAGAGTAACTACATTTACCATATGATTTGATTTCATTTTCCCAATTGCCTGAACTAAAATGCAATCCATCCGTTAATACAAACAAAACAAATGTAATGACAATTTACTTCAAGGTTTAACTGAAATGGTATTTAGCTGCCACTTTAGAGCACTAAAATGCAATCATCTTTTTTTGTGCACTATATGTCCAGTATGTTATCAGTTAGTATTCAACGGTGACACACTTAGTCTTCAGATACTCATTCAGAGCTTCTTGACCTGTTGGGGAGAAATACACAGTTAAAACAACAGACAAAAGTTTTTCTTTAAAAAGAAATACCTACTCAAATGTATCAATACAATTAAATCATTCACACAATCTTACCCAAATCTTTGCCAAAGCCAGACTGTTTGAAGCCACCAAAAGGAGCTGCCACGTCTGTCTTGTTGTAAGTGTTGATAAACACAGTGCCGGCTTGAAGTTTTTCACTCACATACAGAGCCTTGCTGATGTCGCGTGTAAACACACCTGATGCTAAACCATATTCTGTAGCATTAGCCCTCTGCAGTACGTTGTCAACATCTCTGAATGAGGGAGATTGGGGAAAAGGCAGTTTACAATGTTGCTTTTTGTAATGTTGTTACAATAAAATAAAGCGTGATGTATAGTTTTACAGTTTACAGTTTAATCCACTACAAATCATTCATCATTGCTGGAAGCTGAGTTTATAGATTGACTGGTGTGAGATAATCAGCATTTTAGAGGTAAAAGTAGCTTGTTTTTACCAACCCATTGAATTTGGAGATGATCATGACGGGCCCAAAGGACTCCTCAACAGCAATATACATGTGATCCTGCACGTCACTGAAAACAGTTGGTTCAAAGAAGAAACCTATAGAGATGGAAAGCGTAAGCAACTTTGCAGTTTTTCCCCCCACTAAGACTAATGCAAATGCTCACACACTCCCCTCACCTGGGCGGTTGACTTGTTTCCCTCCACACACTAATCTTGCTCCTTCTTTGACCCCTTTTTCACAGTATTCCAATAGTTTGTCCAGATGGGCTTTGTGGTTCTGTGGGCCGTGGTCTGTGGAACGGTCTAGTGGATCACCAATCTTCATCTTCTTTATTTCACTAACCTACATAGATGTAGTTATATGATATGAGTTTTTAATTATGAAAGTGTGAGTTATGAAATTATCACAATACTTATCTTGAAAAAAAACAACAACAAAAAAAAACAAATACTTATCTTGTTTAAATTATTTTAAGAGGTGTAACGACTGAGACCAATTAGAAACAATTATTTGTTATGGTTAACAAAGAATATTTAAAACTCATTCTGGGATCTATGGTCCCATCCCCCAACTAGGACCTGAACGTCTTGGTTACTATGACTACAATCAGATAGGTTGGTTTTATTGCTGTTAAAGAATGTGGTCACTGGAAGAAAGCGAGGCCATAAAAGACTTTTGCTGCATTAATTTCCGGATGCACTGATCTGTAAAGGAACCTGCACCCTTATCTACTGTATGAATGATTTATGTCTTGTGTAGTGTCTTTTGATACTATTGTCTTTGATACTACCGGTATGTATTTTATGATAGAACCAACGGTCAGTGTAACCCCACCTGTATTGTGTCTCCAATCTAATTAATCCTTATGTAATGACTCACACTTTAGTGTACATCACCTTCTCATAGAATGCAGTGTGAGATAAATCTATAATAATAATAATAATACATTTAATTTGTAATGCACTTTATATTTAAGCAAATCCCAAAGTGCTACATGATAAAACAACTAAGTGCTAAAAGTTCAGTCATAAGCTCTTTTAAAAAGGTGGGTTTAAAGGCCACGTTTAAAAGCATCCACAGTCTGCAGTGTCCTTAGGTGGTCAGGGAGAGCATTCCACAATCTGGGAGCAGCAGAACAAAAAGCCCGATCTCCCATTGTGCGGAGCTTGGTCCTGGGAGGTTTCAGGAGATATGCAGAGGCAGATCGGAGTGCACGTGTTGAACTCAATGGGGTTAGGAGTTCCTTGAGGTAGGAGGGGGCTTCACCATAAATACATTGGTGGGTAAGGAGGGTGACCTTGTACTCAATCCTGAGTGAGACAGGAAGCCAGTGGAGTGATTTGAGGATGGGGGTGATGTGGTCACGTTTGCGGACCCTCAACAAAATCCTAGCAGCACTGTTCTGGATATACTGCAGGTGCTGAAGGCTTTTCTCAGGGATCCCGGTGAGGAGCGCATTGCAGTAGTCCAGCCTGGAGGAGACAAAAGCGTGGACAAGCTTTTCCGCATCTGAAGGAGTGAGTGTGGGACAGAGTTTGGCTATGTTCCTGAGGTGGAAAAAGGAGGTCTTGCAGAGATGTTTAATGTGAGCCTCAAAGTTTAGATGAGAGTCCATTATAACACCCAGTTTGGTGGTTGATGTTGAAAGTGAAATATTTTGACCAGAGAAGGTGATGCTAATGATGTCAGATGACCGAATCTGATGTGGAGTGCCGACTAAGATGGCTTCAGTCTTGGAGCTGTTTAGCTGCAGAAAATTTTGCTTCATCCACATCTCTACCTCCTTCAGGCAAGTAGTCAGAGTGGATGATGGCAGGGCAACAGAGGGGATTGGGTTTGTCCTGAGGAAGAGCTGAGTGTCATCAGCATAGCAGTGGAATGAAACCCCATGCCGACTGATGACTTGGCCAAGGGGGAGCATGTAGAGAATAAACAGGGTTGGGCCGAGCACTGAGCCTTGAGGGACACCACAAGTGACGTTGTGTGTCAGGGATTTAGCCTCTCCCAAGGCAATATGCTCGGTTCTCCCGGTAAGGTAGGATAAAAACCACTCATGGACAGAGTCAGAAACTCCAATAGTGGAATTTAGACGGTGGAGGAGGATGTTGTGGTCCACGATGTCGAATGCTGCAGTCAAATCCAGGAGGATAAGAAGAGTTGGGGAGCCAGCATCCGCAGTCATCAGTAGGTCATTTGTGACCCTGACCAGGGCAGTTTCTGTGCTGTGGGCAGGGCGGAAACCAGACTGAAATTTTTCGTACAGGTTGTTTTGTTTTAGATGTTCCTGGAGCTGTGCGGCAACTACTTTTTCCAGTACCTTAGAAAGGAAAGGAAGGTTGGAGATGGGCCTGTAGTTGGCAAAGACTTCTGGGTTTAGGGTGGGTTTTTTGAGAAAAGGCCTGATGACAGCAGTTTTCAGTGTAGATGGAACATGGCCAGCGTGGAGGCAGTTGTTAATGACCTTTGTGATGAGGGGACTTATGGCATGAAGGTTGGATTTTACCAGAGCTGTGGGGAAGGGGTCAAGGGCACAGGTAGATGGTTTCATCTTTTTGATGATGTCTTCAACCTCTCGCTGTGAGATGGCCAAAAAACAGCAGAGTGGTTGGGAAATCCCAGGCTGTGGGTTGGCAGTCGGGACAGGCAGTGTGGAAGAACTGGATAACATGGAACGGATGGTGTCTATTTTATTTCTGAAAAAAGTAATGAAGTTGTTGCACCTCTCTTCCGTAGCTTCTGAATGAGAAAGAGTTTGCGGTTTGAGGATGTCATGTATGGTAGAGAAAAGTTGCTTGGAGTTGCCAGGGCTGGTGTTGATAATGTTGGAATAGAACTGTGACCGAGCATCTTTTAAGGACCTTGCATTGGACTTCTGATGTTCTCTATAGGCCTGCCTATGAACAGTCAGTCCTGAGGCCTTGCGCTGTTTTCATTTGCCGGAGTTCGTAGGTGTACCAGGGGGCTGTGCGTGCGAAGCTGACAGTTCTAATTTTGACAGGGGCGTGGAGATCTAGAAGACTGCTCAGAGATTGGTTGTAGAAGTCAACCGACTCAGTGACTGAGGAGAGATTAACAGAGGAGAGATGTTGGAGGTCCATGGTCAAGATGTCCGGATTAATCTTTTTCAGATCCCTATAGCAAATTAGACGCTTGTCTTTGTTGTGTGGGGAGAGGAGGGTCAGCTCCATTGAGATGGCCTTATGGTCAGACACACCCAGGTCGTGCGCCAGAAGGTTGCTAAGGTGGGCAGAGTTGGAAATGACCAGGTCCAGTGTGTGCCCCCTGGAGTGTGTGGGGACACTGACATGTTGTTGGAGGTTGAGACAGTCCAATAGTTGCAGAAACTCAGCTGCAAAGTGGCAGGAAGGGTTGTCTACATGGATATTAATATCTCCAAGTATAATAATGTTGGCAGAGGTGGTGCAAAATGTAGTGAGAAATTCGTGTATCTCTGAGATGAAAGCTGAGTTGAATTTGGGGGGCCGGTAGATGAGTAGGATGTCATAGGAATGGGGGGTTAAATTCTAAGCGTTCAAAAGAGGACAGTGTAGGCAGGGGGAGGGGGGACAGCACCAAGTTTTGTCGGTGTATGACAGCAAGGGCGCCACCACGACCAGTGCTGCGGGCTCTCTACAGAAAGCTGTAACCAGGGGGACAGACTTCATTAAGCGCTGAGTAAACCCCAGGCTGGTGCCATGTTTCTGTCAGGCATATAAAGTCTAATCCTTTGTCTATGATATGGTCTTGTAAGAAGGATGCTTTATTTGTGAAAGATTGTGTATTGAAAAGTTCAATTTTGAGTATTGATGCTGTGTTAAATCTCTGTAGAGGTCGTAATACACTGGAATCCACTCCGCGTTTTCTGGCCTGCTTGGTGCAATGAGTTCTCACTGTGTTTTCCGTGATGCTCAGCTGAGCGTGCAGAGATCTCACGATGTTTCCTGTGTAGCTAGCACAGAGAGCGTCACTGCTCTGATGACGCGGCAGACGCACGACAGTGGTCCAGATGGATGGAATGTGTGAAGCAGACTGGCCAGGCTGATGGTAAACAAACTTTCGACGGGAACTTCTGTGGATGTAACGCAGACGGCGCTGAAGTCCAAGTTCTTTGATGGCTGCGATGCACGTTGGAGTGGAACGGTTGTTGAGAGTTAGCAGCTGTGGGATAGAGTATTTGAGCTTTATGCCGGTCACCGAAAGTGTTAGCCAAACACAAAGATGGAAGACTGTCAAGCACAGGGAGAAGATGGTCCATATCATAGCGGGGTGCAGAAGGCAAAAACCGGACCGGGACAGCTAGAAGGCTGCCGCATGAGTAAAGTTGAAACTCTGAAGTAGCAGGGCCGAAATGACGGCAGAATCCGGGTATTCGCTACTGACAGCAGGAGGTGACCAACAATCCGCTGATGTTGGAAACGATGTCAACAGGTGAGTAAAGCCTTCAATTTGTTTATCAACCCCTACAAAAACTCAAGAGAAATACTGTTTAAAACTAGAAAAAAATAGAAAAACGACGGAGAAGCAGCGAGCAGCATACGCCAGCGTCCTCTCCGGACATCAAATAGTCAATCTATAACTATTATATCTATCTGAGTATAAATGGACACAAACAGCAAGCCCTGGCCGCCCGAGGGGTCTGCACCGCCACGGCCGCCCGATGGACTCTGTTTCGCCCTGGTCTGTCTGAAACTCTGTCCCTCCCGTATAACAGAGAGTCCCTCCCGTATAACAGAGAGTCCCTCCCGTCCCCCCCCCTGGTCTGTCCCTCCCGTCCCCCACCGGTCTGTCCCTCCCGTCCCCCCCCCTGGTCTGTCCCTCCCGTCCCCCCCCTGGTCTGTCCCTCCCGTCCCCCCCCTGGTCTGTCCCTCCCGTCCCCCCCCTGGTCTGATGGAGCGTCTGGTAGCCGCTCCGTAGGGAGGGGGTTATGTCACATGTCTGTCCTGTCTTGTGATGCACATGGGTGTTTTGTTATTTTGAGCCATGTGCTCTTGTCATTGTTTGATCCCTCACCCTTGTTATCGGATTATTGGTTTATTTGCTCCACCTGTCTGCCTCGCTGTCTGCCACCCTTCCTGTGTTTGCTGTCCTGTGCTCGTTCGTTGTATTTGTTAGGCATGTTCGTCGTGTTGAGTTCTGTGCCTGTTCCTGCCCTGCCTTGTCTGTTTTTGGATTTAGATTTGGTTTGTTTATTTTATGTTTTGTCTTATTAAAATACTTATTCACTCTGCACCTGAATCCACGGAATTATTCCCGGTCCCACCGTGACAGTTACATGCTCTAAGCACAGTATATGCTAAGAAATAATTATTCTTCTGTGGCCATGGAAGATACCCTTTTCTTAGAATAAATGAATAATCAAAAGAGTTTGTTGGACGAACTGATTAATTGATTGTAATATTATTTAGCTACATGAAGTTAATCCAATTAACTGACCCAAATATTTATAATTAATCATAAGTTGTTGATTATTAATATTTAATAGAGCTAATTTTTAGAGGTTTCACCACTCATCCAGATTGTATGACTATACTTTAGATATAATATTAAAGCCACATCACAGTCACAAGAGTGTTATGACTAAATATCAGAATAGCAGTGATTCAGCTGTAGGTAAGGAATCAAAAGTAAATAATATATGTGAAAATAGACATTCAGCTTAAGAAGCTATTACATCTTCATGTATGTTTATTCCTTACCACTCTCTCCACAAAAGTGTCATGGATAGATTCCTCAATGAACAGTCTCCCTGCTGCAATGCAGTTCTCTCCCTTATTAAAGAACACTGAGCTCATACCCTGTATACAAGAAGTGTGTGTGGAGGGTACATAACATGTCTGAGATTACAACATGACTTCGATAAACAAAGAATGTATTTTTATTATGATCATGCGATCATGGTACTGAGGTGAACAAACCATTCTGACAGCCTTGTCCAGATCACAATCATTAAAGATGATGAGAGGAGATTTCCCTCCTAGCTCAAGTGAAACCTTCTTCACATTGCTGACTGCACAGCTACAAGATAGACAAGCATTTTTAGGATTCCCAACTTTTATTTAAACCCTATTTGTAATTAACTTAACTGAAAGAAATGCTGTAAGCATACAAAAATAATATTGAAAGTGTTTGTATAATTTTCAATTTGTGGCCCTAATGTGGCATCAATACAAAATCTACAAAACTCAGAAAAAAAAGAAGAAAACAGTTGCAACCTTTTAAAAAAAAAGAGATGCTCATTCACCTTTTCATTATCTGTTTGCCAATCTCAGTGGAGCCGGTGAAGCCCAGTTTTCGAACATCAGGGTGGTCAGACAGCCGCTGACCAACCAGAGACCCTAAAATTGACATATTAAATAAATATTCGATTAATTTATAAGCAGACAGCCTTAAAAACAGCCAAATTCACAAAATATACTTCAGTATGGACTTTGTTATGTATGGTTTGCGTGTATATGCACCGGATCCTGGAAGTATGTTCACCACGCCCTTTGGAAACTTTGCCAGTGCAGTTAATTCGGCAAACTTGAGAGCAGTCAAAGGTGTGACCTAGAATTCAACAATCACACAATCCTTCATTTCTGTTCCAAACATTGTTTGGAATAAAGATGCCTTGTGCATGTTTGTTTAACATTAGCTCCATTTTTTACCTGTGCAGGTTTGAGCACCACAGTGTTTCCAGCTGCCAGGCAGGCTGCAGTCTTCCAGGCCAGCATCATTAATGGATAATTCCATGGAATGACAATGGCACACAAACTGAACATAAACAAGCAAGAGCTAAATATTCTCAGCATTCTATCCAGATATACAAAATACATAGCAATTAAGGTGACTTTTCATGGTGAGGTTGGAGTTTGAGTATTCATTTTTACGGGGAGGGTTGATTTTACCCAATTGGCTCTTTCTTGGTAAAGGTAAGATTTCGATTAGGCCGAGCCTGGTTGATAGGAATAGTGCAGCCCTGTGGAGAATAATTTTAGATCTTTCAGACACACACCAGGATAGGTTCATTATTTGTATTAATTTTTTTAATCTTCCTAAAACAGTCCAATCATATGGTGTATAATAACAATAATATTCTTTTTCAGTTTTTTTTTTCTGGGATGGAATGCAGTCAAATTAGCGTCCTCATATTAAAGGGATAGTTCACCCAAAAATTTTAATTATGTAATTTACTCACCCTCAAGTTGTTCCAAACCTGTATGAATTTCTTTCTTCTGCTGAACACAAAAGAAAATATTTTGAAGAATATAGCTGCAAGCAGCCATAAGGGACCAAGCACAAAGGCGGCACGACAAGTCATTACTGCATGGCTGTGAGCATCAGACCAACTGCAACAATGAGCATATAGGCTCTATGCACGATCGCTTCCGTGTTTTGTCTCAGCCCGCCCAGTTACATCCGGTGCTGCGTCGGAAGCCGTTTTTTGCATTAGGAGGAGATAATGGCAAATTACACTTGCTGTTTACAAGAACTTCCAGCAGTTAACGTGAATGATGTTAACAATATTGTGAGGCAGTTAGCTGTCACACATAAGAGTAAGAAAGAGATGGGCATTAAATTATATATTTCGAGCTACATCGACAACTTTGAGGGTGAGTAATCTCTCATATCATGAGAAATCCGCCTAGCGAATCAGTTTCTAAAATTGTTTTCTCGTTTCTGAGATAATTAATTTTATTAAAGTTTGGCCGCTAGTACACTTCGCTATAGAACGCGCTATGCGGAGGTAAAGACACTGGCTGAGATTCTACCGGAAATACGTCAGCAGCGTTTGTGCATAGAGCCTATTAAGACGATTTCAGGCCAAATGCCTAAAAAATCAAATACAATCACTAGTAATGTGATTTAATGGTTTATCACTTTCGACCAATAGGTGGTGCTGTGAAAACATCAAATTGATGTGGTGTGGTCAGAGTAAGGTAACAATGTCATATGCAAAGTTTGGTGTCAATATGCCAAAGCATTGCAACGATACAGCCTCAAGAGTCATTTTGGCATCATGCCTCAACTTTGTTGCTGCGGTATACGAAAATGGTATCGCACCCCCACACGAAATCCATAACTTTTTGTCGGCACGTTCTGGAGAGGATACAATTCGATTTTGGTTAAAATAAGAATTAACCATTTAAAAATTCAAATTTAAGAATTAAAAATTAAAACAAAATTCAAAATGGACGATATGGGAAAATTGGGTATGTTTCCACTCAGCATGCTACACCAAATCTCAAGAGACCAATTTTGGTCAAAGCTTTCAGAGGTTATAAGCAAAAAGAGCCATTTTTCATATGTCCTGACCACTGGGTGGCACTGCACCGAAACTGTGCAGGTAGCCTCAGGTCATGGTTGTCACAACACACACCAAGTTTACGTTAAAGCGTTGCGGAGATAAAGCCTCACGTCCAATTTGGCGGCCACTTCGTCGAATTCGTTCGCGCGTTATTCGAGAACGGTTTGCTGAATCAATTTGAATTCCATAACTTTTTGTCGCCATGGTCTGAAGATGATCTGGTTAAATTTTCGGGAAAATCTGAGCAACGCCTTAGGAGAAATTCTTGTTTCTTTTGAACCGTAAACATAAACGTGAATGCAACTTTGCTTTGGACAGTTGGTGGTGCTAGAAGGATTTAGTTAGAGACTTCATATTTGCTATGGTGACAGTTAAGACTGTCCTCTATCTGTGTGCCAAATTTCAAAACTTTCCCACAAGCGGTTATATGGGCTGCCATTGACTTCCAGAGCGGAAGAAAAAGAAGAATAAGAATGCCAACAGATACAATAGGTGCTTGGCCCCTAAATATGGGTAACCTAACAGTTGATGGGGCCTATTGACTTCCATAGTATGGAAAAAAAATATTATGGAAGTCAATGGGGTCCATCAACTGTTTGGTTACCGACATTCTTCAAAATATCTTTTGTGTTCAGCAGAAGAAAGAAATTCATTCAGTTTTGGAACAACTTGTGAGTGAGTAAATGATGACAGAATTTATATTTTTGATGGAACTATTCCTGAAGGAATTGTTCAATACAATTCAGGCTGAATTAACAGAATTCAGTGCATAATGATCACAATAAATCATCTCAACGTGTCCCTTATTTCTGTGTACAAAAAAGTAAAAACTGACGTTATAGTGAGGCACAGAAAATAATGCAGAAAGTGACATGACATGAAGGCCAACTATGGTAACCCATACTCAGAATTTGCCCTCTGCATTTAACCTATCCAAGTTACTGCACACACATTAGGAGCAGTGAGTAGTGAACATACTGGAAACCATGTTAGGTTAGGTGCCTTGCTTAAGGGCACCTCAGTGATTTCCTGCCAGTATTGAGAATCGAACCAGCAACCTTCAGGTTACCAGTCTGACTCTCCAACCATCTGGCAATGACTAAATGTGATACTTATAGGACTGGTTTCACAGACAGGGCTTAGATTAAGTCAGGATTAGGGCTTAGTTCAATTAGGACATTAAATAACTTTTATAAACGTGCCTGAGAAAAAAAAAAGATTACAGGTGTGCATCTTGAGACAAAACAATGGCACTGACATATTTTAAGATGTGTCAGTGCAAGTTACTTTCAGTTAAAACAGCTAAAACATGCATTTTTGTCTGGGACTAGCTTAAGCCTTGTCTGTGAAACCTGGCAATAGTTTTATAAAACCACTTGATCAGTTGATTCTTCTATTAAAACTTGTATATTTTTTGAGCTGTAAAGTTCTCATCATTTGTACAGTCATTTTAGGGTTTAATTGTGTTGGTATGAAAATTAGATCTAACCTTCCTTACACAGAAAAGGTTAGTAAGTAAAAAAATGTCCACACTAAGTTTACATGCATATCTTTTACATTTTGTTACTATATCTTTGAAGTATTTTAAAATTGGCTCCATTCACTTTCATTGTAACCGCCTCACTGTAAACCATATTTTTGCTTTTTTAAAGAAAACGAGGGACTATTTTTGTGGTAATCAATACTGAACCTGGAATATGTCTTTAAAGATTTAAGGCTCCTCTTATTATACTTTGCAAAAAATCTTTAAAGAAGGTAACTAAAGCTTGAAAAAACACAGAATATATAGGCTACTTATATGACTACTTATATATCCTAAATATGACACTGTGGCATACATCACAAGTGATGGCTGATAAATTAATATTCTAATAAATAATATAAACAAACACAAGCAAACCTGAATCTTGTCACACCAGCCAGCAAAGTATCTGAATGTCTGGATAGACATGCCAATGTGTGTTTTGAGGGCCAGAGTATAGACTGCTCCGGAGTCTATGGACTCAATAGTGGCCAGCTCTTCCTGATGCTGCTCCATCAGATCAGCCAGTCTGGAGAATGCCCACATACACTACACACAGTTATTTTCAGACTGATCTGTTTAAGACAACATGTGTATCGCTTGCGAAGACAAATAATCATCATCCATCACGTATAGCTGTATATTTACTTTCTGTGGTCATCTTTGTTGAAATTCTTGATACATTATATACATTATAATTATTTGTCATTTACTACTTAAATTCTGTAAATGATGAACGTTTTGTGTAACGAAACCAATGTTTAAAGGTGCTCTAAGCGATGTCACACGTTTTTTAGGCCAAAACATTTTTTGTCACATACAGCAAACATCTCCTCACTAACCGCTGGCTGCCTGTCCCCTGAACACACTGTAAAGAAACGCGATCTCTGTAGACAGCCCAGGCTCCACAAACAGCAACAAAAACAAACTGGGCTAACCCGCTCCAAGAAACATGACAAACAGTTCCAGCCAATCACCGACAAGAAGGACTTGGGGGCGAGGTTTGGGGGGTTAGTGCGCAGATGAGGAGCAGGGAGGGTCTAGCTAGCCTCCGTTTTGTTTGACAATACTTTAAACGTCAACAAGAAGTGACGTCACCCGACATCGCTTAGAGAACCTTTAACCTGCAGTTAAAATATAAAATGCAATCAATCACGTACTTGTAGAGTAGTTTGCCTCTGTCTCTGGGGTTCATCTTGCCCCACTCTCCCTCCTCAAATGCTTCTTTAGCTGCAGCCACTGCCTTTTCCACATCAGAGATCTGAGCTAAGGACACATCACAGATTGCCTACACACAAACACAAGCTGAAATTGAGCATGTGGAAAAGATAATGCAGATAGATTGAGAGTGGAAAAGTTTGTGTCCATTGTGTACCTGTCCATCGGTGGGGTTAATGGTCTTATAGGTCTTTCCCCCTTCAGCATCTACAAACTCGCCATTTATGAAAAGCTGGTGAGGGATTCGGATTGTCATATTGTTCAGCTTCTTTTCTACCTACAACAGACATGCAGATACTTAAATATAAAGTACAAAATTAGAAATACACATTTAACAAAAAAAACAGTATAAAAGACCATTTAACTAGTCACCTTTGTTATTCATAAGCATTCAATCAGAAGCCAGCAATACATTCAAAAAATTTGGCATGTCTAACATTGTGATTGAAATCCAGACCTACGGTATTTCTGATTAACAATCTTTGATGCATTATGAAGCATAAAATATGGCAATGGAGACTCCAGACTTCCAAGTAGCTTATTTCTTAAAGAAAGAATCGAAAAAAATCCACTTTCAAATATACAACAATTTGTGTCCTCAGTTCCCAAATATTGAGTGTTGTTAAAAGGAATGGTGAGGTACCAGAGGTAAACATGCATAACATCCCCTGTTTTGTGTTCCTTGTGTTTTTGTTATATGGACTTTTAGTTTGCATTTTGCCCTGTTCTGTTCCTGTTTCTTGTGCCATGTTTTGTAGTACCTTTGTTGATTGGTCTCCCAGGTGTGCCTTGTTTTCTTGTTACTCTCGTTAGCCCTGTCTATATATAGCCCTTGTGTTTGCTATGTTAGTTTGTCAGTCGTTTCTCGTGGATCCTAGTGTTCATGTTTTCTGTTCTCTTTGAGTTCCCTGTTATGTTAAATAAATATATGCCTGGACTTAGTTCCACACCTCTGCCTGCCTTCCCTGTCCCCCTTCGTGTCAAAATAATCTTCTCCCCCAATGGAAAGTGGGAATGTGTTGCCGACGTAAGACTTAGAATGAGTGTACACTTGAACTTGGAAAGTGGGCTGTTTAGCGATTTTTCCTCACCACACGGTGCAAAACCAACATGTAGGATAAAGAGTACTGTGGTCTGTCCTGCTACCTGGCTGGTCATAACAAAGAAACTGTGATTGGCTCATTAAATCAGTTATGGTTCTTTTGATCACTCCACCCAAACTTGGATAACTGTGGCAATTCTAGAGCTAATAAATGCAACTGAGTGGCACAGACCATTTATTAGTATAATCTCAAGTTAAGTTTAAAACAATGCCACTATGCAAATATTATTAATATACTATATTTGGTTAATATATTATAGTATATTGTATTACGTCACTGATGGACATATTGTACAAGTAATAATCTGTAAAATGCTGAAACAGTGTAATTTTATTTTTGTATATGAAATCTATATGTATCTTTTTATATGAAGCAGATGACAGTTAACAGTGTTCTACCTGAAACACATATGAAATGCAGTTTTCAAGCCAGTGCAAAAATAAACATAATAATAAGCTACTATCCATTTAACAGGAGCAATACTAACATAGTCTACGTTGAACTCGTCTTCCTCATCCTCTCCTCGCAGCTTCCTCACACACATTTGAATGAACTCTTGAAAGCTTGCTGCCATGTAAACGTCCTCATTCTGCAACTGCAACTGTTTCGCCCTTAACTTTACCTCTTCCACCAGCCTACAGTATGAAAATAAGAAAAAAAAAATCTGAATAATATAAAGGGAAAAGTGATGAAAATAATGTATTGCATTGTATAACATGCATTATTTATAATAAGAATTAGAAAATCATGCTCACATAATTACCTGACTACATCCATCGAAGCAGCACCAGACTTAAAGAAGTCACTAGTGTCTTCAATCTTCTCTACATTAGTCAAAATACTCTTCCACACCTCCTGGACAAAAATGCAATAAATACTACATGAGTCTTCAACGCGTTATCTTTCAGAATGTAAAAACAAAAAGACAAATATTTAATATGGTTACAAAGTTTGTAACATAGAGACACACACAAACAAAGAATATTATGGTGACTATTAATGAAATTATTCAGATTTTTTTTACCCTCATCTGCTCAGCAAATTGTTTTTCATCCTCAGAAAGCTCCACAGTGGAACTGACACCAGCTTTAAAATACTGGGACGCAGCAATCATCTTCCCATCCTCAAACTGCAGGTTCTTCACAAGCAACTAAATACATACATAAGAACAAACACACTTTATGTATAAATACACATACACACGCATCTACAACCTCAGGAGAAACATCAAATAAAGGTGTTTAACATACAGTATGTACATTGAGTCACAATAGTCCATATTGCATTGGTTCACTATCAAAGGTGTAAATGGGGGACACGTTCCCCTAACTTTTAATAAAACAACAACATTGCATTATACATTACATTTAATTAGGTAAAATGTAAAAAATGTAAAATTAAATTCTATCATGATATACTCACCCTCTTGTAATTCTGTAAAACACAAAAGAAGCTATTTTGAAAATGTCTCATTGTTTTTGTTCATACAATGAAAGTCAATGGGGTCCAAAGTTGTTTTGGATCTCACTTTCATAGTATTGTCAAAAAGTTTCAACATTCTTCAAAATATCTTTGTGCTCCACAGAAGAAAGAAAGTAATACAGGTTTGGAACAACATAAAGGTGCATAAATCTTGACATTTTTGGGTGAAACATTCCTTTAGGGTTTTAGGGCCCAAGTACATTTACATTTATGCCCATTCCCATGTGGGGTAGAATTCTGCTGAATCCTTGAGTTAAGACAAAAACAAAAAGTATAGCTCAGATTTCATTCTCATCTATAAAATATATTTAATCTATATATTTTTTATTTCCCCCAAAAATTACTTTTTCCAAAGTATTCCTAGGCCGCTTTTCCAGTTCACACAGAATTTGGTACAGATCTTCTGGAGACCCTCATAACAAAAACGTATCAAAGGCATTTTGATTTGGTACATAATTTCTAAGATGTGACCTAATTCATTTTTCAGCTGTGGTGACAATTTTTAATGGTGACATGCTGAAACATTGAGACTTCTGTCTAGCATGTTTACATTGAAAATGCTTCAGATGCTAGGGGCAATATCTTAAGAACAACATATTTTTCCAACTGTGCTCAAAGAAGTTGACATCTAACAAAGAAGCAATTGTATCCACAGCATCAACAGGATATATTATTTTGAATTTGTATATTTTAATCATAGTCTCTTCACATGTGCTTGGACCGTGATTATTGCAGCTTGCACTTAAAGGGACAGTTCACCCAAAAAAAAAAACTTTCCTGCTCCTTGAGAGAAAGAACGCATTATCTTGATGTTTTGAGAGGACTCTCCTGTCTACAGTTAGAGCCTGGCCAAATCCAACCTTGGAAAAGCTGTGTGTCGGTGTGTGTGTTAGTCTTTTTGGTTACAGGTTAAGGAACCACTGGCATTATTGGAGATAATAATCTGTAAGCGGGGCGGCCAACAAACTCCTGTGTGAGTCTTGAAGCTGACTTCAGCTGATGAAACTGCAAACTATCTTCAGTAAAACCTTTCTTCAATGTATTATAAATCTGACTCCGGGTCTTCATTCATCATATCTGGTTCTGGGTCTTTAAACTGTTACCCCCCTAACATGTAGAACATGAAAAAATATATTTTGAGAAATGTCTGTTTTTGTTTTGTTTTATTTGTCCATTCAATGGAAGTCAAATACGTACTTCCGCTCAATTTCAGTTCGCTTCTCTACTCAGTCTGAGATAGCGACCTATCTCTCAGTTTTCCTCCGGCCTGAAAACAGCCGGCCAATCAACGAACAGAGGGCGGGCTGAGAGCCGTGACGTAGACGCTAAGCGCCGAGTTTAAGATTGTATTTTAGGTTAGGGAAATCGAAAACGACCGCGGATATGGAGATACAGGATGCAATTCGCTCTGTTGTGGTTGTGGAGAATATTCCCGGCATTTGCAAACTGAAGCCCGAACAAGAAGAGTGTTTGTTAAACATTTTGAATGGAGGTGATGTTTAAGTTGGAGAGAGAGGTGATTGCGTTGTGTGATCGGCTTACGGGTAACCAATGATTTTTTACCCCCCCAAGCGCCCCCATCCCCCCCAACCCGCGAGAAAGAAAACACTTTTCAATTATGCCATTCCAGACTCTGTCTAAGAAGCAAAGCGAAATAGCAGAGTTTGGTATTACCAGGCTATACGTTTTTGCCAGTCCTTTCACAATGACAGTTTTACAAACAGTTCGAGGCAAATATGAATCAAGTTTAGCTAATTTAATAGCATAAAGTCCTTACCGTCTTGCCATCATTCCCGAAAAGAACAAGGCCACTTTTGGTAACCAGACCGGGTCGACCTGCTCCAGGGATTTCCAGAGGTTGACCATTGCTGGAAGAATGGTCATTTTCCAACAGTGTTGATCCATAGAATGACACATTCTACCAGAAGAACGAAAATAACACTGTAGCATTTGACTAAGAGTATCTACATGTGTGGTGAGCTGTTGTGTGTGTTTAACAGTTAGTTAAAACACTCACTTTGCTGTCAATCTCTGCCCAGGCTCCAGGGACTCTGTCATTCCCTCTGATCCAGTTATGAATGGCTTCTGCTGGCTGGTTCCAGTCAATCTATGCAACCAACCATAGACGGTTGTTGAAATGTTGTGTACAACAATTAGACTCAAACAAGCTATACATCTATATATTGACTGTTGTGTACAGGGCCGCATTAAGAGCTCACTGGGCCCCGGGGCTATGAGTTACTGCAGGGCCCCCCCACCACTTTAGGTCACCAACTACATGAGCTAAATGTTATATCATTATACGAGTCATTTTATCCATCTATGATATTCTTCACAGTTAAGTTATATTACTTTTAACACGATTTTTTATCATATCAAAATGTAATGCCACTAAAATTTCATAATTCTTGTGACCAATTTCAATATCACAAAAAATAATATAGCTTAAGAAAAGAATCTCAAGCTTACTGATGACAAGAGTCACAAATAACAATAGAACAAAGGCACATAAGAAATCGACCTACTTGAAAAACTTAAAGCACTGAATAATATTATATTGTATAAAGTAATCAAAATATACAATACATAGTTTTCACTATAAATTCAACAATGTATTCTTATTAATTTTACTAAAGTGATTCAGTCAAGGGCAGTAAATTACTTTCTTTCTGATGTTTGATTAACATTATTGAAACAAAAGGCGACAGCAGCTTTATTAGCAGCTTCTGTCACTTTAAGACCTCAGGGTCGGAACTCAAGTGCGCTGCAGCTGTGCAAAACCGTCTCAAGTTCACCATGGTCTCAAAACGAGCATTTACAAAATTAATTCTCTCCCGCTGCTTACTGTGCATGAGCAGTTTAAAATAATTTGTGTCCAAACCACAATGCTTAAAACGCGTTTAAATGATAAACTTACATCATGATGGCGCAGCAAAATTGACATATTTCTACCGGATATATTATCGCCAGCCCTTTAGGCGAATATAGAGTTTGATCAAACACAAAAAGCAATATCATACATACATCAAGTTAATATTCAAACTTACCGGGGTCGATGATGACGCTGTGTTTTAAGAATAATCTAGACTAGAATGAAATGAAGAGTGGAGTCGATTTATTGGTTGATGCATATTCTAATAAGGCGCAGGCACAGGCAGCCATCTATAGGGCAACGTGCAGCAGCAGGTCGATCGTTCACAAATTAAATATAGAATAAATGTATTTGTTATATCAAATTAAAACGTGACGTTTCAATTCACCATGTCCTGCTGCCCACGGGGGTTTGATTGACAGGCGGCCTGGCCAATCATAACGCCGAATACGCAATTTTGTCCGACAACAAATCAGTAGATTAACGTCGGTGGACTTGAACTTGAAAACGGTATTGTTTAAATTACTTAAATGACAATATTTGAAAGTTGAGACTTTGTTTCATATCAACAGTAAGCTGCTCTGAACTCTCTCTCGTAGTCACTCGGTGAAATGTTAGTCTTTGCCTAGTCTCAGCCTCAGACGTCACGCCCACGGAACGTTGGCTAAACGTCTGATGCATATGGTACACTTAACTGGAAACACTCATAGACAGTAAAAGAAATGGACACAGCGACCCAATTGATTTCAACGGAGAAGACTTGAAGCCCGATTATTGCACTTCCTGTCTGATGTCTGAGCGAGTGCGCAGGCTCAAACTGAGCGTGACGACAGTCTGATTGTTGAAAATCTTCTAGTAGCTGTGCCAAGATAAATCTGAATCACCTAATTCCTCAAAAACGTTGTTGAAATATTTTGTCCCGTTGCTTTTATGGACTCTCTATTTATGGGCTTCTCCCTTGACTTTGTGCCTTCATGTCCCCCCGATTGCCTCATAGACAGTAAAAGATTGCCGCGAGCTTCTCCTCCTGTCTATACGGTAATGTCTCTATTGTGCGACAGAAAGTCCCGTGGTTATGACGCAATCTTTAGCCTATTTTTACAAAAACGGCTTCTACGGGGTCGTAACGTAAGATACAAAGTAATGGAGCATTTTATACATTGTCGTGTTTCTTTAGAAATAAATAATCGACAAATTAAGCCTTTGGACGCCTCAGATTGTAAAGTTATTCGCTGTAAAAGTGACGCCAAAATGAATGGGAGTCAATGGGATGCTAACAGCAGGTGAAGTTCTGCTACAATGGCGGCTCCCGCGAGGCTTCAACTTCCGGCTGATGGATTACCCCCTTGGAAACACTTCAGGAATGTCGAAGTCGTCATCTGATTGGTTGAATTTTATCGGATTTCCGGGGGGGCGCGAGTGTCGCGTTTATTTTCGGTCCGCCGGGAAACAAAGCGCAGACGTGTGATTGCGGAAGAAAAACTGTTGTGTTTACATGAGTGACAATGAGCATTTATCAAGCTCAGCTAAACGTAGAATTCTCAAAAGTATGCGAGGTTCACGGGAAAGACTCTTGAAGTTTTCTTCTCCTTCTTTGATTTTCTATGCTGACTGACTTGTTGCACGCACGTCTGTTGTTGTGGGGACATTTCCACGCACCGAAACGTGACGCTGAACGAAACGAACTGTAATTGGTTGTTTTACATGTCGGTCAAACGGCCTTATGGGCGGGCCTTGGCCAAAGAAAGCTGCTATGAATTCCAGACCTTCAGCCGTCAGTCTGAAGGTCTGGCTACGCGAGACTAGTCTTTGCCCCACGATGTATTTTTCACTGCGTGAGTGAGAACATGACGTGCGTGACTCGTGAGAGCCGCCTGGCTTGTCATACAGTAAGTTAACTAAAAAAGGCGGGTCTTTGCGAACGTCTCTATAATATTAATGATAATGATTCCATGATAATGCATGGAATATATGGCAAAGCGCCACTAAATAACAGGGCTAATTTGTGGGGGGCGTTGCGTGGTATAAGGCTTTGGCAATCAGATGGCTAGCAGTATCTGCTCCACAGCCAATCACGGGCCCCCTCCTTGCTCGGGCCCCGGGGCTTTAGCCCCGCCTAGCCCTATTGTTAATGCGGCCGTGGTTGTGTAGTGCTAGAGAAACTCCACCTTTGAATTTTCTTTCTTCTGAATACACTCATATGTGGCTCCTTCCTCTGGTTGCTTGATTCTCTGAGCTTTACCCGCTGCAATTAACCTGACTGCCTCCACCTAAAGTGAAACAAAAACACACACAAGAATCCAAAGGTGCCCTCTTATACAACAACTACATCAAACTACTTTCTGGACTTCAAATCCTACTGTTCCTACATTAAAACAATGACTGATATGCTGTTTTAACTTAATGGATAGCAAACTATATTTTGCAATATAATGAGGCTGTAGATGTTTCTGCAATAATCCACACCATGCCTTTGACTCCCTCTGGGAACAGGAAGCGTTTGTAGATGCTGTTTACATTGTCGTTCGGCTCAACGTAGCATTCTCTTTGTAAAAGAATTGGTCCTGTGTCCAGTCCATCATCTGCCCAGAACACAGTAAACCCACCCTTCTTATCACCATGAATCAGAGTCCTTAGAGAAATAGAAAATAACAAAGAGGGAATTATGTTAAAGGAACGTAATTTTACATAATTTATATTACACCCTCATGCCGTTTCTTTGAGTGAAAAATAATTGCCAAGCTTCAAAAGGACATCAAATATGATCATTTTTAAACACATAAGTACCATAAAAGTATAACATATGACTAATGCGCTCCATAATACGTCTTCTGAAGCTGAACCTAAATTTAATGAGACCATATATTAAAAAATGAACGTTTTATTGCTTTTAGTCTAAACATTCTAAGAGTCAACAAAGTTTACTTTTGGGAGATACATGCTTTTAAAAAATGTACTCTCTCTTTCCTGGTAATATATTCCAGAAAAAATTATGATGCAATGCACTGGATACATTTTGTGAAATAAATTGTGCAAAAACAAGAATGTATGAAAAAACAAAAAGAGACAATTGCAACTGTAATAGTAGTGTTGATGCTAACAGCAGACAGTAAACACACACCAATGGCCTACTTATGATAACCACCTGCCTCTCATTAGAACTTCCTATCATACTTCTAATTAGAGTTACCACACATATACGCACAGACTCTCTTAAAAAACATAAAGAGAACACACACACATACTGACCAGTTAATGGCAGAGGCACCTCTGTGTCTGGGTAGCAAGGAGGGATGATAAATAATAGAGCCGTGTTTTGGGTGATCTATCACTTCCATAGGGATGAACTGAGAGCAGAAAGGTAGAACATTCAGTTCAGCACCAACTGCCTTATACTGATCCACCACCTCTGTGATGGCCTTTCCCTTCAGCCTCCAGCGGGGAAACTTAAACACTGGCACGCCATCTTTCTCTGCCTCGGTCGCTGAGGAAAGTTTAAAGATTTAGTTTAATTCCGTTTAATTTGTGTAACCATGAAGTTTCCTCAAACCATCAGATTCATATGTACAAAAAGAACAGTGCCGAAGCAAAACCAGCTTCAAAGAACTCTCTGCCAGAAACAAGCAATTTTATATTTCAACCACAGATGGCGATAGAGAGGCCACAGTTCCATAGCCCTGCTTTAATTCATAAAAATCACAAGACATGACATTTAAAGCTGCAGTAGGTAACTTTTGTAAACAAATATTTTTTACATATTTGTTAAAACTGTCATTATGTCCTGACAGTAGAATATGAGACAGATAATCTTTGAAAAAATCAAGCTCCTCTGGCTCCTCCCAGTGGTCCTATTGCCATTTGCAGAAATACACCGCTCCCGGTCAGAAACAACCAATCAGAGCGACCAAACTGCCAATTTCTCGAGTGGCACCTGCTCATAAAACAAAGACAGGTAAAAGGAAAAACCGATGACGATAAACAAGCGAAAAAGAAAGAATTAGACAGAGCCTATTGACTCGGTGTCAAAACTCTAGCCGCCGCGTAACATGTAGATAAAATGTCACGCACTGTGCAAAGCAACAATTGAAACCTGCTAATTCACTGGCTTGTCATGTTGCTGAAATAATATTGTGGCGAGCAGGACGAGGCCGAGGGACAGGGACATGAGAGCGGTGCGAGCCCGGTGGCGTGAGTGATAATGAACGACACCTGTGAGACGCACCGGTCTCGCATCTCTCACGGAGAAGCGTAAGCATAAAGGAGGAGCGACGACAGTGTAGAGAGGAACAGGCCTGATTTTACGTTGTGTTGTCCGTGAGAGGCTGCTGGCTTATACTTTCATTTTGTATTTGTTTATTTATTATTAAACTTGTTGAACGTTCGCCCGGTTCCCGACCTCCTTCCTCACATAACAACTGAACCCCGTTAGAAATGTACTAGCAAACCTTATCTAGCATTAGGCCTACATATCACTAGAATAATTACTTGAATTATATTATATGTTACGTTAGTTACCGTTATATTATCTTACTAGCTATTTATAACTTATAGAAAGGGTGCAACGTTATAAAGTTACATTACATGTATTGCAAAATACGTAATGATTTGAGGACCAAGTTTGTAGTCAAAGTATGGGAAGGCCTTAGTCAATGTAAGCATATTGTTGATGTTTCGTCCCTACTAGTGAATGTGCCATAACTGTTTATCCGCCGTCAACGGTGGCCCTGCTTACTAGCCTGCGCGTTCACGGCAGGCTCCGCTGTGGGGGAGGAGCTGTGGAGGGAGGGCTGTAGCGCAGCTGAGAGCAAGACCTGTAAGTTGTGCTTGTTCAAATTTTCAGGCTAAGTCAACGTTTTCTCAAAACTCCCTACTGCAGCTTTAACGACCTGAAATAAATAGTCATCGTCATAAATAGGTCAAATTATTTTATATTTTAAGAGACTTATTGCCCTTGACACATAGTCGTGAGTTTTCTACTGCATGTTTCTACATGTTGGTCACACCACATGATGTTTTTCAAATATTCAAATATTTTCATTCTTTTAATTATCAATTCTTTTTCATTAAGATTAGCTGAACAGCTGAATCAGCCAGACATTTCCTACTTTTTGCCCCATAAAAATATCAAAATGAATTTTAATTCAGAAAATAAAAACATACCACAGATGAGGTGAATTCAACTCATTTTATGTGTGAATTAAATTTGTAATATATTTTTTATATTATAAATGAAAAGGACAATATAATAAAAGCCCGTTCACACCAAGAATGTTTGGTGCAAAAGCAGAGCCATTGTTGTTACATAAGAGTGTTGTTACGGTCCATTTTCTTTGGTCTGAAAAAAATCACATGTGAAAAGCGCACCAAATTTTCATGGCGAATGTTTGTGAACAGTCTTTAACAGTCACATGAAGTTACATGAAATAAAGAGAATAAGAGACTTACCAAGTGGATCCACTTTTCCATCTTTGTCAGGAATGGTGAACACACCAACAATTGTGTGGCCGTCCTTCTTGAGTTCTTTATACACTTCTTGTCCAAAGAGACTCTGGCCAATCACGGCAATCTTCATCATAGATATTGACTGATATCTAAAATAAAAGGAACACACATTATATTGACTACTCATACTACTATTATAAAATACTATCATTACCACAAATGGTAGCAAATTAGAATACATTATGAAATAGTTTGAAGACCTCTTCCGCAAGCAGTTCATTTAACCATAAACAAATATATCAAAACTTGTAATTTAGTACTTTGAAAATATAGTTGGTTCTTATGATGTATTGCTTGTCAATTCACTTCGGAATGACTAAATGTAAATGTTTGAGAACTTCACAAGGCTACCCTTGTTGTGCAAGACCATGTTCAAGGGAAAGTCAGGTAGTCTGGCCTACCACTGACTCTGCTCAAAGCAGAACCTTCCAAAACTGTTGCTTAGTTCTAGTTTACAGAACTGTCAGCTGAACTGTCAGTGCTTACGTTCCTACACTACAACAATCTTACATTGATTATCCACATCTGTTTTATGCATTGCAAATGTAAATATGTTTTACATTGTATGCCATTATTTTTCCAAGCAAAGATGTTTAGGGTGTGTGTCTCAAGCCAAGCCTAGGGTTCGAGCCTCCCCCAAGGACAGCAAGCCAAGTTAGTTTACTATTAACCTTTAAGGCTGAATGGGCAGGCGAACTAATGAAATAATATAAAGCACTAAAATGTCCAGCTATTACACCCAGAAATAGAATTGTGAACTTTTATTTGTATATAAAATAATGGTATTGCAACAGCCTTATTTCCAGCAAAAATAACTCTATTGTGTTATCATGACATAAAATTACTATGATATAAGATTTTGGTTGATTTAAAATATGTAATTGATTCTATGTGACTTTTTTTTTTGCCTTCAAAGACCTATTATAGGGCAAACAAATAGATTTTGTTTGTGATTGACAAACTCCAGACTGACTGGATAAAGGGGGCATTCAGTTCAGCATGTTAATCAATCTTGTGCATCAAGTAGCAATGGGGAATGAATTCTTATTATTAGAAGAATGATTCTTATTATTATTGAAACCTTTCGTTAAGACTATTACTATTTTTTCTTTAACTTCTATGCTTTCTATTACCTTTTCTATAAGCCCAATTGACAAAATGGGGGATTACCGTAAATCTTCTATCATTGTCATTCTTAAAACGTATTTTGATTGTGACATGAACAACTCTGTATTTGAGTGATATGTTTAGTGTCTCAAAAATACTCAAACACTCAAAAAGACACTGGTCACCACTTACTGGTGTAATGAAGTAATCTTGAAAAAAGGGTAGGTGAACATTATTTGAGGGTAAAACCTCAAATATATATATATATATATATATATTGCAAATAATTGCTTTTGAGAATCAATTTGAGATTTAATCCCCATTCAATGTACTGGCCTCTACTTGACTCGCTTGCCTTGAAAGAGTCATTCAAGTGTCCCACACAACTCTAATTTATGAGAGAAAGGTTATATTGAGATTTTATAAAACGGTTAGTTCCAATCCTTGATTCTGATTGGTCAATAGCTGTGCTTTATTCATGATAAAACACGGCTATGACCGATTCACCCAATGGTTCTATTTATCCATGCGCAACACTGCAGTTCCTATGGTGATTTTATTTGAGCTTTCATGCATATTACACATTGGAACGTTGTTGCTGTTCACGGTCAGGGACTATTTTTTTTTTAGCGGAAGGAAGGCTTTTAGTGATTTTACTTCATGAAAGTTGCACTAATACATATTTTTTTTACTTTACTATTTTTATTGTGTGGTAACCGTTTTATAAAAGCAATAAGGTATTGCTTACTAACTACATAGGCCTAATACTTGTAGCTACCTTAATATGACTGTTTGTTACACAGTTTTATTGTTACTATTTCTATTTGTCAAAAAAAAAAAAAAAACTCCAACAATTCAAGAACACCCTTTTGCCTACCAGGACATTTAAACCCACTGCATGCATGGGTTCCATTCATGAACAATTGGGTCATCCCGCACAAATAGGCCGCACTTGTGAGGGCTTTTAATGTGTGCTCTACAAAGTGCTCCCAGAGATGATGTATTTTTAGGCCTAAACCCAGAAATGAGTTCGCATTTCAGCACTTCCCCACATAGCAAACAGACTTGGCCCAACTGCTGGCGTGTTGCCGGCACTGGCATGCATCATGTCAGCCAACTCTGGGCCATGCGTGGCAATGATGGCACTGCATGCATGACCGATTGTGGATGGGAGGTGTGTGGCCCAGATCAGTGTACCGATTATGGCCCAGATCAGTGTAGCGATTGTGGGCCATACTTTGTGTACTGGACAATTATAAGTATTTAGGCCTGCTAGGCCTATTAGTTTTCAGCAATGTTCACAAAATTCAATAATCATTAAACAATTCCCAAATCCATTTGACCTGAACAAAATATACATTTTCCTAACATGATAATTTAGTTTTTTTTTTGTTTTTTTTAAATAAATTTATAATTTAAAGAAAAACTAATTCACATACAAAATAGTCAACGTTTTCCATACTTTTTAGTTTAAGCACCACAAAATCATGTTAAAAACGTACTATTATATATATATATATATATATATATATATATATATATATATATATATATATATATATACACTCACCTAAAGGATTATTAGGAACACCATACTAATACTGTGTTTGACCCCCTTTCGCCTTCAGAACTGCCTTAATTCTACGTGGCATTGATTCAACAAGGTACTGAAAGCATTCTTTAGAAATGTTGGCCCATATTGATAGGATAGCATCTTGCAGTTGATGGAGATTTGTGGGATCCACATCCAGGGCACGAAGCTCCCGTTCCACCACATCCCAAAGATGCTCTATTGGGTTGAGATCTGGTGACTGTGGGGGCCATTTTAGTACTGTGAACTCATTGTCATGTTCAAGAAACCAATTTGAAATGATTCGAGCTTTGTGATATGGGTGCATTATCCTGCTGGAAGTAGCCATCAGAGGATGGGTACATGGTGGCCATAAAGGGATGGACATGGTCAGAAACAATGCTCAGGTAGCCCGTGGCATTTAAACGATGCCCAATTGGCACTAAGGGGCCTAAAGTGTGCCAAGCAAACATCCCCTACACCATTACACCACCACCACCAGCCTGCACAGTGGTCACAAGGCATGATGGATCCATGTTCTCATTCTGTTTACGCCAAATTCTGACTCTACCATCTGAATGTCTCAACAGAAATCAAGACTCATCAGACCAGGCAACATTTTTCCAGTCTTCAACTGTCCAATTTTGGTGAGCTCTTGCAAATTGCAGCCTGTTTTTCCTATTTGTAGTGGATATGAGTGGTACCCGGTGGGGTCTTTTGCTGTTGTAGCCCACCCGCCTCAAGGTTGTGCGTGTTGTGGCTTCACAAATGCTTTGCTGCATACCTCGGTTGTAACGAGTGGTTATTTCAGTCAAAGTTGCTCTTCTATCAGCTTGAATCAGTCGGCCCATTCTCCTCTGACCTCTAGCATCAACAAGGCATTTTCGCCCACAGGACTGCCGCATACTGGATGTTTTTCCCTTTTCACACCATTCTTTGTAAACCCTAGAAATGGTTGTGCGTGAAAATCCCAGTAACTGAGCAGATTGTGAAATACTCAGACCGGCTCGTCTGGCACCAACAACCAAAATTATTAACAACCAAAAAGTATTCTCGTCGCTTGATAAACTTATAGTTGAGCCACTGTTGCGACATGGAATATTTAAACATTTTCTTTAATGACTCTCTGGGCCGTCAAGTTTCGTTCCCTTAGGCAGCCTATGGAGGAGTGATCCACCTCTCAGATTTAATCATAAATATCTTCATTTGTGTTCCGAAGACGAACGAAGGTCTAACGGGGTTGGTACAGCATGGGGGTGAGTAATTAATGACTTAATTTTCATTTTTGGGTGAACTAACCCTTTAAATTGTGTTCACACAACTCTAGCTGTCATTTTTATTTTATTTTTGGCTTGTGCATTACTACAATAAGTAAGCTACTGTTTAAAGGAACACTCCACCGTTTTTTCATATTAAACTTTTTTTTATTTTATTAAACAGACCATTAATATATTAAACAGACCATTAAACTATGTTATTCCCTTATAACATATAATGGATAACTATAATGTATGGCGGAATAGCACTTGATAGCACTTCGACTCTGCGCAGTAATATCATCACTCCTGAAAAATCCTCTCCCCCTCTCCCGATGATATAGTTATATTACTGTGCCGAGTCCAAGTGTTATTCCGCCATACATTATAGTTATCCATTTTACCCGCTCAGAAAAGCTTCATGCCAGAGCGATTGAGTGCCACACTGAGACGAGAGAGGTATTTATCAACTCTTAGTTAAGGGAATAACATAGTTTAATATGAAAAAACGGTGGAGTGTTCCTTTAAGACAGACCAGAACATTTTGAAATTAAATGCACTTTTTTGAGGTAATAAGATGTTGCGCTTTGAATGTACTAAAAAAATAGCTTTCACACAGTTACACAATTCTAGATGTAATTTAAAAAATTATTTTTGGCTTGTGCATTCTTGTTAAATAAAACAATTTTGAGAATTGAATTTTCCTGTGACTTATTTGTTCATATGGTTTGGATAAGATTAGGCTGGGTAAGGGTAATGGCTAAGTTTTGGGGTTTCTGGTGTTGATATGGTTAACTTATGGCTGAGACCAATAATAAAACCTGTTTTGGTCCAATTCAGAGCCAGTTATGGCCCATGTGTGACTCTTGTCTTTAATCCAGTTCTGGGCCACTTCAGGGCCAGTTAAGTGTGATTAACTGGCTGAGATTCGGGCTGGTTATGGCCCATGTGTGACCCTTGTCTTTAATCCAGTTCTGGGCCACTTCAGGGCCAGCTAAGGGTGATTAACTGGCTGAGATTCGGCCCGGTTATGGCCCATGCGTGACCCTTGTCTTTAATCCAGTTCTGGGCCACTTCAGGGCCGTCATTCTTTGCGGTACTTGGGCCGAGGGAAAAGTGATTGTGTGGCCCGGAGCTGGGCCAGAAAACATTTGCTATGTGGGTCTGTTTCCATTGTCCTGATGTCAATGGGTTTTTGGTTAAATGCCTGAAATAAATTGTATTGTTAAATAAATAGTTCAACCAAAAAAGGGAGGAAGGCGGAAGGGTGAAGCTCAGGTGAGAATTAACGAATTATCCTCGTGGAATTATTCTTCAGTTCACAACGCATTAATTTTCGGTATGCTCTCAGTCTGGAAAGCCGCAAAGAACTCTCCGTATCTTGCTACGCACCACTTGCGTTTCGCAGAAGACTTGTCCCACGAGGATCGCGTGCAGCGTAACAAACTTTGGCCACTTGTTGAGAAAGCCCGTCAGCAAGGGCACCGCGCTTACTTCGTTGGTCCAAAGGCGTACGTTGATGGCAAAGAACTTCTTTTGCTTCTTTTGTGTAGGTCGTTGAATGATTTGAACTTGATGATGTTGCTAGTGGTAAGTTACTGTTCTGCCTTTATTGTCATGTTTCTGACGTAAGTAACAGTTCTCAATCTTCAAAATGCTTACTGAAAGATTAACAGACTATTAGAAAAAGTCACTTTGAGGGTCATTTTTTTGTTTGTTTTTTCTTCTTCTCTCTGACTCTCCGAATGAATGACCCCCCAACCTTATTTATTTACGAATAATTTTTTTAATTTACAGAATGTCATGGACTGATTCACTTAGTTCTGGTGTCATATTGTTCTAATGTTTCCTAAACTTTCTGTTTGTTCATTAACGCACGAGGGTTACGTAATGACGTCAAACGTAAAGCTATTTTTCTGTATGCTAAATCTCTTAGCTCTGATTTTTGTTTTATACAAGAGTCTCATGCAAACTCACGTGAGACTGTAAGCGATTGTAAGTTTTGGAAATCACAATGGGGTGATGAGTTGTTTTCTTCATATGGTTCTAATCTTTCAGCAGGAGTCTTAACTTTAAAGCACAAGTTTAAGGGTAAAATAATAGAGACAATCTCGGATCCTGAAGGTCATTTTCTTTTTTTATTAGTTACCTTAAATGATTGTATCTTTGTCCTAGGTAACATTTATGGATTTAACACTGCTAAAAATAACTTAAAATTGTTTAATTCAATAGAAACATATTTAGACTATTTTAAATCTAAATATTCTAATTTGCGTATTATTTTGTGTGGAGACTTTAACCAAACTATAAACACCTCTTTGGATAGATCACCACTTAGAATATCTAATGGACCATCAGGCCTCTGTGAATTGATCTCACGTTTTGGTCTGACTGACATTTGGAGGAAAAAACATCCTCATGCTTCACAATTTACCTGGTCTAACAGCTTTGGTTCATTGAGGTCTAGGATTGACTTCTGGTTAATATCTGACTCTTTATCTGATTACGTCAATAAGGTTGAAATTTTGCCTTGTCCACTGTCCGATCATAAGTCTATTATTCTGTCTTTTGATAACCCATCTTACTCAAGAACATATTGGAAACTAAACTTGTCACAGGATATAGGACGAAAGACATGGATTCAATTGCAGAGATTTATTAAAGACGACAAACACAAAAACGGCACAACCTCCAAGGCTCGGGAAACAAACGGGAAGAAACAAATCACAAGTAACGTACAACAAATCAGCACAAGACAGCAAACACAAGGGGATTAAATAGGCTAACAAACAAAAGAGGTAACAAGGCAGGCAGGTGGGGGAAATAAACCAATAACGAGATAAGATGGGCGGGGTTGACAATTAGACAAGAGAGCACATGGCACAAGAAACAACAAGACACTCATGTGCTAACACAGGACCAGACTAGACATAAACACATGACAAACTGGGCGTGTCACAGCCCTGTCACAAACCCAAGGGAAAATCCAGACCGAGGTAAAAGAACTGTGACAAAGCTTTATTAGAGGATGAGGAAACTTGTCAATCTGTAATTTCTAAAATTCACTTCTTTCTTAGTAAAGCTCAAGCTGAAAATTATTTTGGTTATAATTGAGAGCTATTAAAATACAATATTAGGTTAATGTTATTCAAAGTTGGATTAAGAAAGTTTTTTAAGAAAAGCCAATCAATACTAATTAGAGGAACTTAACATTGTTAAAAAAAAATTTCTGTCTCTCCTGCATCCCCTTTGAAATGTATCATCTCATAATCATCTCAATTCTATAAATAGTAACATAAATGGAGTCGTTTTAAAAGATCATAAAGACATTTCTAATTATTGTGAAGAATTTAAAAAAAATCTTTATTGTTCTAGACACTCTCAACAAAATGTAGACTTTTTTTTTAATTCTCTTGACTCAGACAGTATTTCCAAAATTGATGATATTGGCAAAAGTTTGTGTGAATCTCATATTCAAATTAAAGATATTTCTGAGGCGATTGATAAGCTGAAACCTAATAAATCTCCTGGAAATAATGGTCTGACCACAGAGTTTTATAAGAAATGTTTTTCTCTTTATTTCTTCTCCAAGTGTATTTAGAAAGCCTACATAAGGGAACTCTCCCAAGCTCTATGACTCAGGGTGTTATACATTTGATCCCATAAGCCTCAAAAGGACCCCACTCAACTTGAACATTGGCGACCTATAAGCTTGTTAAATAATGATTACAAAATACTAGCCATGATTTTTGCTCAAATAATTAAATTTTAGATAATATAATTGATGACTTTCAGTCAGGTTTCATGAAAGACAGACTAATTTCAAATAATATTAGACTTGTTCTTGATATTTTAGATTACTCGGATCTGATCCTTGATGATGGTTTCTTGTTTTTTCTTGATTTTTATAAAACTTTTGATTCCGTTGAGTTTCCTTTTATACTTAAATCTTTGAATATTTTTGGTTTTGGACCCAACTTTATCAATGCAATTCAAACTTAGTTTGTACAATAACGCCAATGCTTCAATTAAATTACAGCATGGTACTACTCATAGATTTGATATAGACAGAGGCATCCGTCAAGGCTGCCCAATATCACCATATCTTTTTCTGCTTCGTATGCAATTATTAGTCATCCACATTCAAAGTTTATTTGGACATTCAGTAATTTGAAAGGTTTCTCTGTTGCAAACCGATCAATATTAAGCCAATTGGCTGATGACACAACTCTGTTTTTGAAAAATAAAGATTAAGTTTCTGTAGCTTTAAATTTAATTGATCTCTTTTCATTTGTTTCTGGTTTAGTTCTTATTATTCACAAATGTGAACTTTTATCTATTAAACATTCCACTGATGTTAAAGTCTGTGACATTCCAGTCAAATCCGAAGTTAAATACTTGGGTATAATTATATGTAAAGATCAGAAAAAAATATCAAAACTGAACTTTGAACCTCTTATTCTCTCTATTCAACGCAAATTTAATTCTTGGTTACAGCGTGATCTGTCTATAACAGGTGGAGTGTTGCTTTCCAAAGCAGATGGGTTATCTCGGGTTATCCTGCAATGGCTCTGGATGTTCCTGTGGAGATTTGTAGAATGCTGGTCAAAATGATTTACCTTTGTTTGGAAATCTAAAAGTCATTTAATTTAAAAAAGTGTTATGATAGCTGATCGGACAATGGGTGGTTTTGACTTATTGGACTTTTCCACTCGTAATAATTCTTTCAAGATTAAGTGGATAAAATCTTTTTTGAACAACCCTACATCTTTTTGGAATATTATCCCAAATTATATTTTCAGTTCAGTTGGAGATTTGCATTTTTTGTTGCGCTGCACCAAAGACATCTCTAAAATACCTTTAACTCTTTCTAGTTTTCATAAACAGGCTTTAATATGCTAGTCCCTAATATATAATTATAATTTTTCTCCACATAGCTATTTTATTTGGAACAACCAAAATATTCAATATACAATTAAATCTCTTTTTTTTTATTGGTTTGATAAAAAATATACTTTTAGTGAGTCAACTTTTATATGAAAGGGGTGTCTTGCTCTCTTATGAACACTTTATGCAAGAATTCTCTTTTCCAGTCCCCCCAAGAGAATATGCCATTGTTTTTGGTGCAATTCCTGATTGTGTGAAACCTTTAGTTACACCTGGCCCTAAAGGTCCTTTATGCTCTCCACCTATTTTTGACAACACTAATCTATTTGTTGATCAATGTCTTCTCAGCAGATAGTCAAACAAGAAAATTTGCTCAATTCTTAACAGAGATCAGATTTCTTTACCTGCTTGTGTAAGCTTTTGGAATAATACATTTATTGATATAGTATGCGAGAATGTCTGGCTCCTTCAGCAAAAATGATTTTTATCTAATAAAGTGGTTTAAGTTTCTATTAAAATTATTCACAATTGCTACCCAATTAATTATACATTTGCTAAATTTAATAATAGTATTTCCCCATTGTGCTCCTTTTGTCGTCAGTTTGATGAGACAATTATTCATTTGTTTTGGGAATGTGTATGTGTGTATTGCAAAATCTTTTGGGTTGACTTCTCAAATTTTGTTAAAAGGTATCTATCTTTAAACTTCTGTATAAGCCAAAAAAAAATTTTTTTTGGTTACTGAAATTGGCCCCTTTTCATTTTAAATTTGTTCTTAACTTAATACTTTTTCTTGCCAAATTTTATATTCACAAGTGTAAATTTTCAAAGAAAACTCCTTTTTTCATTTTTAAGAAAGATTTTGATGTATCTAAATTCTTTGAAGAACTGTAAAAACTCCAATGCATGTAAGACTTTGAAATGGTGTCAATCCTTTAAGCTAGTTTAATGTTCTTTATGTTTATGTAATGTAACCCTCTGTATTGTGTATTGTTTATTATTGTCCTGATTTGTATTTGTTACTACTGCATAATAACTAAAAAGACTCGAAGGAAGTTCAAGGAGTGAAGGGCATACATTTCAGAAGTGTATCATCGCATGATTCGCATGTATTGCCGATTCGAGAATCGCAGTTTGCAGAAGAAGACATTGCCTATAGTTACAGGACAACAGCTACGATGTAACTTGAGTTGGAATGTCGGACACGTCCGAGAGACCAGTTTTCTAGGCTATCTATCTTGAGACGCGAAACGAATCAGTTCGAATAGTCGAACCGGTTCAACTGGTGTATGAAAAGAACTGGTTCAAAGATGAAGGA
The DNA here is from genome assembly GCA_030578255.1 of Tiaroga cobitis. Taxonomy (NCBI): domain Eukaryota; kingdom Metazoa; phylum Chordata; class Actinopteri; order Cypriniformes; family Leuciscidae; genus Tiaroga; species Tiaroga cobitis. The sequence continues at coordinate 33,454,359 of CM060596.1, forward strand.
GCCATGAAGGAGCATTCCAAGCAGGACAAGTATTCAAAAGTGAGTCAGGGCAAAAAACACAATAACTAATTAAAGCTGCTAGCAGCATTTAGCGGTGTTCAAGCAGTTAAGGCAGTTAAGCGTATAAGCATCAAAAGACATTACGTTTTATGTAGCAAGCATTTAAACATTTCCATTATAGATGGAATAGACTATTTTTAGCATGATTTACCATGATATACAGTATTTTAGTGTGATTTTTCAGGCCTTTAATCACAAAAGCATCAAAAGACATTAAGTTTTATTTAGCATACATTTAACCACTGACATAATAGATGGGAAACACCATTTACAGCCAATACAAGCAATTTACCATAGGAAATACATGGTTTTAAAGCTTTTCAACAGTTATAGCGCCACCTATTGTCCGATCTCCATAAAACTTTGCATGCTTGTTCATGATGTTATGTCACATATGCTCACCAATTTTTGTGAAGTTCTGAGTTTTTATTTATGATTTATAGGCTTTTGAGTGTATTTTGACACGCCCCCTTTTCTAAATGACCCTGTTACAGTGAACCAAAGGGCAAAGTTCAACTTTTTTTGATAATTATTGATCTAGAGAGTCCAGGGAATTGTCCTAGACTGGTCTGGTTCCGATCGGGCCAAAAACCAGGGACTAGTTCGCAAAAGTAGGTTTTGGACAAAATTGGCCATAACAATTTTTTTTTGCTCAAATCGAGAATCCGAGATATACATCTTGTCCGTCTTGAGCCAAGGAACACAGTGGTGTAAAAACTTGATTCTAAGTCAAACGGTCTAGGAGTTATGAGCAATTTAGTACTTTTGGTTGCTGTAGCGCCACCTACGGCCCAATCAGGGTCATACTGTGATAGGTTCTCCCCAAACTGAGGCCCTACCACCTGGCCAGGTTTCAAGTCTCTAGGCCTTACGGTTTGGGCTGCACGATGCGTTTTAGTTTTTTGTTTTTTTTTCAAATAGCAATTACAATAGGTTTTCAGCACTTCGTGCTTGAACACCTAAATATATATCAAACGTATGACCAACGGAAAAGCTAGAGATAGTTGATTAACCCAAGTCAAGACCAGGGTCAAACAAAGTTCGATCAACGCGATACGCCCACCACAACAATCTAAAAATGTAACCTGACTTTTACTGCAGATGAAGCCATTTCATTCAAATTCATTCATCAGCTATCCCACAATAAGTTAAAATTATTTTCAATGAAATAAACAAGAATCAAGTTTAGCCAACACATTCATAAATCATAAGTGCAAACATGCAAATCTCTCCCCTTATTTATTGTATCATGTATGCACAATACATTTCGCTAAGGCAAACTAGTTTACAACTACACGACACGAAACGAGAGTGTGTCCTTTGTCAAGGGAATTTGTCATTACAAACACTGTTCGTCTGTACTATAGATATTAATCGTATCATACCTTTGCACGTCCAGATCAGAGCTGTTTCTCTGCAACTGCAAGAAAGAAGGATTCAGCAAACACACTGTTGCTATTTATTTCAGCACAACAGTATTGCAGGCCAGCGGTCAGACTACCAATAGCGTTATTACAACCGCAAGGGGGAGGAACCGAAAGTTTCCCCTTCCACAGTTATAGAAGGATTTGTTGAAATCATAGTGCAAAAACATGACAAATGAATAGGGATGCAAGCTTTTGTGTTTTTTTATAAGGTTTTATAAGAATAAGCCAGATAATAATAGCAATAAAATGTAGCCTAGAATTTAAGGGCCAAAATAGGCTACAACTAAACTTGACTGTATAAAGTTTACTGACTTTCTGTCTGGGCAGTGATTCAGACTTGGCAATTTAACAAGCCTTGGATGAGGGAATTATTGATTCTGTAGTATTTTAGTCAAATATTGCATATTATGTGATAACATGAGATTTCCTGAAGTGCAGAACACTCAAATTACCTAGAAGTTAGTTTTCTATATGTCTGCAATATTGCCATTATATGTAACTCTCTTTTGAGAAAATAGACTAAACAGCTTGTCTAAAATTATTATATAAAATGACGTAAGCTATTATATAGGCCTAATAGCATAATACAAATATATTTGGTCAATATTTTTTTCCCCCTCCAAACTGTGTGCCACAATAAATGGAGCGCCTGGAAATTCTTGAGTAAAACTGTAACTGACGTATTCTTATTTAAATTGTATGTTTTTTTAAGTTCATCTGAGTGATTACAATGATTAAATCAAATAAGACGTTAACAATTAACAATGAGATGTTATATTGGCCCGATACACAGTGAGGAGGATGGTTTAAGTCTCCAAAACTGATCAGATGGCACCTACATAAGTACAACTTAGAATACATGGCATCATGGGTTTAATCAAAATCAAATTAAAATTCAAATCAAAAACTTAGAATACATGGCATCAACACCAACACCTGTCAGGAAGCTTAAACTGGATCGTGGTTTGGTCTTCCAGAGTGACAATGATCCAAAGCACACATCAAAATCAACATAAAAATGGTTCACTGACCACAAATCAAGGTTTTGCCATGGTCATCCCAGTCTCCTGACCTGAACTCCATACAACCTGTGTGGGTGAGCTTATGAGGAGAGTACACACTTCTGGACCTTAGAATTTGAAGCATCTGGAAAGTTCTGCATGTGGAAATGGTCTTAGACCAAGGAGAAGATTCAGAGCTGTAAATTTGCAGGGAGGCTGCACAAAGTATTAAATGAAAGAGTGCCAATAGTTGAGGCATACACACACACACACTGTGACACACACACACACACACACACACACACACACACACACACACACACACACACACATATATATAAATATTTTATAATACTTTTTTTTCTTGCAATTGTTTTACTTTAACTAAAGGTTAGGGTTACACTTCATTTTAAGGTGTTCGTGTTACATTATAATTATACGTTTAAGTACTGAGTAATGATAATTAACTGCATACAATAACTATAGGATTAAGGTAAGGATTAGGGTGTGGTTTAGGGTTAGTTGCATGTAATTATAGTAATTTACTATAGTAACTAGCCTACATGTAATGTGTAACAAGGACACTGTAAAATGTTACAGAGATTAGATTTTTGTGACCCAATGGATAAACGGCAAATACATTTTTCCATAGCCCATTTTGTTAAAAAAAAGGCTAGGGTATTATTGAAGGGCACTGTATACTGTAAATGCAATCCCATTTAAATCAGTGAGCAGATGATGCAGTGATACAATGCACACTTCCAATTTAGATTAGTTGAGCGATCTTGCATAAGAAGTTAGATAAGTTTATAAATGTATTACAGTAAGTATGTGTCCACTGCCAAGTAATAAATCTGTTTAATAGGCTACTAAAGCCAGAGATCAGAGGTGTGTCTGCAAAAAGTAGGGCATTTATCTTCAGTGTGGTCCAGGATTGTCAATACAGGGTTAATATATACATGATTACTTTAAAAAAAATACAAACTTCATTAGTTACATTTTATTTTGATGGTCCCCTTAAGACATTCTCTTGACTATAAGTAACATTGCACCTACAATTACCAGTCATTAAAGTATTAGTAGACTGACGAATATCTGCTAACACTTTATTTTGAAGGTTCCCAACAGACATTATACGGACTCTAACTTTGCAAGTACATATCAACTTATTCTACTAACTCTAACCATACCAGTACTAATACATACTAATACTATAATGAGAGTTAGTTGACATGTAATGAAAGTTGGTTGACATGTAGGTGCAAATATAATGATATATAACAATTGATTTAAGCACTGAATCCACTAAAACGTCCAGCATTATCAGCAGATTTTGAAACGCATGTGAAAAATGTCTCTGCTTTCAGTTCACCCAGCATTTTTGACCTCTCATAACTGAGAGCAGAGCCTTTACTCATTCACTCACTCATTCCAGCACACAAACTTCACATACTTCACATTCTGCTTATTAAAGATATTGTAGTGGTGCATTTTTAGTATCAGATAGTAATACAATGGTACTTGCGGTATTAAACAATTACCGTATTTGTATACCATAACCAAATAAACCATAGTTCTAAGAATACCATGCCATGTTACCATGTCCAAAAGCCATGGTATTAATATATCATTCCAAAAAGCATATAAATACTAAAAATACCAGCATGCAGCACTTATGCTAGTATAACACTTTAACTTATATACACTAAAATAAAAATGAAGATATTATTTTGATTAAAATACATGCTGTTTTGTACAACAGCAATGTACAAATAGCAATGCCAATATATCAACATATTACATGACAAACAGTACAGCCTAATTTAGAATACTATTCAAAATCCTATTTATTGCTAGACTGCATATTTTTCATAAAATGTTTAAGATTATATTTTACAAATGAATAAAGTGTGTCCTGGTTTAATCCAGTTCCCACTGGACCTCAGTCAGCCAGCCTAAAATCATTATAGAGTTAATGATTGACAACTGAGATGTCTATTGACCCTTATTCCAGAGAAGTGAATGAATCAGCAAGAACTCAAGTAAAATTTCCTAATCCACAAACTCTTTAATTTTGAAACCCTTTTTACAGTTTTTTTTTTCAATTGTTTACACGCAATTTTGAAAACCGGGTTCTTTTTTTCAAAATGTAATCACAATTATCCAAACACCACACTCAATTGGCATAATTCCTAGATTGTTTGCAAAATGACACACTTCTGTCAAAACATACACACTTCAGTCAAAAGAAATACACATATTTGTGAAAATGCTATTAGTTTTCATTTAACCAACACAGTCCTCAATGATCAGACACTATTGCAACCAGTTTCACACTGCTGTCATAAATAAAAAACACATTTGTAAAAAAACATAATAGCATGTGCTAGATTTTTGGCCAGACAGTGTTATGTAAGGGATAATTTAGATGAAAAAAAAATTGTGACAAACAAACAACATTCTTCATGATTAGTTTGAGATATAGGGAGAATGTACACAAATAGGCCTACTATAAACTTACAAAGCACTGCACAACACTGATTTCTGCAGACTCATATTTCAAGTATTTATTTACAGTATTTCTTACCATAATCAGTTACAGTAATCAACCAACAATGAAATCAATGAAAAAAATAAAATCTGTGGACAAAATAAAAATTACTGCATGAAGTACATACAGTTTGACTCTGAAGAAAAACTACTGTAAAAGCAACACGAATACTGTAACTATTCAGAGATTTGGTTGAACTCTTTGTCCAGCTTCCATCGGTGTCAGTCCATGGTTGATAACATGGTCAATAAGTGTTGCACGGATTTCTTGAGTCAAATTTGGTCCTTGTCTTCTTTGTTCAGGTTCTTTCAACTCTACAAGTCCTTCTCTACCTCTTCCTCTACCTAGGCCTCTTCCTCTAACTCCTTCATCTCCTCTTCCTCTGCCTAGGGCTCTTCCTCTATCTCCTTCTTCTCCTCTTCCTCTACCTAGGCCTCTTCCTCTAACTCCTTCATCTCCTCTTCCTCTACCTAGGCCTCTTCCTCTATCTCCTTCTTCTCCTCTTCCTCTACCTGGGCCTCCTCCTCTACCTCCTTCACCTCTTCCTCAACCTCCTTCACCTCTTCCTCAACCTCCTTCACCTCTTCCTCTACCTAGGCCTCTTCCTCTATCTCCTTCTTCTCCTCTTCCTCAACCTCCTTCTCCTCCACCTCCTTCACCTCTTCCTCTACCTCCTTCTCCTCTTCCTCTACCTCCTTCTCCTCTTCCTCTACCTCCTTCTCCTCTTCCTCTACCTCCTTCTCCTCTTCCTCTACCTCCTTCTCCTCCTCCTCTACCTCCTTCACCTCTTCCTCTACCTCCTTCTCCTCCTCCTCCACCTCCTTCTCCTCTTCCTCTACCTCCTTCTCCTCCTCCTCTACCTCCTTCACCTCTTCCTCTACCTCCTTCTCCTCCTCCTCCACCTCCTTCTCTTCCTCTACCTCCTTCTCCTCCTCCTCTACCTCCTTCTCCTCTTCCTCTACCTCCTTCTCCTCTTCCTCTACCTCCTTCTCCTCCTCCTCTACCTCCTTCTCCTCTTCCTCTACCTCCTTCTCCTCTTCCTCTACCTCCTTCTCCTCTTCCTCTACCTCCTTCTCCTCCTCCTCTACCTCCTTCACCTCTTCCTCTACATCCTTCTCCTCTTCCTCTACCTCCTTCTCCTCTTCCTCTACCTCCTTCATCTCCTCTTTGAGCTCCCCCTCTTATTCTCACTCTTCTTCTTCTTCTTCTTCTTCTTCTAGCTCCTTCCATTTTTGTTGAAGACAGGTGAACTCACCTGCTGTCTTTTATAGCACACCTGAGTGCTGCCTTTTCAAATTAGCACATGCTTCCACGCCTGATGTGCATATCCAATTCATTCATTAGTGTGGTCAATGGCAAACCGGGGCTTTGTAATGACAAGGAAGTAACCTCACAATCCTTATGTCTAAGGTGTGAAAATGTGTCTAGAGTTTTACAAATCACTGTGTGTAATGTTTTGCAAAAAAGGGTGAAGCTGACAACGTGCTTACAATTGTGCAAATCTAGGCTGGTGTTTTGCTTCTTGGGTGTAAGGTTTTGCTAATAATGGGAAAGTTTTAATTTTAGTGTGTAAATTGAAAAAAACTGTAAGTGAGGTCAAAAATAAGGTTAACATACTTGTACTACTACTATATTAGATTTTGGATCAGTAAATTTATTAATCAAATAACCATCAGTAGAATGCAGCATTCAGCAAATGACTAATATCTGTAGGCCGATCTGTTATTTGGGATCTACTATTTCATTTTCAGTAATTATTCTGAATATGGATTATATCACATACCTAGCAGTGGAATCATTGAAATGAAATATGTGCTGAGTTTAATAGAAGAAAACAATTTTGCTTTGAACTAGTACTGAACACCAACCAAAATTGTAACATGATACTCTTATGTTGTGTTTATTTCTTACCCTGGTTGGTCCTGTTAAAATAGCCTAAACGCATTTATTAACCTTTAGCCATCCCAATTTTTGTTTTTAGGTATCCCTACAATATGCAAGCCTTAAAGATGGGGAGAACGGGAATGCTTGTAAAAGCTCAAAAACAGCGACTTGGTTTAGAATAAAATATGTTTTGTTTTTTAATTACAATTCTTAAAATGAGGGTGGAGAGAAAGGATTGTGAAATGGAAGTTATTAGTATAAAAATCATTTATAAAATAAATGCACATTAAAAATTTAAACTGATGACCGGTCCGTGTAACGCTTCACAATTCAATTTTCAGACCATACAATGCAAATGCAAAAATAAAACATTGAAACCAGACGTTCATTTTTCTTGTTTTTCCAGTTACATTATCAATGGATAGTTGCCCTTTTCTCCCTTTTTTCAATTTTACTTGTGCTAAATTGTGACTTTAGAAACAAACATTTGAATGAATGAAATCGAACTGATTTTGTTTTTCTAATTTTCGTCTTGTAATTTGCGCCGTGGGCGGTACCATTAGCACGGGGGTGTGGCCGTGGACTAACTTTAGCTACTATCATTTCATTGATGCAACTGCTTTATTTACACTGCATGCACGTTGAGGAGAAGTTTAAAAGACGGAACACAGGACGACATTTTTCACCCGAGGTGACAGTTTTTATTGATAAACTGCACTGTTAACCCTTGCTGTAAAAAAGGTCCAAATTCTGGCAATATACCATTTTCCATTAAAACATGCTTAAATTATTTGCAAATAGTACGTTAAATAGATTACTTAACTACAATTAGACCTATACGTTTTACCATTCTTAATCCTTTAAATCGCTTTTAAAAACGTAACTCGATTATCATTATTTTTTAAATAATAAATCCCCCACCTGTATATTAAACACGGAAAGCTAGCAACACCACTGTAGCAAAGCTAACACCTATGGTAGAAAAGCTATTAAATCATACAAAAACACTAAGACAGTCTAGGCTATACAAGAAAAGAAAAATTAGCCACTCAAAGTAAAAAAAAAAAAAAAAAAAAAAAAAAAAAAATTAGTGCAGTAAGCCCATTTGCAAATCAGAACTTGTTTATTTTTAATGAATAGAAATGCTGAAAACCATAATCAAGTATATCGGAAATGACAATGTCAATAAAGTAAAATTAAAGTCATGTGAAATAATACTTCCTACAGTAAACTATGCCCAAAAAAGGTTGAAAGTAAAAGCATTATCTTAAAGTAAAATAGTGTAATAAAAAAACTCTTTGTGATGATCAGATGTATAAGAAAGCTAGCCTAGATACAACCCAGCGGAATAGCCAGGCCACCGTTTCTCCCACTACTCTCAATGGCCAGACCTGAATTCTACATTTAGCACTGTTAGACCTTACCAGATTTTTTTTACGGTAAATTACTGGCAACACTGTTTTAATGGAAAATGGTATGATATTGTCAGAATTTGGACATTTTTTAAGGGTTAACAGTGCAGTTACTATCAATAAAAACTGTCACCTCGGGTGAAAAATGTCGTCCTGTGTTCCGTCTTTTAAACTTCTCCTCAACGTGCATGCAGTGTAAATAAAGCAGTTGCATCAATGAAATGATAGTAGCTAAAGTTAGTCCACGGCCACACCCCCGTGCTAATGGTACCGCCCACGGCGCAAATTGCAAGACGAAAATTAGAGAACCAGAAAATCAGTTCGATTTCATTAATTCAAATGTTTGTTTTTGAAGTCACAATTTAGCACAAGGAAAATTGAAAAAAAAAAAAAAAACGAGAGAAAAAGGCAACTATCCATTGATAATGTAACTGGAAAAACAAGAAAAATGAATGTCTGGTTTCAGTTTTTCATTTTTGCATTTGCATTGTATGGTCTGAAAATTGAATTGTGAAGCGTTACACGGACCATGACCACATATAAATGTATCAAATCTATTAAATTCTTTTTCTATTTATGGAGGGATAAGTCTGAGGAAATCATACCACAACAAATAAATCCAAAATTTCAAGATTTTAAATAAATGGTAAAATGGTGGGTATTCTGAAGGATTTTAAATGGCCTGGTATTATGTTCTCAATTTGTGCATAAAGAAGAGAGAACGTTTAAAACATAACACATCTGGAGGCGCTCGTTATGAAGAATTCATCTTGTGAAATACCGCCACCTACTTTTCGTGGAAAGAATATATGCCCAATATAAAGTTGTCTGGGCAACCACAAACGCAACAAGGGAAAGGTCTCCTCGAACTGGCTCATCCGAACGGGTTTACTCTCTCTGATCCATTTGCGGGTTTAGAGAGCTCTAAATTTAATTGATCTAATTTGCTATTTACCGTTGGAGCAGCATGTCCTCATCTGCAACATCAGCACACAGTAAGACACATATTTATTCATACATGGGTGATTCATTTATGAGCAAGCAGTTTTATCTAGGCTATATCTGTAACATAATTCTAAATTAATGGAACTACATCTGCATGTCTTGAATCTAAAGGAAAAAAAAAAACATTAGGCCATATATAGATGCGTTAAAGCTGTTCGAATGTGTTTGTTTGTTTGTGTGTTTGTGTGTGTGTGTGTGTGTGTGTGGCCCTGGACCAAATGTCCCCACATTTATAGTAAATGTAAAAATGCAGTTTTCTGTGGTGGTTTGAGTGTCTTCAAAGGATAGTTCACCCCAAAATTTAAATTCTGTCATCATTTACTCACCCTCAAGTTGTTCCCTGTATGAATTTATTTCCTCTGCAGAACACAAAAGAAGGTATTTTGAAGAATATGGCTAACCAAACAGTTGATGGGCCCCATTGATTTCCATAGTATGAAGAAAATACTATGGAAGTCAAGTCATTGGGGCCCATCAACTGTTTGGTTATCCATATTCTTATTCTAAATATGGATGTGTGTGTATGTTTGTTTAATTTAGAAAGCAGCGATGATGTGAATCCTTTCAAAATCCCTGAACACAATGATCTTTTCCAGACGAGGAACAAAGAAAAAACTCAGAGGATGCTGGTTTGTATCATTTAATACATTAAATTTTAGCTGATACCCATTAAAGAATAAAGCCAAAATCAAAAAGACATCAGGGTTGTATTACAAAAACAGCCTAACTACAGCTAACAAAAATATGTTCTAAGAATGTATTACTAACATTCCCATTCTGTTATGCCAAACATCCAGTTAAAAAAACATCTTGGTTATACGAATGTTAAGGGAACATTGCACTTTATCATTTTGCAAACATTTTGGGAATGTTACTTTAGAATGTTCGAATGTTTAGAAAAAGGAAAGCTAGACAAAAATAAAAAGTTCCACGAACAATGTATAAACGTTTTTGTGTTACTGGTTTGAGAACATTAAAGACCAGATAACTTTGAACAAACATTAATGTTACTGGAAGAATGTTTGTTATCAACTTTGAGAAAACTTTGCCAGAACGTTAACCAAGGTTCTGTCAAGACCACCATCGTCAAATACGATTGACAATTAGCATACAGTTTGGATTGGCGGTATGGTTCTGTTCTGGGCAAGAACTCAAGAGCAGCAATAACCCCCCTTAAGGTAAACAGATATCATTAATATAAATATTTTAATGTACAATATAATAAGAGAATTTAGTCTGATTCAAAGGGGAATGAGAAAGTCCAAATCCTGAATTGGCCGAGAGGAGGAGCTGGGGATGGAGGAGGGAATTGGCTCCTTAGAAAAGCGATAGCTGCTGATAATACTGATGGAGCTTATATATGGATGCTGTGATAGGTGTCGTATAGGTAGACGTGGATCAGCTGAGAGTCAGCTGATGCGAGCTTGACTAACGAAGCCTGCCAGAACTGACGCTACGCTTGATTTATGAGAACGTTCCCTCGGGGGTAAAAAGCTTTGAGATGGAAGGAAAATAGTTTTAGGACATCATGTTTTAGTTGTAAGCACTTGCTTGAAGTCTGAAGCTGTGTGCTAGAAGTTTAAAATTGTGCACTCTGTCATTGCAGGAGCACCCAAGTAAGTTGGCTTTACCTGTCCATGAGAAGATGACATTTGCAGGCAGAACTAGGGCAGGACAAGCCAGACTGAGGAAGGAACTGAAAGAAGGGGAGAGTAACCCACCAGTCACACACACTCATGGACAGCTCCAAATTACACCCGCATGGAGGGCATCTATCAAAGGTGAGCCACGCCATATCACACCACGTCTGCATCAAACTTGTAAACTCCACAGCAAGTAAAAAGTTTCACCTAAAAATGTAAGCCTACTGTTGCAAGCCAACTAAATGTAAATGTAAGCCTACTAAAAAAGCCTACTGTTGTTATTCTCATTTTCTAAGACCCCAAAATTGGTAAAGGAAGCATGAATGAATATATCACTAAGAGACGAGAGCTGTTCTTACTTGAGGTAAGATGATATTTTGTTTTTCTAGTTCTCAGCACTAGCCAGGTAGACATTTGCTCACTCTCTTTGTTTTATTCACTGTGTTTCTAACGGCCTTTCTTTCTTTCTTCTCAACCTCTGTGTTTGGTTCTCTGTTTGTCTGTGTCTGATTGTTTTTGTATACACGTTTTCTATTACTTTTTTTTTTTTTTTAGTATTCTCTGGCAGTAAAGAAGGAAGAGATTCAGCTACTAGAGCAAATGGCTGCAGAAGAAGAGGGAAAATTGACAAGAGCTGAGAAGTTCTTGGAAGACGATGCCATTTTGTTTGAAGAATTTCTGAAAGAAAATGACAAGAATTCTCTGGAAGCTATCAAAACGTACCAGTCATACTAACTTGCACTTATAAAACATTATAAAGAAACAGAAGTACTATCATTACAGTCCTGTTGATACCTTGAATTATAATGCTTGAAGTAAGAAACTCAATGTTTAAAAGATAAAAAATTGCCATATCAGATGATTTCCTTTTTACATGGGCATGCATTAACACAGCAGAATATGTGGCCTAAATCTTATGACTAAAACCATGAAATACTGTTCAGTGCTGAGCAGGAGACCAAGATGAAGCTGGAGAAAGTAGCTGAGATCAAGAAGACTACTTCCAAAATGGTGGCAATCAAGAGGTATAAACAAATTGAGTGGTTAGATGCTTTCCAAAATATTAAATCTTGTTTGTTTATCTGTTTTTCTCTGCTCACCCTTTTATTTTAGTGACATCTCTAAGTATGAGGACATCCTGAAAGAGTATAAAAAGTATAAAGAGTTTCTGCTGATGCTGTCACCCCCAGAGTGGCAAGAGAAACAGAGATCCAAAAGCAGGCACTCTACTGACTCCACCAATACTGAGAGTGATGGAAAGCAGACAGAGAGAATCAAGAAGAACAGAGAGAGAAAGACGGTCCCTCCAGACAGCAAGCGTACGCTGGCAACTTTACAAGCTTTCAAAATGACGTTTGTTTAAAATAAGAGTGCAGAGTATAAATTCCATAAACACGGTTTCAATTATTGACTGCCTGGTTTTCTTTAAAACAAATGTACTCAAACACATATAGGTGAAGAAAGACGAGTGGCTCATGGTTTTTCATCCTCTCGGGAGGCCAGGGCTTCATCTAGACAAAGTGTGAAGTCCGGCTGTCAGAGCAGCAAAATGTATGTACAAACCATAGCATTGAGTGTAAAAAAGCTTTGCGTGTTTGCTTGACTCATTAATAATGCTTTGTTTCCACTTTAGATCTGCACCTGGGACTGACAGTTCGGATTGTGAGGTTACTATCCATTAACATTATATTCAACATTATATTATATATATATATATTATATTCAACATATAGTACTAAAGTGTAACAGATTTATGTTATATGCCTAAACCTACAACTTGAAAATGAAGGGGTCAGGGTTTGGCTGGATAGCATGGTTCTGTTTGCCTACACCATCTGGCAGCAAAATGGAACTTTCTTCATTGATGGCCATTCAGGCAACATATATAGGCGGTATATGTTGCTTTTTGATAATATTTAATTATAGTATAATAATGTTTTTTAAGTGCCTGATATAAATGTGTGAAATGTATAATAATATAGGTCAATGATATAATGTTTATTAAATAAATTTCTATGCATTTTTAAAAATACATGCAATTGGCATATACTATAACTTGAATACACCTCTTATATAAAGAGAATGTTGAAGAAAGAAAGGCTCATCAAAAGAATGACATTCTTGAAAAGATTAATTACAGTATTTTATTTATACAACAATATTTTAACAAATCACTGTTTGTTTCACGCTTATTTATATTTGAAAAACCTTTTGTCAGAAAAACAAATCAAAATCAAAGTCATGAGGTGTGGCCAAGATTCAGAAATATTAAATGATATCACAGAGACTTGACTGTGTGTCAAGTTCAGCAAGTCTTTTAAAATATCACATGGCAAGGCAAGATTAGTTCAGGTTGTAAAATGTCATGTTTTGTGACTCTCAAATGTAATGATATTTATGAGAGAATAATTCAAGATATTGGTGAAATATTGGTGAAACATTGATTAAGATTACCACATAACATTTTTAGAGTGATTATATTTTCTTAATGTTTCCTCTGCTTAAATGTTCTCTTCTCTCAAAAAAGAGTGCATTTCTAAAAACTTTTTTTACCTTCAAAACTCGTATGTCATTGAGCGATATATTTTTTTCCTGGCTACCAACAACCGTTAGATGTGTGTATTTTTGTAGTGCCATCAACCTATCAACGTTGTCCCGAGTGATTAGTCACATGGCATTTACAGTTCAGGTGATTGGCTCAAAACAGTAGACCTGAGCGGTCATGAAACAAGATGGCAGATTTCAAATCACGTTCTTTCAGGGGACTCCTGTACAATTCAAGCAACTGCCAATGACATGAATGGTAACGCTAGATTCCTCCTTAACCTCCTTGTTTTAAATTACCACTTTATTGCCTCTATTAGGATGACCCAGAAATCTTCTTCAAAGATCCCCAGGATCTGTTGAATCTGATGACTGAGCTGGAAGAGCAGAACCTTTCTCTCATCCAGAACACTAGAGAGACAGAAGAGACTTTGGAGGAGTTCAGACAGAATGCTGAACTGACTCGCAAAAACATGTGTGTACCCATGTGCCTTAGAATTGCACCAATATGTTTTTTTTATTTAATTATAACAGTAGATAAATGTTTATATTTGTTTGTGTATATGCAGGGAGTCTGAGTCAAAGCAGCTAAAAGAGCAGATTGATTTCATGACTGACACTATTCAAAAGGAGAGAGAGAGACTTTCAGAGCTTGAACTGAAAGCCAAACACTTCAGCTTTGGACAGTACAAACGAGAGGACCAGGTATGATTTTTTTTGTGTTTGTTTTTGTGGGTTTCATATTTGTTTTCTGCTGTGCTACTTTGTCATTTTCTTGTAAGCTTTCTTGACAAACAGACTGCCCGATGATTAAAACAATTAATCATCTTTTCTGGGCTGACAAAGTACAGTATCTTCCATTTTGAATTCTTAAAATTTCATATGAATATACTCTATATTTTCACTTCCAAATTTAGTGCATCCAGTTCCTGAATAATAAATAAATGAATAAAAAATATATTTTCTCATTAAACAGTCACTGACATTTCATCCTTGTTAAGCTTCAATTAATGTAAATTTTGCCTTTAAGAAAAGCATTTAAAAAATGCAGTGATACACCTTAAATATTTGATTAATCTTATACATTAACATAACTTTGGCAGCCCTACTACTTTTACACACATATATATGCAGGAGTTCTTGTTAATTAATTTAATTTCAACATACAGAAAAATACTTGATTTAACAATGACCCAAAGTAGTGTTTTATTTATTAATAAATTATTTATTAAAATCACATGAGTCGTGAAAAATATCTGGATTGTAAAATCTTTCAGACACTTATTTTAGGTTTTAGGAGTTTTAGGAGTTGATAACTCCTAAAGTTTTAAGTCGAAAACTGGCTAGCCTACCTTTAAACTAATGGTGCGTTCACGTGCTATGGAAAATATTATATTTTCCACTTGTGAACTGGTATTTACCAGTCTGTTGCGTTCAAGTGCTTTTGTTGTCGTAATGTGGTAAAAATATGGAGATCCAGACCTGTTATTTAGCTAAAACTATTTTAGATTGCTTAAGTCATCTGCTACAGCAAGAAAATGATTTATCAAAACTCAAACGGTAAATAATACGCTGTATATTTTCTAGATCATGAATAGTACATATTTTTACCATTCACGACCTCAATGTTCACAACTCTGGCGTTGCTCTCCGCCATTTTGAAAAGGTCAAAGGTTATCTCATCTAGGCAACTCGTGCATCAAAATATTCTACGAGTTCCCCAGTAGAAAATACCACATGAGGGGGTGTTCATGTGCATTTTCCACGTCGGCTTTTGGTATTTACCATAATTACCATAGCACGTGAACGCACCATAAGCTGTGTTCCCCAATGCTGGCTATGCAGTTTTCGGAGCGGCTAGCAATAGCAAGTTAGCTTTGAAAGCATGAGATCCCACCCTATACACGGTCCATGAGGGAAAGATAGATTCAAACCTTAATTGTAATCAATCGAGAGCAAGATTGTGCTTGAAGAATGTTCACAATTCCAAATCTATTATAGTTTTTGACAAGATTGTTGATTTCAGATGATTTCAAAGGGGTAAACTAAAAAACACATAAACACTAGCAATTATAGGCATTCAAGATGTCATCTTTACAACAATCATTTTCAAATGTAGGAAGGTTCTGTAAAATCCTATAATATGCCATACATCCAACTAAAAGACAGCAATAGAAGCAATATCACTTTTAGTTGTACTGTTCATCTCGAGTCAAAGATATAAAAAATTTAATGTCTAGAATGTTTTTTTCTTTTAAATTCTAAGACACAAGTACTACTCATTGCTTCTAGAAATCTTTGCATTGATAAATTATTGGACAGTGACGATTTGTTTAAAACCATATCTAGTGACTTAAGAATACTTGTACCTTGCCTTCAGGACAAGACTCTCGACACACTGAGCCATAAGGTGGAGGAGGTGTATCACTGCTGTGTGGGGGAAACGGAGGCAAACCTGAACACTTTGCAGATGCTGACGGCCATCGAGGAAAAATTGGGGCAGCTTCTGGAAAATGCCGAAATGATTCCAAAAGACCAACTGAGTATAGCTGAACGTGCCAAAGAGAAAGAGAGGAGAATGAGGTGACCACATACACTGTCAAAAATGTTGTTGTTTTGTTGTGTTGAGTTTTACTATATCAATACTATTTCGGTTTTGTACTTCAATATTTCATGTTCAATTCAATGTTACTTGCCGTTTCTTTCTAATAGTGAAAGTTTCTAGAAATTTTTGAATGAGAATTTGTTTTGTCAGTGTACATATACATTAAACCAGCAACAAAATCATCTGTATCTAGTTCGTTTCTAAACTTCTTTTACTCTTTAGACTGCGTGATGAGAAGATACATTTGCAGATTAAACAACAGGAGGAAAGACAGAAAAAAGCCTTGGAAAGATCGCAGAATGAGATTAAGAAAACGGTAAGAAAAAGAAAAGAGAACAAGTTTTACTGCAACAAATGTTTAATTAATCTTTTAGTCATAAAAGTATATCACAATTGTTTATTACTATTAAAGGGGTCATATTTATTTTCCCACATTTTTGTGACCATTTATCACCCAAGAAAATCAGTTTTTTTTATCACTCCAACTGCAGGTTACAGTCATGTACAAATTTGCAACTCCCTCATCATTCAATCCCTCATTCAAAAAATCAAGTCAAGATTTACACATTTCAATTAATAGTAAAATTCTATCAAATTGATTTGAATAATCCTTACATATTTTTCATATTATAAATTAAGAATTCTAAATGAGTAAAAAAAATAGAACTTAGTAAAATATTTTGTATAAATCTTAATGGAACAAGTGAATGGACATGGACTTAATTTGATTCGTATTCATAAATTCAAACTTTTTATTTTAAATGTTTAAACTTAAGTTTAAGATTTATACAAAACATTGGATTAAGTTATATTTTTAATTCATAATATGAGTAATATGTAAGGATTATTCCATTCAATTTTACTATTAATTGAAATGTATAAATCTTGAAAAAAGCTTAATAGTTTTTTTGTACATTGTGACAGGATCACAAAACAATCTTAACCTTTTGTTTGGCGTTTAGGAATAATAGTATCTATCCTGCATTGTCTATTTCCTCACTGTAACAGTGTGGGTCAAGTTTCTGATTAATCAATTGACATCACTGACATGTAACCTGTATGATGTCACAAAGTCAGTGTAAGCAATGCAGAATGAATGATTATTTTAATAGCAGTCACAATTTCCTTTTATCTCATGATATGACCTCTTTAAATGACTGACATTGCTTTTCAAACAAGTGAGAGTGAGAACATGCTTTCTGTATTCTTTTAGTCTGTTAAGAAGCTGATGCCACGCTCTCAGCCTCCTGTCCGCAAACATCAGACAAAAAAAAGCGCTGAAACCACGGACCGGGAAAACGAAGAGTTCCTGTATTTCATTAAATTTTGAAGTTTGAAAGGACATGAATATAAATGTATGAATCATGAACATGCAAAAGCTTGTGAGAACAAAGAATATGAAACTTGACAAATATTTGCAGACACAAACTAGTCAATTTTTAGTTAAATGTAAAATTTTATTAACCTGTTTTAAAGTAAACCATAGCTAATAAATACATTTCAATTGCATTATTTTATAAAAAGTA